>JAWPHD010000411.1:0-479260 GCA_037043455.1 Cyrtodaria siliqua | reverse complement strand
GGGGGGGGTGTTGGGTGGGGGGGGGTGGGGGATGCGGGATGGAGGGACATAAGATATTTTCTGTACTGATCGTTATATGTATAATGGCGTCCTTTTCATGTTTGTCACAAAGAAAGTGAAAATTAGAAGTACTGTTATTAAATGATTTATTGGGCTAAATTAGTATCCTGACAGTTATTTTCGCCAATACAACTGCGTTTAAAAAAATGTAATATGCATTCTGCCTGTCTCAAGTTTGGACGTTTTGACCAATGCAGGGGTGTGCTTTCGTCTTTGCTGTGAACAACTCTGTTAAATATGGTAAAATGCGCGAGTATGGTGTTTTGTGAGGAATTGCTAAGTCTAGGTTCAATGTTACTGGCAGGGATACAGTTTATGGTAATTCATTGCTTACAAGTGTCTTTATCAGCGACACTCCTATAGTTGGAGCCTATGGTAATGATTTGGATGTATCTTCCCTCCTATAGTTGAAGCCTATGGAATTGATTTAGATGTATCTTCCCTCTTATAGTTGGAGCCTGTGATTGCTTGGATGTATCTTCCCTCTTATAGTTGGAGCCTATGAGAATGATTTGGATGTATCTTCCCTCTTATAGTTGGAGTCTATGGGAATGATTTGGATGTACTTCCCTCTTATAGTTGGAGCCTATGGGAATTGAATTGGATGTTCTTCCCTCTATAGTGGAAGCCTATGAGATTGATTTGATGTATCTTCTATAAAGGAAACATAGGGCAATCTTGATTTTTGTTTTAAAACTTGTGAAGTTCAGTTAGTTTAGATACAATTATACTGGAGTAATTACATCAATGGCTGCATGTTATCATGCTGTTCCTTTATGCTGATGATTTATATAAACTACTGGCATTTGGCAATTGATTATTCCCCATGGGGCATACGCAGGGTTCAATACTGCCCCTCTTATTTTGATTCCCGCTATCCCCCACCACCACCAAGGTTCATTTTGCCAGATACTCGAACGTACTGATTGAACTTGAGAGATATTTTTCTTGGCCACCATATATATATAAAAATATAGGATAGAAATATTTGTTCAAGTTTAATGTACTGTTTCCGTGTTACATCTCAAAATAGAGGTCTCTTGATTTCCTTGCCCAGCGCTCCAACCACTGAACTACTATCGAGACATCGTGGTTGTATTGGTCATATAGTTTTCATCATATATCTCTAGCATTGTTCAACTATTCACAACAACTGTTTTGAATCAGTGTGATAAGTCCGTCCACCTCGCATCCACCTCAACCCCCACACCCCCACCCACTCTCTCTCTCTCTCTCTCTATCTCTCCTCTCTCATCAGTGTGAAAGTCGCCACCTCGCCCCTCTCCCCTCTCTCTTTCTCTCTCTCTCTCTCTCTCTCTCAACACATATATTTGTCACGTGGCCACATTAATATATAACGGTCCAGGTCTCGTTAAGATCAAGAGTCATTATTTGTGAGGAAAAATAAAATTACTTAGAATAGTTAACTCTTTCTTCAATAAACTTCACTAATGGCAAGGTCGTGTGACCAGATCATTATAGGTCAAGGTCATAGTCCTGGGTGCACTGTCACACATTTCCTGCCAGATAGGAGACACGCGTCCTGCAGAGAGCTCTTATCTAGTTTTATATTGCATATGCATTTCATAACAAACAGGTGTTTTCTACTCTTTTCAGATTTCCTGACTCCTCACCTTTTTATTAATATTTTTTTTAATTAAGCAATTACAGATACTATATTTGTATGCCAATTCAAATCTGAGCTGATGCGTTTAAATATAATGTTTTTAGTTTGATGGATACTAATAATAGGAGAAGAAAAAAAAAAGAAAAAAAAGAATAAACCGACTCCCTAACCTATCTATTCTTTTCTGACTGTTAGTTTAACACCCTACTTGATTTGACCTATACCCTGTCAATATGACTATATGCATGGCATGACCTTTAATTACCGAAGCTATCAGGAGTCATTGTGTGTGTGTTACAGGCTTTATCAGTGTAATTGCAATAGTTTCGGGCACATTTGATTGGTCCATAGGAGCAGAGGCGAAAATCTTAATGGGCAGTGTAATGTGTGTGGCCTGAACGCCGCTTTGCTCGTAATAGTTGGAAGACGACAAACATATGGGTGGCTATGTTCTCTATGACGTGTTCAGAGCTACATACCAAGAGGTGGATCACAATAGCAACGTAAGATAACCATTGATTATATTATATGAATCAACATTAGAAGGACATATTGTTGCTGTACTTAATTGTCCTAAGTTGACTTAGCTGAATAGGAATATGCACACACACACACACACACACACACACACACACACTGAACATTTTGGACGTTTTAAAAGTGGCCTTGCCACAGCCGGGATGTGAACCAAGGACCGCTCGATTTTGAAAGTCAAAAATGTTTGAAACGTTCTGTCATCCGCAATTTTGTTGTACTCACACATATTCACATTTCGCACGCACGCACGCACGCACACGCATATACAAACATATAGATAGCGTAAATCATTTAGCATAACACCTTCACAGCACTGGATACAGAAAGGATAATAAAAGGAATAAAAATACCAAAATACTGTAGCTATAGTTAATAGAAGCTATATGGATCTCGGGCGTTTCGGCTTTACGCCTTTTTCTGAGTACGAAGAACAAATGTCATTTTCAAGAAAATAGTCTAAATAACTAGTGCAATGAATATCTAGAAATAAAATGCTCACCTGATTATAAAACAATTCTTAATATAACTGAATTGGAAGAAAAATTCCCGCAAAAGTGGCCCATTAAGATTTACAATAAGCAAATATTATAATACTAGCGTAATTATATCACGTTACAAACGCCGAGATATGATTTAAGATAAGAGACAGAATGAGTAAAACGAATTTAGATGACATCAGTGTAAGAGTAAAGGTTTAGTGACCCCTTAGATTAGAAAATAAAATATTTATACGTGTTAATCAATATGTGTAGGCTAGATTGAAGATCATCGACAACACAAGGGCCGTAGCCCCTGTAGTGTCGATACTTTCAAGTCCAAACACCAGTATTGATCTCGGACAATATTTCATGCTGGAAATATGTTGATTTATATCTGACATAAATGTAATGCTATAATACACACTTTTTTAAAAATAAACATATTACAACACATTCTCACATCTTACATCGTATGCTCATCTCTTAACATCGAACAAGAACAAAGACGATATGCAGCTTATCTGTTTGTTAAAAAATAAAATGTTTTGAACGAGTGTTTCTTTTAATGACGTAATTTGTGTGATCCATTCTGCCACTGACCGTTCCAAGGATGGTACCCCTGTGGTGAACAACGTCATTTGTGTTACAGATTCTGCCACTGACCGTTCAAAGGCGGTACCTGGTGTCAACCATTTTATGTTTGTGGTGTCGCATACGTTTGAATCTACCTTTTGTGAACTAGTATACACTTATAGTATGTTGTACGCTGTTGCCAAAATTAAAATGTCGACTCTGAGCACGAACAGGCCATTTGTTAATTTCAAATGTAGTTTTACAGACCCGACTGAACAAGTTGATATTAATGAACGTGCAAATATTTGTCGAAAACCAACAAAAGAACAAACAAGATAAAATGAGGTGTACATTTTATTTGTGATTTTACAGAGCCCAAATAGCGAACTCGTTGCCTCATAAGAGATACGTTTTGTTTTCGGTGCAATACGTTTCTAGATGGCCATAGAGGCAATTTAAAAGCTATAGTGGTGGATGAGGCAGCCTAGGGGGTTTGATGTCAGAACACAGGTAATATTTATATTAGTGATGAGGCAAGCCAAGGGGTTAATGTCAATTCATAGGTACACTAGTGCATAGCCTGCAGGCCTAGAGGTTGATGTCAGAACACGGATAAATAGTGCAGTGATGTCAGACATAGGTAATAGTGCATGAGGCAGGCGTACGGGGTTGATGTCAGAACATATGTAATAGTGCATGAGGAAGCGTAGGGGTTGATGTCAGAACTTAGTTAATAGTGCATGAGGCAGGCGTATTTGTTGATGTCAGAACATAGGTAATAGTGCATGAGGACTGCCTAGGGGTGATATCAGAACACAGGTAAATATTATAGTAGTGGAGGAGGCAGTGCCTAGGGGATGCATGTCAGAACATAGGTATAGTGCAAGAGGCAGGCCTAGGTGTTGATATCAGAACATAAGTAATAGTTCCTGAGCAGTCGTAGGGGTTAATGTCAGAACCATAGGCATATAGTTCTGAGCAGTCGTAGGGGCTTAATGTCAGAACATAGGCATAGTGCATGAGGCAGGCGTATGGGTTGATGTCAGAACATAGGTAATATTGCATGAGGCAGGCCTAGGGATTGATGTCAGAACCATAGAGTGATATGCATGAGCAGGCGTAGGGGTTGATGTCAGAACATAGGTAATCAGTGCATGAGGAAGGTCTAGGGGTTGATGTCAGACATAGAATAGTTTGCATGACCGCAGCGTAGGGGTTGATCTCAGAACATAGGTAATAGTGAATGAGGCAGGCCTATTGGATGATGTCAGAACACTGGTATATATTATATTAGTGGTTGAGGCCGGCCAAAGGGTGATGTCAGAACAGCAGTTACTGTTACAGTAGTTGATTAGGCCAGGCCCTAGGGTTTGATTCAGAACACAGGTAAAAGTTATAGTAGTGGATAAGGCATGCCTAGTGTTTGAATTCAGAATAAGGTACATATTACTATTAGTGGCTGATGCAGACTTGGGTTGATGTCAGAACACAGGTAAATAGTTATTGTGTAGATGAAGCAGACCTAGGGTTGATGTCAGAACCAGGTATATAGTTACCAGTAGTGGACGAGGCAGGCCTCGGGTGTGATTCGGAATACATGTAAATTGTTATATAGTAGTGGTGAGGCAGGCCTAGGGGTTGATGTCAGAACACAGGTAAATAGTTATTGTAGTAGATGAAGCAGACCTAAGGGTTGATTCAAGCACAGGTAAATATGTATGTAGTAGATGATGCAGACTAGGGGTTGATGTCAGACACAGGTATATAGTTACATAGTGGATGACGCAGGCATAGGGGTTGATGTCAGAACACAGGAAAAATAGTTATTGCAGTAGATGAGGCAGGGCCTAGGGTTTGTTTCAGAATACAGGTAAATAGTTATAGCAGTGGATGAGGAAGGCCTAGAGGTTGTTGTCAGAATATAGGTAAATAGTTATTGTAGTAGATGAAGCAGACCTAGGGGTTGATGTCAGAGCACAGATAATATGTATTGTAGTAGATGAAGCAGACCTAGGGCTTGATGTCAGAACACAGGTATATATTTACAATAGTGGATGAGGCAGGCAGAGGGGTTGATGTCAGAACACAGGAAAATAGTTATTGCAGTAGATGAGGCAGGCCTAGGTCTTTTTTTCAGAATACAGTATATAGTTATAGTAGTGGATGAGGAAGGCATAGGGGTTGATGTCAGAACATAGTTAAATAGTTATAGTAATAGATGAAGGATACCTAAGGGTCAGAACACAGGTAAATATTTATTGTAGTAGATGAAGCAGACCTGGGGGTTGATGTCAGAACACAGGAAAATAGTTACTGCAGTAGATGAGGCAGGCCTAGGGTTTGGTTCAGAACACAGGTAAATAGTTATAGTAGTGGATGAGGAAGGCCTAGAGGTTGATGTCAGAACATAGGTAAATAGTTATAGTAATAGATGAAGCAGACCTAAGGGTCAGAACACAGGTAAATAGTTATAGTAGTGGCTGAAGCAGGGCTAGGGTTTGATGTAAATAATAACAAACTATTTAGCATATATGAAAGTAATTAATTTATTTTAATGTCATTCCAAAACCTATCACGTGACGTCGTTTGCGTGAACCTGACACGAGCATTAAAGCCCCTATCCCACCATTAACATGTAAAGTTTACAACAGCTGTATACCGTTTATAAACCTACTGACGACAAGTTATAGAGTATATAACTTACCTATTTTGACATTCTGAACTCTATATACACAGTATAAACGGCTTTTAAGTAGAATACCGCTTAAGCCGGTGCTAGGGGGCGTTAGAAGTGTTGCTTCTTTCATTACTTCTCATGTACAGACTCAACAAAACCGAGTCTGCTGCTTTATTCTCTTAATTGTGTTTGTTGCTCTCAAAGGATCACCTTTATCAGTATTTATCCAGCCAAGCCAAAACGCAAAACTGGAACATTGAATTGGGAGTTACCAATTCATAACTCATTTTACGCATATTCAATCTCAGGTATATTAAGTACCCGTGAATAAACCTATACATTAATCGGCACATATACAATATCACATATACATTACTTTATGACCTGAACACCTACCTAACGTTTCGATAAACGGTTTAGTTGTGTAATTTTGCCGTTATATGGCGGGTTAGTGCCTTTAACTCTTTTTTGAGGAATACTTTTTTCTTACGAGATAGTCGTATTATTTATTTTTTCTCCATCTTCCTTAGTCGTTTTTAATCGAACTGGTGTAATTTTTAAGATTGAATCATTTTTAATGGAGTTTATGTATATGTAAATCCCGCACAAATTTAACATAACTTCCGGACTGTACGTGATTTGGTAAAGTTTATATATGTAAACTTTCCATAAAAATGGATTTAATTCCATATTATTGTACTATTGCTGACAAATTGTGTAAAACATATCTCGGAAATAATATAATAAAGTTAAACAGTGAGTGCTGAGCATACTTTCTTTGACTTAAACATGGTCCGGAAACTATTACATGTGATTGAAAAGCTTTCAGAATTTAACAAATCATATGCATGGGAAGTTTTGAAGCAATGTTGTCCAGTTTAAAATGGGGATATACAGCCTTTGTTGTTGTTTTTTGTGGTGGGGGTTGGGGTGTTAGATTGTTTAGGTGTTTTTAAAGGGAATGTACACATATATTCAAATAAGCTTTAATTTTGAGAGTTTTGAAGAAAACAAAAGGATGAGAGATTATCAAAATCTGATGATAAAGAGATACGACCTTAAGAAGGTTGTTTTAAAAGGGATATGGAAGATAGTTTTAATTTCCATATTGTCAGTATTGATAAATATCATTTAAAGAAAAGAAAATCAAAATCCTTGCAAATTAATGCAAAATCCTTAGCGGATTATCTTGTATTATTACAATTTAGTATAGCTGTGTTTCCATTTTTTTTCTGTAAACAGTAAATCATCATATTAAATTGATGCATATTCACTTTATGTTAATTTGGGACAGTTAATATGATGTCATCTTTTTCAAAATAACGGTTCTATATCCGTTTAAAAACAAACAAAATAAGTTCAAATGATCATATCTTCTTTGTTTATTATCAAATATATGATAATTAGTTCACCCTTTTTCAGATTTCTCAATTCAAAAAAGACTTTGTTTGAAAAATAGTCCTGCATATACTCCTTAATAAAATCATAGGGGCCCGTTTGATTTAATCGAAAGTTGTCAGTTGTTTTGGAATTTCGTCCGACTTATGGTTAAGATTAGCCAGAGTTGGAGTTAGAATTATGGTCAGAGTTTCAGTAATTTAAAAGTAAAATGGTTAAAACGCATATAAGTGAAACAATCTGGATGTAAGCTCCTCTCATCAGAGTTGCTCCTCCCCGTCATGACGTTAAAGATTGGCTCCTCCTATCAGAGTTGCTCCGCCCCGACATTAAAGATCAGAGTTGCTCCTCCCCGACATTAATGATGGGCCCTGCACCTCAGAGTTGCTCCTTCCCGACATTAACGATTGGCTCCTCCTATCAGAGTTGCTCGTCCCCGACATTTTTAACGATTGGCAAAACAATGACTTTTATCCATGAAAAAGAACGCCTACCTTGGTTTACCATAGCGAATTATCGAGAGAGCATTTAGTTTCGTATACATATAATCTTGTTTTACAGTTTGTTGTGTATGGAGGCTACTTTGCTTTTATGACATTGGTGTTCCTGATTGTCGCCGGTATACAGTTGTATAGAAGTGGTGCTCTGAGACGAAATGGAACAGTACAGTTTGGTATAATGAAAGAAGATATAGAAGACTCCGATACTAACCTTTCAGTACACGACTAATAGAACAGAAATCTGAGCACATCAAAGGATAAACGCGAAACTAGTGTATATTCTTTATAGATATATATAGTTACATGGTGTATCGTTTAAATAACTTCATGTTCACACATTAGCATTTGCAAATTCCCTTTATGCAACGGAGATAAAAAGAAAAATGATCATGCTTGTTTTATTTGCATTTAAATATATACAGACATACGTGTGTACAAAAATGCAATAACTGTACCAAGAAAACGCTACCTGAAACTAATGTTTGAGCTTATTTATCTGCTGATGTATTCGGGTTGTGTCTGATAGTTATATATCGAACAACATAAAGATGTTTAATGGATTACTTAAGGCCTCTTTGCAGTGGCTGATCAAGCAAAATGTCAAGTTATTCAAGTTTGATAAAGATCGCTAACTACATGAAGGTGCTACAGTGTTGACAAAACAAAATATAAAATATTAATTAAATCAAGCACCATTACTCCTGAGTTTTATTTTCAAATATAAATGATGTTCGACCTGTTTTTTAGTTTTCATGATTTTAATAATATTCTGACCAGGTTTGGTAAAGATCGGATGCAGAACAAATGTGCAAGAGTGTTAATGCATTAAAGAGCATTTTTATTTAAAGCAAGGGTTATAGATCCTATCTTTATTATCCTATACTTGTATTGTTCAAGCTACCAGTTCTCGCCATTTTTTCAATAACTTGTTACTTACGACGCTGTAAAACTCGTCAATCCAGAATGTTACCCAACGCATTGCACATAACTAAATGGTGATTATATTACACCAACAATATATTAAGAACCTATAGTAGAATAAGAAAAAAAAAGAAAACTCAAAATGTACTTAATCATATGCAAGCAGGTTTAATGTTAACATTATATTGGATTAATAAATCGAGAGGCTAATTTTAATGCTTGATAACAACTTGAAGATTTTGCCTTTAAAGATCGGTGTGTGTTACGGGTAAGATGTAACAAGAAAGGAAGCAAAACCAGTAACAACTGTTTCTAAAATATAACCAACAAATGTATTCAAATGCTACTGTTTAAAATATTCATTCACAAAATACACATAAAGTAGATCCAGTATTTTTTTAAAATCCTATTTAAGAATAAAGTGCAAATAATATTGGCAAGTGACCCTTTAATCTAAAATGGCAATTGTCCCATTAGTCCAATTTTAGCTTATGTCTTTCTGGTTTACTTATTCAGAATAGTTTAAATAATCCAATGTCACTTTTTGTATAGATGAGCACAACCATTTTATACTCTCAAAACATATTTTTAATTCAAAGCATCCAATATCTTCACTTTATACTGAACTCTGAAATAAATTCTCAATTCAAATACTGAATACTGAAAAAATAACAATCTCATAAGGCTGTATTTATACTGTCATAGAACGTCATAGAACATCATATAAGCTTTAAAATACTCCAATAACCTTTAAATTTAAGTCATGTGATATTTTACATCATAAATTAAACATTTTATTTAGTTATCCATAAACTTCCGTATGTTATTAGTTATAAATAAATGGCCTTGTATGACACAATAACATGTTTACATTATTATTAAAAATATTCATAGGTAACACTACATTATTAATCAATCCTAAAATGATATCAATGTAATATGTGTTTCACAGAGCCATACCTACTATATAAAGATATTTATTGGTGTAATATTCTGCGTTTATTTATTTATTTATCGAGGATAGCATATTAGGCTTACAGTCAGTCTTTCATATGGTCCTCAACCAATTTACAGTATGTTTACACATTTGTTAAAACAAGGACATTAAACATGTCTAGAAATATATTCAAAGACCAATGCACAATTTTGCAAAGTTGAATAAAATGGTGAGCATTACATATTTCTAATGCCAGTTTACATTGATAATGAAAACATTATACTGCAGTTGAATCTACTTAAAAGGATGTTGTTTCCACGCATATAACTTAATATACTGCTATCAAGACTGGGGAAGACGAAAAGTAAAAGAAACTTCTATGTACTGGCTTCGTAAATGACACGAACAACCCAAATAAAGCCCGTTTTATTTCCAATTCTAGTGCCTGAACCACTACAAACATCTTCTAACGTTTACCTTCTTGTATTTCTGCCGTTAAACGATATTGTGCTAAAGCTTATGACAACTCTGGTATTAATTTGTTTTGATCTATGAAAACATTCAGGAGATGTTCTTCATAACATGTGCAATACACGTCAAGTTTCATCTATAAGTACTTAAGACTTTTCTACACTATATGCAATTAACCGCACAACTTTACTAAATAAAAAATTATTGCGCTTATTTAAAAGACGTATGCTAAAGAAGATACTACATTTTGGAATGGAACAATAATACATTTTGGAATGGAACAATAATACATTTTGATACATTTTGGAATGGAACAATAATACATTTTGGAATGGAACAATAATACATTTTGGAATGGAACAATAATACATTATTTACTAACGGCAGTCTAGATACTATGTTGACTTGTCAAGAAAAGTAGATATAAAAGTTGAACAGGATATGTAGCATTCAAGGACCACAGTCAACCAAAAACACACATAGAAACAAAAAACAATTACAAATATGAATAAAAGTCAAGGTATATGACATCACAAACATAAAAGGGTTGACAATAGGGGCTACCGTCGTGGAACGGTCAGTGGTAATAAACAGGGCCGCTGGGGGGGTTAAACCAGAATCTAGGGTGCACCAAGCCTCACTCTTTCCTTATTGTCATCCCAGTTAAACGATACAGTGTAAATAAAGAAATCCCCGCCACTATATAGTCTTTAACGAACTAGGCAGCATTAATAGGCAATAACACAAAGATGCTCATGTAATATAAAAACAAAAGCATAGAAAGCCACAAAGCAGGTCCTCAATGACTTTGCAGAAGCCATAGTAACAAGATAAATCGTTAAGGGCACGACAAGACAACATTATAGACAAACAACAAACGTTACCGTCCTATGAGAATTTAGGGTAGACGTCATGATAGGGGCGAAATCGGTCATCGCACAATGAGGAAAGCATAGTGGAGAAATGTAAATGGGTCAACCACTAAACATGCAGCGCGTTGCAAAATTATAGGGTCATAACCTCTTTAGATAACTTTTTAACACATTTGATAAAGATTGTATGAAATTGTTCATGACCAAGTATCTTACGAAGTTTGTAAATCACTTCACCATAGTTGTCAGATTGTGATAGTCGTTGTCGTAGACGAGTTCTCAAATTATTTTTATATTTTAAAAGCGGGGTTACGATAATAAAAGTTTGCAAATGTTTCGAAGATTATGGTAACGGTAGCCTTGGTGGAGTGGCGTTTTAGTTTTACAAAGGTTACGGATATTAAAGTCCTCAACTCGAATACAATCTCTAACAAGAGGCCCAAGAGGGCCTGTATCGCTATTCTGGCTATATGGAGTCTTTGATGGGGAACACACCAACATCATGCGCAACTAGGCTTGGTACTGATCATTCCCTGCCAAGTTTCACTGAAATACAGCCAGTAGTTCAGGAAAACTTTTCTGGATAAAGAAACTAGGCTTGGTAATCATTATCCCTGCCAAAATTCGTTGAAATTCTTCCAGGGGTTCAGAATGGACTAGTCTTAATAATGTTTGTGTATCAGAACCTTAAAAGGGCTATAACTCCGCAAAAATCATTCAACTGGAACACGGCGATGACTGCACAACTAGACCTGATATTGATCATCCCTGCAAAGTTTCAATGACATCCGGTCAGGGGTTCAGGAGAACATAGTCCGGACAAAATGTGTGTATTAAAACCTTTAAAGGGCAATAAGTCAGCCAAAAATCTTTCAACGAAATATGGCTAAGACATGCATAAATAGGCTTGGTACTGATCATCCCTGCAAAGTTTCGTTGAAATCCGGCTAGAGGTTCAGGAAAAAAGCGGAACATAGTGATGATATGCACCACTAGGCCTGGTACTGATCATCCCTGCAAAGTTTCGCTGAAATCCGGCTAGAGGTTCAGGAAAAAAAGTCCGGACAAAGTTTGTGTATTAAAACCTATAAAGGGCCATACTTCTACCAAAAAATCATTTAACTGGAACACGGTGACGATATACATAACTAGATTTGGTACTGATAATCGCTGCAAAGTTTCATTAAAATCTATCCAAATGAAAGCCCTATCGTCTTAATGAGGCAAAATACAGCATTTTTAACTAAATCAAGGCCGTGTGTGTGTGTGTACTTCTAAGGTTTAAAGTCCCTCCGCCAACTAAAACGCCTGGAGAACCCTGGTCGCTATGGGCACAAAAGAGTCTGGACTTCTCTAGATGAGTGTGTTGGTTGATCTGGTGCTGCTGTGTTGTCGATTCTGTTGTGTATATGTAGATGGTTGTCGCTTTCGCTCTGTGTAGTTCTCGCTGTGGCGGTGAAATGGTCTGGTGTGGTCTGGCATTGTGGTCTGCTGCTGGCGTGGTGGTCTACATCCGCTACGGTTTCCTACATCCTCTACGAGTTGGTGACGGTCTTGCTTAGGGCCACACCCATCACAGTATGACCCCTGCGCCGCACACACCGCCCGACGTCCTGTCACCTTTGGTCTTCTGTCGAATGTAGGCCTCGACCTTCGCTTCGATACCCGGGATTATGGTTGCGTCCCTGATATCTAGACTCCGGCTCCGGCCCGCGGACTTCTGACTTCCAGGATCTGTAGACATCAGATGATGTGTGCTGTGATGGGACGCAGGAGACACCCTCACATTCAGTCAACCGATATTCAATTCAAACCTGAGAATGACAAGTTCTCAGGTATTGAATATCGGCAGTGCCCTCTCCACGACGTGCACGTAGTGAAGATCTAGAGAAGTTAAATCAAGGCCGTCACTCCGGTGCTATTTATACGATTTGATTGGTTTTCAAATTTGTCTGAGCTTACATTGATATTAACAATCTTTGTAAGTTTGGTAAAGATCAAATAATAAACGAATGTGCTAGAGTGTTCACAAGGCAGAATATAGCTTTTTGCAGACAAACAAGGGCTATAACTCTGCTGTTACTGATCCCATTTGGCTGGTTTTCGAATTCCTTTGAGCTTTCATTGATATTAACAATCTGTGCAAGTTTGGTAAAGATCAAATAATAAATGATGGTGCTAGACTGTTCACAAGGCAGAACATGTTACTTTTTAGGGGAAAACAAGGGCCATAACTCTGGTGTTACATGTACTGACCCAATTTAGCTGGTTTTCGAACTTGTCCAAGCTTTCATTGATATTAAGAATCTGTGCAAGTTTGATAAAGTTTCAATAATAAATGAAGGTGCTAGAGTGTTCACAAAGCAGAAAATGTCATTTTTCAAGGAAAAACAAAGGCCATAACCCCGGTGTTACTGATCCGATTTGGCTGATTTTCGAACTTGTTCGAGTTGTCATTGATATTAACAATAAGCGCAAGTTTGGTGTAGATCAAATAATAAATGAAGGTGCTAGAGTTTGCACATGGCTTAATATGACTTTTTTCAGAAAAAACAAGGACCATAACTCTGGTGCTACTGACCCAATTTAGCGAGTTTTCAAACTTGTTCAAGCTTTTATTGGTATTAACAATCTGTGCAGGTTTGTTAAGATCAAATAATAAATGAAAGTGATAGAGTGTTCACTAGGCAGAAAATGGCCTTTTTTTTTCCAGAAAAAACAAGCGCCATAACTCTGTTGTTACTAATCCGATTTGGTTGGTTTTTGAATTTTTTTCCGAGCTTTCATTGATATTAACAATATGTGCAAGTTTGGTAAAGATCAAATAATACTGAAGGTGTAAGAGTGTTCACAAGGCAGAAAATGGCATTTTTCAGAAAAAACAGGGGCCATAACTCTGGTGTTACGGAGTCAATTTGACTGGTTTTCGAACTTGTCTGAGCTTTTATTGATATTATCAATATGTGCAAGTTTGGTGAAGATCAAATAATAAATGAAGGTAAATAAGTGTTCACACGGTAGAAAATGGCATTTTCTCAGAAAAACTTCAGTGTTGGCTGGTTTTCGAACTTATCCGAGCTTTCTTTGATATTAACTGATAACTTGATGTTTGAAACTGACTGATTGTTTGAGACAGTGTTAATTAAATGTATATATAACATATATCCTCAAGCCTCTTGTTTCATGATTGATTCTAAACAAAATAAAGTTCAAATGATTGTTATATGGTCACAAATGAATCATTACAAAATCAAGTATTAACTCCCACTCTTAACCCGTTTCACACCTCCATACAACTATATCCTGTCACTAATTCGAAACCAACCTCCTACAACATAAACCAGTCTACAGCACAACATTTTTTCCAAACCACTACACACCAGCTGAAACCGTGTAAGATAGTCTACGACCCAGTACACTGTAAATGAAAGAGGACTCAATAACTCTGAGAATACACTGCAACTCTAAGAGTCACTCCTTACCATTAGCTTGAACCAAAGTCCCAGAACTACCCTATACCAAATATCTTTAACGTGTCAAACATCAGATTCAACCGCTATAAAATAGGCTACGACCCGGTAAGCTGCATTGGTTCCGGAGGACTCAACTACTCTGAGTATACACTGCAACTCTGAGAGTCTCTCAGTACCAATGGCTTCGACCAAAGTCCCAACATTATCCTACAGCCAGACATCCCATTCAACAACCTTCCAGTTGATGTTCACATACCAACGTTCCGCTGCCAACTGACTCGAATTTAATTTCTCGCGCCCTTTTATACACGATGCAAATGGCGTCTTCTGAAACTTGGGAAGTAATCCTGCAACATTTACAGTTCAGTCAGCTTCGATGAAAAAGTTTACCGTATACAGAAGAGAATTGTTTTTCTCGAAAGCATGGTACATATAAATACCATTTGTTTTCACACCGTACAACGCGTATCTTTGATGACACAGGGATAACTGGATATCCGAGCCGATAAAAACGGCGGACATCAATACACGTTATATATTTCCTTCAATATTTAAAAAGAAAAGAAAAAAGTGAGATAACAATTGTCAAGGTGTACATGTGTATGGATGTTTAAACATTCTACAGTGATTATCCCGACCAATTCCGTCAACCACTAATTCAGATGCGTTTTAAGAAAATTACGCGAAATGATTTAATTTGATGCTATTATAATTAATTAGTATTTAATTCAGTCATTGTAACACTATTTTATGAAATGCCAACCATTGAGCGCATTTAGGTGAAATTTGGAGTGTGTAATTTGGAGCTGTTTTGGAGAAGTTATCCGCTTCGAAAGTGGTCGTTGTACGAGAAACATGATGCCTTAGTAAACAGACCAGATTTTACTAAGAGATCAAGGATAACAGAGCAAATTAATTGCGTGTTGCCCAAGTAGACATAGTTAATGCTTTGGAAAATAGCTATTTCTTCCAATTTTATCGAATTTGAATAATAATAACATGAACCGTGTTTGATTCGAGAAGATTAAACAGCAAAACAGTACGCGTGGAACCATGTTATGATGGTACCACATACTAAGCCAATGTTTCTCATACGTGTCGTAGGGGCACCTAAGTGGGTTGTGAAAAGGTTCTAGGCTCAATCTCCTTATTTTTAACTCGTCGTTGTGAATGGAGAGTGAACCTAGAATGTTCTTTTTGTTTTGGCCTTTTAGCGACGAATGACATTTACACATGTTGGTGCGCCTAAAAAACCCAGTTCAGTTATGTTTGTATACAATTCTTAATTATGTCTTACATTTAGAAAAAATTTGCAGCATTACAGTAGCTATTCCGCCGACAACAGCCACATTTTACAAAATATCTACACTGTTTCTAAACCTACTGACGACGAGGTACATATATAACTTACCTATAATGGGAATCCAAACTCTATAGACACAATATAAACGACTTTAACCAGCCAGACCAAAGCCCAAAACTGAAGCGTCGAGTTACCAACTCATAATTCATTTTTATGTATTATAAGAACCCGTTAGTAACCCTATGCTTTTAATCGTCACAAATACATTATTATATGACCTGAACACCTAGATAGAGTTTTGATAAACGGCTTTGTAGATTAATTTTGTCGTTATTTGGCGGGTTATGTCCTTTATTTATAGCAACGTTTTCGGGAATGTAATTAATTTTGAAAGCATCAAATGTATGATATTAACGTTTTGTTGTCAATTCAGAGCTTATGGTGGGGGCGAGTTGTCCGTCGTCCGTCGTCACCGCCCGTCGAAGTTCACTTTTGTTTCGTTAACAAGATAGAACCTTCATTTTTGCATCCGATCTTTACCAGACTTGTCCAGATTGTTGATAACAATGAAAACTGGGGCAATTTCGAAAACCAGCTAGATCGGACTTGTAACTCCAGGGTAATGGCCCTTGATTTTCTTAGGTATGCTATATTTGTCTTCGTTTAGACAATAGGGCCTTCATTTTTCATTTGATTTTTACTCCACTTGGCCAGATTGTTGATACCAATGAATGCTTGGACATTTCGAAAGCTAGCCAGATCGGAGTTATGACCCTTACTTTCCTTAAATAGGCTATATTTTGTCTCTGTAATACGATTGGGTATTCATTTTGGGTATTTTCCCTCCGATCTTTACCATTAAGTTCGAAAACCAGCCAGATCGGTACAGTACCACCAGAGCAATGACCCTTGTTTTACGGACACATTTCATGTTGAGCCTTGTGAACACTCTAGTACCTCCTTTTGGTATTTGATCTTTATCAAACTTTGTCAGGTTGTTGATATTAATGAAAGCTCATGTAAATATGAAAACAAGCTATATCGGACCAGAACCACAACTTATGACCCCCTGATTAATTGAAAAAATGTCATATTCTACCTTGTGAACACTATAGCATGTTCATTTTGTATTTGATCTTTATCAAACTGTGCCACAGATTGTTGATATTAATGAAAACTCGGACAAGTTTGAAAATCAGCTCTATCGGATTATTAACACCAGAGTCAGAGTTATGGCCCTTAAATTATTGAAAAATGCCATATTCTGCCTTCTGCACTAGCACATTCCTTTTGTGTTTGAATGTGTTCGTGTTAATAGAGTTTTGATTTTCAAAATATGTAAGTTATATATGCTACTCAAACTTTTGTTAAGCACCAAACCTTTTTCGCCGTATTTTTGAACCCAGATGAAGACTATTTATGGTTTCTTTTATATGGTTTAAGTATAGATATGTTGAGTATAGAATGATAAAATGCAATCAACCGCCAAGGTATTGTTCGTTTTGTACGATGCATATGTTGGTAAAACCAGCCTCCATAAAATATCGAATTGTAATATTGGTGCTTATCAAACTTTGACTCGTCGTCAGTTTATGATAATAAGTCATTTAAAGAATTATATATATTTGGTATCGGCGGCAATATTTGTTGACGGATTGGGACGATTTGTACAAATTTAAGAGAGGGCATATGCTTCATGTAAACATGTTTAAGATTGGTTAATATCGAATTAAAAATGGAAGGGCTAGAGTGTTTACAAGTCACAATATGGCATTTTTCAATCAATCAAAGGCCAAAACTCTAGTGTTACTGATCCGATATTGCTGGTTTTCAAACCTCTTTGAGCTTTTATTGATATCAACAATCTGGCTAAGTTTAGTGAAAATCAAACACAAAATGAATATGCTACAACTTTTAAAACGCAGATTATGCCATTTTTATTCAATCAAGGGCCATAACTCTGGTTTTATTAATCTGATATAGCTCGTTTTTATACTTGCACGAGTTTTGATTAATATCAAACAGCAGGTTAGGTTTGGTAAAGACAAATATAAAATGAACCAGCTATGGTGTTTACAATGCAGAATAAGGCATTTTTTTTCTAAATAAATAAAGGTACCATAACTCTGATATTCCTGATCCGATATAGCTTGTTTTCATACTTGCACGAGCTTTTATTAATATCAACAATCTCGCAAAATAAATGAAGGTGCTAGACTGTTCACAAGGCTGAAAATGCAATGTTTCGGTAAAACAAGAGCAATAACTCCAGTGTTACTGGTCCGATCTGGCTAGTTTTTGATCTTCTTCGAGCTTTCATTGATATCAACAATCTGGCCAATGGTAAAGATCAGATGAAAAGTGAAGGCCATATCGTCTTAACGAGGCAAAGCATAGCATATTGAAGAAAATCAAGGGACATGACTCTGGTGATACTGGTCCGATCTGGCTAGTTTTTGATCTTCTTCGAGCTTTCATTGATATCAACAATCTGGCCAATGGTAAAGATCGGAAGAAAACAATGAAGGCCCTATCGTGTTAAAGAGGCAAACCATAGTATTTTGAAGACAATCAAAGGACATTACTCTGGTGATACTGGTTTGATCTGGCTGGATTTCGAACTTGTCCGAGCTTTCATTGTTATCAACAATCTGGCCAATGGTAAAGATCAAATGAAAAATGAAGGCCATATCATCTGAACGAGGCAAACTATAGCATATTGAAGACAATCAAGGGACATTACTCTGGTGATACTTGTCCGATCTAGCTGGATTTCGAACTTGCCCGAGCTTTCATGGTTATCAACAATCTGGCCAATGGTAAAGATCAGATGAAAAATAAAGGCCATATCATCTTAACGAGGCAAACTATAGCATATTGAAGACAATCAAGGGACATTACTCTGGTATTACTGGTCATATCTGGCTGGTTTTAGAACCTGTCCGAGCTTTCATTTTTATCAACAATCCGGACAAGTTTGGTAAAGATCAGAAGAAAACAATGAAGGTCTTATCGTGTTAACGAGGCAAACCATAGCATATTGAAGACAATCAAGGGCCATTACTCTGGTATTACTGTTCCTAGCTGGCTGGTTTTAGAACCTGTCCGAGCTTTCATTAATATCAACAATCTGGCCAAAATGGTAAAGATCAGATGAAAAACGAAGGCCATATCATCTTAACGAGGCAAATTATAACATATTGAAGACAATCAAGGGACATTACTCTGGTGATACTGGTCTGATCTTTTCGTAAAACGTTTCAGTTTAAGTTCGAATATCTGCCTTATTGGTCGACGGAATTGGTCCGGATAATCACTGAAAAATGTTTAAACATTCATACACATGTACACACCTAGCAAATGTTTTTTTCACTTATTTTTTTGAAAAAAACTTAAAGGAAATATCTAACCTGTATGGATGTCCGCCATGTGTATCGGCTTGGATATCCAATCAAAGATACGCGTTGTACGGTGTTTTTTATGCTCCCCGAAATTTTCTTCGGTGGAGCATATAGTATCCGCCCGTCCGTCACACTTTTGTCCGGAGCATATTTTGAAAACTACTAATGGAAAAACAACGAAACTTCATATAAGGATAGAGAGCAATAAGAGGAAGTGCAGAGTGTAAGAACCGTAACTCTGTCATCATTTAAGTTAGAGTTATTGCCCTTTGTAATTTTATACTTATATTTTTTGTCCAGAGCATATCTTCAAAACTACTAATGGGACTGCGATGAAACTTCACACAATGACAGAGGGCAGTGATAGGAAGTGCAGAGTGCAATAACTGTAACTCTGTCATCATTCCAATTAGAGTTATTGTCCTTTGTAATTTTTTACTTAGAATGTTTGTCCGGAGCATATCTTCAAAACTACAGATGAGACTGCAATGAAACTTCACACAATAATAAAGGGCAATGAGAGAAAGTACAGAGTGCAAGAATCGTAATTCTGTCATCATTTAAATTAGAGTTATTGTCCTTAGTAATTTTATACTTAGATTTTTTGTCCAGAGCATATCTTCAAAACTACTAATGGGACTGCGATGAAACTTCACACAATGACAGAGGGCAGTGATAGGAAGTGCAGAGTGCAATAACTGTAACTCTGTCATCATTCCAATAAGAGTTATTGTCCTTTGTAATTTTTTACTTAGAATGTTTGTCCGGAGCATATCTTCAAAACTACAGATGAGACTGCAATGAAACTTCACACAATGACAGAGGGCAGTGATAGGAAGTGCAGAGTGCAATAACTGTAACTCTGTCATCATTCCAATTAGAGTTATTGTCCTTTGTAATTTTTTACTTAGAATGTTTGTCCGGAGCATATCTTCAAAACTACAGATGAGACTGCAATGAAACTTCACACAATAATAAAGGGCAATGAGAGAAAGTACAGAGTGCAAGAATCGTAATTCTGTCATCATTTAAATTAGAGTTATTGTCCTTAGTAATTTTATACTTAGATTTTTTGTCCAGAGCATATCTTCAAAACTACTAATGGGACTGCGATGAAACTTCACACAATGACAGAGGGCAGTGATAGGAAGTGCAGAGTGCAATAACTGTAACTCTGTCATCATTCCAATTAGAGTTATTGTCCTTTGTAATTTTTTACTTAGAATGTTTGTCCGGAGCATATCTTCAAAACTACAGATGAGACTGCAATGAAACTTCACACAATGACAGAGGGCAGTGATAGGAAGTGCAGAGTGCAATAACTGTAACTCTGTCATCATTCCAATTAGAGTTATTGTCCTTTGTAATTTTTTACTTAGAATGTTTGTCCGGAGCATATCTTCAAAACTACAGATGAGACTGCAATGAAACTTCACACAATAATAAAGGGCAATGAGAGAAAGTACAGAGTGCAAGAATCGTAATTCTGTCATCATTTAAATTAGAGTTATTGTCCTTAGTAATTTTATACTTAGATTTTTTATCCGGAATATATCTACTAATAGAACTGCAAATTAAAAACTACTGGGTGATACAAGGCCATATGATAAGTTGAGGCTAAATTTCGGGGAGCATCCATCGGTCCTACCGATTTTGTTTTATCTGTGATACTGTTACCAGAACTCGTAAAGTTAACAAAGGCAATGTAGGCTTACAGTCCAACAATTGTTATTATTGAGATTGAAAACATGCAGATATAAAAGTCGAACAGGAAATGTGGCATTCATTGACCACAATCAACCAAAAGCACGCACAGAAAGAATAATACAAAGATGAATTAAAGGCAAGATATGACATCACAAACATAAAAGCGTTGACGATAAGGCTACCACCTTCGAGCGGTCGGTGGCAAAAAAGGACGCTGGGTGTATAAACCAGGTTCTTGGGTGCACTAAACCTCGCCTCGGTCGACAATAGGGCTACCGACTTGGAACGGTCAGTGGCATAAAGGGCCGCTGTGGGTTTAAACCAGGTTATAGGTTGCATCAAACTTCACCTTGGTCGACATTATTTTACTCAGGTTGACAATATCCAGTGTTACTCTCAATGGGATGCAATATGTATATACTCTTGCCTTATTGTCATCCCAATAAAACGAGACATAATGTAAATATATAAAGATATCCCCGCCAGGTTATATTCCAGGGTAGGGGATCATGAGGTTTCAAAATGGCGGAATAGAAGAAAATCAGCCCGCTTTGAGGTAAGTTTTGTTTGATTACTTCCTAACCACGGAACGGATTTTAATAAAATATAGCGCAAAAAAGACGCCATCAAAAACGCTTTATGCTGCTATGTCTATCTTTGCCAAAAGTTCAAGTTTAGCTTTCAGGAAAATGCTATTGGCGACGATATCGTTCACTTGTAGCGTTCTCTGTTCACTGTTTTGTACAAATGCCTATTGTACAGCTTCCAGTTGTGACAAAGAACTGTTTACAGACATAATATAGAACTATTTGCAAAAGCATAATGAGTTTAATTTATGTTTTTTGTTATGTTTTTTATATGCAACGAAGATATCGAACACTGGTGGGACGTATGCAACAAAGACATTGAACATTAGCTGCATGTTTAGAAAATGTGTGCCTATATAATTATTATCGGAGGTCAAGATGATGCTGTGATTATGTTTGCGGCAAAGACTTGCTAGTCTATAAAACATTAATTGTCTTTTTATTTGTTTGGTAGTTTTACATCGAAATAATAAACTGGTCAAGTAGATAAGAAGGTCTTGGTTGATAGCGGTCGTGTTGAAATATTATGATAGAATTCTAGAAAAGTAGATTAGGGTAAATTTACTTCTTTTTAGAGGGACAATGTCCGTAACCTTTAGCTTACAAAACACATATTAATTATATTGAAAAACAGTACACACTAAACATTATTGAATATTTACTAATTAAAAGTAAGATTGTTTGACGGAAGCCCGAACTAAAATTACACTCGCGGGTAATAAGTGTGCGCGCGAGGTCGAAGGCGCTCCCAACTGAGCTAAACGGGCCATACATATTACGTAATACATACTATGTAGAAAATCTTATGCGCTAATGGATGTCACGTGATCAGCGTGATGTGGGTCCCACATTATTTACAAACAATAATTAATACTCACGAATCTATTAATACCGACTTCTTTGGGTCTATGCTCATGTTTTCATGTATACATTTCACTGAATAAAAGTCAGACAGTCATTTGGTTTTGCTCAATATCTGCTAACTTACGGACAGTGTCCCTTTTAATTATGATACTTCTGAAAAACTTTGTCAAGGGCAAAATAATTATCAAAATCGGATGATAAACAAGGAATATATGATCATTTGAAGGTTCTTTTTAAAGAAGCTGCCTTTTAAGAACTATAGCACCACATTTCTAAATTACCATATATGGAATATTTATAAATAGTTTTAATTAAATGATTCATAGGGGCAACATCACAGGAACTGTATGAAAAATAGTTATAAGCGTTATACTGCATTATCAGTGAAGTAATAAGATTACTTCACTGGCATTATATAGCCAGTAAAGGAGTTTGCACTCATTTACAGTGCTTTTCTTTGCTTTAAATGATATTTACCAATATATCATATACGACATCATATTTCTCAAAATCGCGGCTCTCCTATCCGATTTAAAACAAACAACCTTCAAATGGTTACATCCTTTTTGTAATTATCTGATTTTGATAATTCTTACAACTTTTCCCAAGGTTTTCAAAAAACCTCAATATTGAAGATTGTGTCAATACATTCCCTTTAATCCTCATAGGTTTATCCCAGAAATGAATATCAATACATTGTTTCCGTAAATCACTGTAAAGAGAGATACAAATATCGGACAGGGAAAGCAGCATTCAAGGACGATAGTCAACCACAAAACACAAAAACAAACATGCAAACAGACAAACGAGAAGGCGAAAGTAATAAAAAAATGCAAACGACATCACAAACACAAAAGGGTTGACAATAGGGCTACCGCCTTGGAACGGTCAGTGGCAACAAAGGCCACTGAGGGTTTAAACCGGTTCTATGGTGCACCAAACCCCACACTTACCCTACTGTAATCCCATTAAAACAGGACAGTGTAAATAAAGAAATCCCCGCCATGATCTAATCTCTAACAAACAAGGCAGCATCAATAGGCAATATAAGTAAAACACAAATATGCTCGTGTAAATATAATGCAAAAAAACAATAGCCTAGAAAGCCACAATGAAGGTACTCAATGACTTGGCAGAAGCCAGAGCAACAAGAGAATAAACCATTAAGGGCACGACAAGAAAGATCATAGACAAACATCAAACGCCACCGTCCAAATGGGCTTTAGGTAGGCGTCATCATAGGGACCACAGCCTGTCCGGTTATCATACAATTAAAAAGAGGAAAGCACCACCAAGCATGCAGTACGTTGCAAAATGATAGGGTCATAACCTCTTTTGATAAACATTTTAACAAGTTTAACAAAGATAGTATGAAAGTGATAATGACCAAGAATCTTACGAAGTTTATAAATCACATCACCATAGAAGTCAGGTTGTGATAGTCCTTGTCGCAGAAGAGTCCTTAAATTACTTTTATATTTGGAAAGAAGATCAGGGTTACGATAATAAAATTGTGCAAAGGTTTTACGACGTTAATGATAACGGTAACCCTGATTGAGTAGCTTTTTAGTTATACAAAGATTACGAATATTAAAGTCCTCAACTCGAGTATAAGCTCTTGAAAAACGAATGTTGAGACACATACACCCCATAAGAAGTTGCTTGGGGAACATCCCCATCCAAGTGGGGATAATTAACAATGTCAAAATTAAAATCATCTCTCTAGTCATAGATTTTGCTAATTATTTCACCATTTTCAATCGAGAGATCTAAATCAAGAAAAGAAACATTATTATCAGATATATTAGCTTTGTTAACCTGAAGTTCTTTAGGATAAATATTATTAACCATAGTTGGAAAGAAAGGGTTGTCAATGTTCAATATGTCATCCAGATACCGAGAGGTGTCATTAAAGGCTTCAATAACATATGCCTGGGTATCTGGTGAAAGACTCAACATGAAATCTCTTTTATAGCAAAATAAAAACAAATCTGTGACAAGTGGTACAAGTTCGTACCCATAGGGATACCAACAATTTGTCTATAAACGGTGGTTCCATAGCTGACGAAAAGATTATCTAATAGGAAGATGAGTGCTTCACAAACTTCTTGGCAAGTCCACATAGTATAATTGTCTAAACTGCCGTTAGTAAAAAACGCTTTAATATTATTACAGGCCAAACATGTAGTATTTTCTCTAGCGAATGTTTTAAGAGAAATTAGCTTGTCTTTGATAAGATGATGTGGTAGAGTTGTATATAGAGTAGAGAAATCATAGGTGCTTATAGATGAAACATGACGTTTATTGAAAATTTTATCAAGAACGTCTCCTGAATTTTTTATAGACCAAAACAAATTAATCCCAGAGTTTTCATACGTTTTATCACAATATCGTTTAACGTGATATTTAATGGCAGTAAGACAAGAAGTTACAGTCCTAATACAAAGTGAAATTCATCCTCCACACTGCTACAAGAAAAGACCTTCACCCCAGTGACCGCAAATGCAATCTCAACCTTCCTTTCATATAAGCTACCTACCCAACAAGTTTCATCGCAATACCTAAACAAGAAATATCACTGTAAGTGATAAATGCCCCCGAAGTGTCCTTTGACCTCTAAGTATGACCTTGACCTTGGTGCCATGGACCTGGATTTTGTGCACGACACGTCGTTTGGTTGTGGTGAGCACTTGTGCCTAGTTATTTGAAAATCCGTCCAGGCATGCAAAAGTTATTGACCGGACACGATTTGACCTTTGACCTCTAAGTGTGACCTTGACCTTGGGGCCACAGACCTGGATTTTGTGCACGACACATCGTCTTGTTGTGGTGAGCACCTGTGCCAAGTTATTTGAAAATCCGTCCATGTTGACCGGACAAAATTTGACTTTTGACCTCCAAGTGTGACCTTGACTACCTGGGTTTTGCGCGCGACACATCGTCTTGCTATGATGATCAGTTGTGCCAAGTTATTTAAAAATCCCTGCAGTGGTTGTGACGTTACGGTCCGGACACGAAATTGCGTACCTGTTTCTGACCTATAAACTTCAAGTGTAACCTTGACCTTTGATGTACGGATCTGGGTTTTGCGCGCGACACATCGTCTTGTTATGGTGATCACTTGTGCCAAGTTATTTAAAAATCCCTGCAGGGGTTGTGACGTTACGGTCCGGAAACGAAATTGTGTATCTGTTTTTGACCTATGAACTTCAAGTGTGACCTTGACCTTTGAGGTACGGACCTGAGTTTTGCGCGGGACACATCGTCTTGTTAATCACTTGTGCCACGTTAATCAAAAATCCATGCAGGGGTTTTAAAGGTACAGTCCGGACACGAAAAGCGGAATGACGGACAGACAGACAGACAGACAGAATCCGGACGGATGGTGCGATTACTATAAAAAGGTTATTGGACGGAAACAATTCCTTTTTAGAAACAGCAATCTTGACCTTTACCTTTACCCCACCAATAACCAGTTTTCTATTTTAGTAACAGCAACTTTAACCTTGATCTTAGCAATCCCAAATGCATTCCCAGTCTTCCTGTCCATATAACCTACCTACACAGCAAGTTTCGTCGCAATATCTCACTCTAAAAAAGTATTGAGCAAAAAACATTTATATTTTTATTAATAGCAACCTTGACCTTGACCCCAGTGACCCCAAGTGCAATACCAACCTTCCGTTCCATATAAGCTACCTACACAGCAAGTTTTGCGGCAATACCTCATTCCTAACAAAAGTTATTGAGCAGAGACCATTTTTCTATTTTTAGTAACAGTGACCTTGACCTGTCATTCAATGACCCCAAATGCAATCAAACCCTTCCGTTCATTATAAGCTACCTACCCAGCAAATTTCGTCCCAATACCTTGCTCACCAAAAGTTTATTAAGCGGAAACTATTTTTCTATTTTTGGTAACAGTGACCTTGACCCAGTGACCCCAAATGCAATCCCAACCATCATTTCCATATAAACTACATACCCAGCAAATTTCGTCCCAATTCCTCACTCTTAACAAAAGTTATATAGTGGAAACCTTTTTTTTGTTTTAGTTAACAGTGACCTTGACCCAATGATCCCCCCCCCAAAAGTTATTGAGCGATTACTTTTTCTGTTTTTAGTAACAGCGACCTTGACCCCAGTGACCCCAATACAATCCAACATTCTTTTCAATAAAGTTACATACCCAGCAAGTTTCGTCGCAAGACCTTGCTCCTAACACAAATTATTGAGCGGAAACCATTTTTCTGTTAAATCAACAGACCTGGACCTTGACCCCACTGACTCCAAATGCAATCCCGACCTATCTTTCAATATAAGCTACCTAACCAGCAAGTTTCGTCGCAATACCTCATTCCGAAGGACAACCTGGTTAAATATACAAGAGCTGTCGGAGAACAGCGCAGCTCGACTATTCGATTTTTCGGAGAATAATAAATTTATAGCTAGTATATACCATCAGAAAACAAGGCTACAACAATGTGGGGTGGGGTTGGGAGCACAACATAACTATGTGTAAGAATTGACCAAAACTACACAGAAATATGTAAAAAAAATAAATAAAAAATCGAGTTTTGAGTGGGGTGCGGGGTGAGGGTGGGAGAGAGCGGGGGTGGATGGTGGGGATGGTGAGGGCAACATATATGTGTAAGAAGCTATGTAATAATTCACCAAAACAACACAAAAATATGAAGAAAAAAATAATTAAAAAATCGAGTTTGAGTGGGGATGGGGTAGAGGCGTGGGGTGGGGTGGGGAGGGCAACATGTGTAAGAATTGTCTAAAACAACAAAGAAATATGTAAAAAAAAAAATCAAAGAAAATCAAGTGGGTGGGTGGGGGGGGCAACATATATAAGCAACACAGAAATATGTAAAAAAAAAATAGTTACAAGTGGGGGTGGGGTGGGGGAGCGGGGGGTGGGGGGAGAGGCGGGAGGGAGTTTGGGGGTGCGTGCAACATATATATGTGTAAGAATTGACTAAAACAACAAAGAAATATGTAAAAAAAAAAAATCAAAAAAAAAAATCTAGTGGTTGTGGGTGGGGGGGGGGGGGGGGGGTGAGAGGCGGGTGTAGGTGGGGTGGAGGAGCGGTGAGGGGGCAACATATATGTGTAAGAATTGACAAAAGCGACACAGAAATATGTAAAAAAAAAAGTTTCAAGTTGGGGTGGGATGTGGGGGAGAGAGCTGGGGGAGAGGCGGGAGTGGGTTGGGGCAGGGGGAGGGGGCAAAATATATGTGTTAGAATTGACTAAAACAACAAAGAAATATGTAAAAAAAAAAAAAAAAAGTTTCAAGTGTGGGTGGGGTGGGGGGGAGGAGGGGGTGAGAGGCGGGGTGGGGGTTGGGGGATGGGAAGTTTGCAACATATATGTGTAAGAAATGACTAAAACAACACAGAAATATGTAAAAAAAAAATAAAAAAAAATTAGATTTTCAAGTGGGGGGGGGGGGGGGGGGGGGGGTTTGATGTGGCAACATATATGTGTAAAAATTTATTAAAACAACAAAGAAATATGTAAAAAAAAAAAAAAAAAAGTCTGGGGTGGGGTGGGGTGGGGGTGGGGGTTGGGGTGAGAGGCGGGAGTGCGTTGGGGGTTTGGGGCGGGGCAACATATGTGTGTAAGAATTGACTAAAATAACACAGAAATATGTAAAAAAAAAATAATTTTTTTTTAGATTTTCAAGTGGGAATTGGGTGTGGGGGGGGGGGGGGGGGGGGGGGGTGGATGTGGCAACATATATGTGTAAAATTTTACTAAAACAACAAAGAAATATGTAAAAAAAAAAAAAAAAAAGTCTGGGGTGGGGGTTGGGGGTTGGGGTGAGAGGCGGGAGTGCGTTGGGTGGGGGGGGGGGGGGGGGGGGCAACATATGTGTGTAAGAATTGACTAAAACAACAAAGAAATATGTAAAAAAAAAATAAAAAAAATATAGATTTTCAGGCGGGAGTGCGTTGGGTGGGGGGGGGGGGGGGGGGGGGGGGCAACATATGTGTGTAAGAATTGACTAAAACAACAAAGAAATATGTAAAAAAAAAAAAAACAAGTCTGGGGTGGGGTGGGGTGGGGTGGGGTGGGGTGGGGTGGGGGTGAGAGGCGGGAGTGCGTTGGGGGTTTGGGGGGGGGGGCAACATATGTGTGTAAGAATTGACTAAAACAACAAAGAAATATGTAAAAAAAATAAAAAAACCAAGTCTGGGGCGTGGTGGGTGGGGTGATGGGGTGAGAGGCGGGGGGTGGGGGGGGGGGGGGGGGGCGGGGAGGGTTGCAACATATTTGTTAGAACTGACAAAAGCAACACTGAAATAGGTAAAAAAAAAAGAAAAAAGTTTCAAGTCTGGGACGGGGTGCGGGTGGGGGGATGATGGGGTGAGAGGCAGGGGGGGTGGGGTGGTGGGGGCAAGGAGGGTTGCAACATATATGTGTAAGAATTGACTAAAACAACACAGAAATATTTTTAAAAAAAAAAAAAAAAAAAAATTCAAGTGTGGGGTGGGGGTGGGGGGGGGGGGGTGGGGGGGGGGGTGGATGTGGCAACATATATGTGTAAAAATTTACTAAAACAACAAAGAAATATGTAAAAAAAAAATAAAAAAAAATTAGATTTTCAAGTGGGGATTGGGTGGGGGGGGGGGGGGGGGGGGGGGGTGGATGTGGCAACATATATGTGTAAAAATTTGGGGGGGGGTGGATATGGCAACATTTATGTGTAAACATTTACTAAAACAACAAAGAAATATGTAAAAAAAAAAAAAAAAATCTGGGGTGGGCCGGGGTGGGGGTGGGGTTAGGGTGAGAGACGGGAGTGCGTTGGGGGTTTGGGGGTGGGGGGGGGGGCAACATATGTGTGTAAGAATTGACTAAAACAACAAAGAAATATGTAAAAAAAAAAAAAAATCAAGTCTGGGGCGTGGTGGGTGGGGTGATGGGGTGAGAGGCGGGGGGTGGGGTGGCGGGGAGGGTTGCAACATATTTGTAAGAACTGACAAAAGCAACACAGAAATAGGTAAAAAAAAAAAGAAAAAAGTTTCAAGTCTGGGGCGGGGTGCGGGTGGGGGGGTGATGGGGTGAGAGGCAGGGGGGTGGGGTGGTGGGGGCAGGTAGGGTTGCAACATATATGTGTAAAAATTGACTAAAACAACACAGAAATATTTAAAAAATAAAAAATTCAAGTGTGGGGTGGGGGGGGAGCAGGGGTGATGGTGAGAGGCAGGAGTGGGTTGGGGGGAGGTGGGGTGGATGGGGCAACATATATGTGTAAAAATTGACTAAAACAAAGAAATATGTAAAAAAAAAAAAAAGTTTCAAATCTGGGGCGGGGTGATTGGGTGAGAGGCAGGAGTGCGTTGGGGTTTGTGGTGTAGGGGGGTGGGGCGGTGGGGGGTGGGGAGGGTTGCAACTTATATGTGTAAGAATTTACTAAAACAACACAGAAATATTTTTAAAAAAAAAAAAAAAAAATAATTTAAATGTGGGGCGTGGTGGGTGGGGTGATGGGTGGGGGGGTGGGGGCGGTGGTGGGGGCGGGGAGGGTTGCAACATATATGTGTAAGAATTGACAAAAACAACACTGAAATATGTAAAAAAAATATAAAAAAAGGTGTGGAGGGGAGTGGGGGCGGGGGTGGGGGTGGGGGGATGGAGGAGGGAGCCCATGACCCAATATGGGTGAAGTAATAAGATGCATAATGCTATAACAAATCCCGAACCAAAATTATAGATATATACATGCTTACATGCAAACCTAGATCTGCATTTATTGCACATTTTATGGGCCATCACAATTTGGGTTCCATGGGAGCCCAGAATTTGCAGAAGACAAAATTACTTATCCAACCCTTTCCAACATAATATAAGGAAACCCATTCCAAAATTTAGTTCAGCTAGGACAAAAAATGTAAGAGATATAGACCTGTAAACACAGCTTACACGCAAAATTTGATGTGAAACAGACATAATTTAAGGGCTATCAGAATTTGGGTTCCATGGGAGCCCAGGGGTTACAGGAACCAAAATTACTTAAGCAGCCCTTACGATAGTGCTATAAGGAAGCTAATGGCCAAATTTGGTTGTGCTAGGGTAAGAATTGTAAGAGATATAGACTTGTAAACACAGCTTACACGCAAAATTTGATGTGAAATGGGGCACATTTTATGGGCTATCATAATTTGCGTTCCATGTGAGCCCATGGGTTACAGGAACCAAAATTGCTTATGCAGCCCTTAAGATAATGCTACAAGGAAGCCCATGAACAAATTTGGTTGTGGTAGGATAAGAAATGTAAGAGATATAGACTTGTAAACACAGCTTACACGCAAACCTTGATGTGGGACGCCGACGCCGATGCCAACGCCGATGCCGACGCCGACGCCGACCCCGGGGTGATTACATAAGCTCTCTTATTCTTCGAATAGTCGAGCTAATAAACCAGAGAGTTTTGTGCCTTTATCAGATTTATTCATTGGTTCATGCTAAATATGTGTACAAAGTTTCATTGTTGTAAGCCTTATACTTTGAAAGTTATTAGCCACAATCAGTTGTCAGGTAAAAGTTAACGGAGACAGACATACGGACAGACAAACAACGTCTCGATATAATAAACAAGAGGGCCAAATGGCCCTAAATCGATCACCTGAGGATCTCATTGAAGATGTTTTTAAGACTTTCCTTATGTAAGTCTATGTAAAAACATGCAAAATCTCTACATACAAACTTTACACCCAGAGGTTGCAGCCATCTTTGACCCCAGGGACTTCAAATGAGCAAACTTGATAGATTTACAAACTAAAATGGCTCTTATATCAAAGGGTTTCATCATTAAATTCCTTTCAATACCTTTTTACAAGTGCAAAACACAATAACACCCTCAACTGAAATGTAAACCCACAACTCCATGCTGACAATTTAAAAGAAGATTGTTTAAGTTTTCCCTACATAAGACTATGTCAAACATGCACAATCTTTATATACAAACTTTAGAAAAATTAACAAAAGAAAAACAAATTACCTCCAGTGGGATTTGAACCCAAGGCCCTAGCTTCCCACTATACGATTTTTTGAAGATTATCCCTATGTTAGTCTATGTAAAACGTGTGACCCCTGGGGCGGGGCTTAATGTGACCCCATTTGAACAAGCTTGGTATAGGACCATAAGCTTATAGTAAATGCAAACTATTAAACCTCTGGCTCTTGTAGTTTCAGAAGAATATTTTTTAAGTATTTCCCTGTACAAGTCTATGTAAAACATTTGACCCCTGGGATGGGGCCAAATGTGACCCAAAGGTCACCAATTGAAGAAACTTGGTAGAGGACCATAAGTCTATAGCAAATGCAAAACATTAAACCTCTGGCTCTTGTAATTTCAGAAGATGATTTTTTAAGTTTTCCCTATATAAGTCTATGTAAAGCATGGGACCCCCTGGAGCAGGGGCCAAATGTGACCCCAGGGTCGCCATTTGTACAAACTTGGTAAAGGAACATAAGCTGATAGTAAATGCAAACTATTAAACTATTAAACCTCTGGCTCTTTTAGTTCAGAGAATAAGTTTTTTTTTTTATTGTTTTCCCTATATAAGTCTATTTATAATTGTGACACCCGGGGCAGATCAAAATTTGACCCCAGGGTCACCATTTGAACAAACTTAATAGAGGACCATAAGTTGATGCTACATGTAATACATGTAATACATGAGAGCTCTGTGCATTCTGGTTTCAAAGAAGTAGATTTTTTGAAGTCTTTTCCTATACTCGTTAGAGGGCAGTTTCTGTCCAAGCCCAGTTACCGTCATTCTCATTTAAAAAACGTTTTTACACTGCAAATTACTTAAGCGATGTCACTTATTGTCAGACGTTTATAACTGAAGATTGGAAACAGGACAAACAACCAAAAAGTAAATAAGCGGTACAAAAACGAAAGGGATTTCTGAGAAAAATGTGTTTACTTCCTTATATGGCGTTGGGGATGCGCGTGCATACTGCCGCATAATAAACTATTAAAAAAAAACACTGTAATGACGTCATATTTTTGTCACTCTACCGTGAGTATATAGTTTAACCAAAGAGAAGCAACTCGTACAACCTGTATTTGTTTGATTTACAGAGTTATCCATCTTTACAGTGTAAATTGTCGTCGTTGAACATTTTACATTGACGTTACCAGGCGCATTGTTATAACGATCGAGGTGACTGATGGAACAATGCAAACATACCATTTTCACAATGAAATTGTTGAATAGACTTGCAAACAAGTTTCTAATTCATAAAAGTTTACTGTATCTTGACCTAGTTGAATCTATCACTCGATAAAATACATGACGGAAACTGGGCTTGTAAACAAAATGATTTCTCAGTTTTAGTCTATTAATAAAAAGGTCACGTGCCACTTCCATAATTTATATAAAACAAAATTCTTTGGTATCAAATTTCCAGGAAGAGGTAACCTAATAGAAAATAGAGTAAAAATTGTCAGGATACATAGATTTGTCCGAAAAAATAGTTTATGTTTACATAAGTGACGGAAAGTGGCCCCCGACGAGTACAAGTCTATGAAAAACATGCAAAATCTCAATATACACCTTTTTTTACCCCGGGGGCTTCACTTTGAACAAATTTCATAGTCTAGGCATTGGCGATCATTTTAAAAGAACAACTGTCGAAATATGTCTAGCGGTTCTTGAGAAAAATATTTTTTAAGGTTCGACCATATGTGGTAATGGCGGCCATCTTGGATGTAGCGCTGACCTAATTTTAACAAATCTAAGAAGCATTCATCTAAGGAAAATTGGCCAGGCGGTTTCTGAGGAGGTTGTTTGAAGCAAAAGTTAACGATGATGCACAGACGACGGACAAAGAGTGATCTCAATAGATCACCTTGAGCCGATCAACTTGAGCCTTTGGCTCAGGTGATCTAGAAACTAGAAGCATATAAAAAAGTGCTCTTGTGGTAACAGTTTAAAATACGTAATTTACTGCTTCAGGGGCAGATATGTCAACTTGTTACCATCATATAGACCTGGTTGAAGAACTTGTCCAAAATCTTATTATTAGACACACTCTGTGATAGTTTGTGTAAGATCAGATGGAAAATAGAAGTGCTGTTGTGGTAACAATGCCAAGTTATACAATGTTTGGTAATTCAAAGATCATAGCTCAGCCTTTAGTGAATAAATCTGGCTGGTTCAAGGACCTGTCCGAGATCTTATGCATACATATATATACTGTATAAGTTTGGATAAGATCGGATGAAAAATGGAGGGACTAGAGTGCCCACTAGTAAAAGTTAACGGACGGACGACAGACAACGGACGACGCGTCATCCCGTAGGCTCATCTGGCCTCTGGACAGTATAGCTAATGCTGTGTTGACGAGCCGTTGTACAATAGCCAAATCAGATAAATGGTAGGCAGAACAAGTCATGTAAAGACAACTGAAAATTTATATCAATATTTTATTAAAAATCATAAGACTTTACAAATTAAGATTAATAATTGTCATTTATATGGCACACCAATTGCATGAAAACATACAATTCCCAAGCATTAGTAAAACATTAGTAAAACATGTGTAATAACAAAACAATGTTTTAATAAAGAATTGTATGCTTAATATTTCAAAACTTTGTTTCAAATAAACAAATACTCAGTTACATAGACACATATACAAAGCAATGTTCTTTAATAAAGCTGCTTTTAAGCATGTTATTTTATATTTCTTTGTTTGGAAAGAAACAATACACATTTACGTGGACACATAATAATAAAAAACAATATTCAAAATAAAAAAAGGAATAGAATTATATTTCAAAACTTTGTTTGAACTTAATACATAAAAAAGCACGGATCATATACTAAAGGAAGAAAGAAACGGCTTACGCAACTCAGGAAATTCCGCTATATAATGATACTTAATCCCATTAATATTCCAGAGAAATCCCAAGATGTTTTGTAGAAAAAATAGGTTGCAGCTAGTTAGAGAAAAGACTAAACTGTCCTGCTGTAGACTTTTTAAAAACATGACCCTTTGTAATACGAAATTCGTAAATATTGAAGATCTGCTGAGAAAATTTCAGTCATTTTTTACTGTATTTAATGTAAAGTGATCGCAAAATTCTACATCCTAAGTTTGATCACCTGCCTGAGCCAAACACCTGTTTTATCAATTATGAAACTTTGAAGGGATAACATTTAGAGTGTTATGTGTTGTTTTAGTGTTTCAAAAAGGAAATGTCCAATGTAGCCATGTACAGCAGCATATTTTACATACATTATATAGAGGAAATTCTCGAGTAGAATTTCTTTTTTCCTTTAGTATAAATACATGTACAACAGATGTAAAGAATTACATTCGGACATAATACATTGAGGCCCTCCTGTTAATGGAAAGTGTATAAATACTATTTATATATTTATAAAAGCATGCATTTATTTCAGGCTAAGACTCAAAATACTTTTTTTCTTGCAAAAGCGCATATAAATACAATAGATATAACTAATTACATTTAGTATTTTAAGACATACTCTGAAATAAAAGCATACTTTTATAGTATACAAACACTGTTCATAAACAGGAGGACATGTCATGACGCTCTAAATTAATGGTTGTCATAGTAATTGAGAGAAAATGACGAAGTGTATTCTATAAATTTGATACGAATTAACCAAGCATCAATTTTATTTTCCAAGCAGTATCATAGAAGAATAGATATTTTCTATTTCCCTCAATAACAAGCACACCATGTACTGATGATTCACACATTAAGTATCTTCCTAATATATTTAATGGTTCAAATGCATGACCTTGAATATATGACACTAAATTTGGCGTCAACCGTAAAGTTGTTCCCCTAATAGTAGCGTCTGGGTGTGGGCAATTTCATTCTCTTTTGTTCTTTTTTTATTGAATTTTTATTTTTCAAGGGATTTTTGGATACAGAAGATCAAAATGTATTGAATTTTGTATATGTTCTGAAAATTATTTCATTTTTTTATTATTTTTTTTAAGGTAGGAGGTGCTATTAATATGGGAGGCACTTTTATTATGGGAAATCCGGTATTTATGAAACAAACACACATACTGTATCTTCTCATGTTTTACATGAGTGTACCTTTTGAATAATTTCATAAGTATATCAACCGCATGTTAAAACAAAAGTGTTATGTTAAGTATTTGCCTTGACCAGCTGAAACGTGTGCATTATTCGATGTAAGTCGAGGCCTGTAACGCATGCATTCATGTTATTGACAAAAAATGAAATCAAATTGTGTGAACTTGTTTAATACTAAAATCTTTAAGTTCACAAGTTGAAATTGGTTTATTATTTAATATTATGGGATAATTACTCTTAATTGAATAGAATTGAATTGGGGTTTTAAGGTGCACCAACACATGGAAGGTTATATGGTGCCTAACAGGAATGAACATGCCAGGCTCATCCTCCATGTACATCGAGATAAAATATGGAGAACGGGCCTAGAACCTTTTCACCCTGAACTGCAGAGTTGCTGCAAATTCTATTGTAGCCACTCCATTTACGCTGGAGCCTCGTTTATTGTTTTTCTGCCACTGCTCTAGTAATGTGAGCGAGATGGCACTTGAAACATTGCAGGGGTCATGATGAAGACCTTTAATGAGCATAAAAAATGATAAAATGAACATGAATTAAACCCTTAAATATTTGCATCTATTTGCTCATAGTCAGACTTGTTCAAGATCTTAAATCAAGTTTGGTGAAAATCTGAAACCTACTACTAAAATTATCATGTTCACAAGAATGATCTTTCGAAGGACAACAGACGAACACAAGGCACCATCATATAGGTTCTACTGGCTTTTGGCAAGTAGAAGTTAACAAACAAGAGGCCCTAATGAGTCTGAAGTACTCACCTGGTATTGGTATACCAGGTGAATGTACAATGCATACCGGTGTATGTCAGCAGATTTATGGGTGCTCTTATGATATGTAGAATTAAAATATACCGAGTCAAAAAATAAAATGTGCATATCTATTTTTCAAAATATTCAAAAAATTGTAAAAACAAATTTAGCAAACAAGTTATACAATATAGAAGAGGTATGCATGAATAAAGTAGTGAACCTGTGTATGAACAGTTCCTTCATTAATAAAGTAGTGAAGCTGTGTATGAACAGTTCATTCATTAATAAAGTAGTTAACCTGTGTATGAACAGTTCATTCACTAATAAAGTAGTCAACCTTTGTATGAACAGTTCATTCACTAATAAAGTAGTGAATCTGTGTATGAACAGTTCATTCACTAATAAAGCAGTGAACCTGTGTATGAACAGTTCCTTCACTCACAGAGTTTGACTTCCTCAAAGTCATTCAGTTCCTCAAAGAGAAAAAGCAAAAACTGCAAAATACATGAAGTTGAATATTGTGCATGCAGATGAATGGGAAAACAGTCATCTTGTTAATTGCCGGTTTTCTGAAATTCCTGATGAATATCAAACTTTCACCTTCTTCTCAAACATATGATGTAAAAGTCAACAGCAATTAACATTCGTAATGAGGTTGATTAGGCATACATTCCTTTTTGACTCATTGTGTGTATTTGGATCAGAGGGACTTTATTTATACAAACAGTAATGTGTATCCATACCCGTAAGACTCGTTGTGCTAAATATAATTCCTATTGTCTAAGCATTTACTGGGAACTATTAAATGTTCCTTTTATATCTGTATATACAATAAGCCAATCCCTGGGACGTGACCATATTTTCTACGGGGAAATATTTTTTAAATTAACAAACTTAACACATCCTGTGAAACTGTTTTCTTGAGAATATGTTTAGTTATTTGTTATCAGTCATGCTTCAATATCGTTCTAAACTAAATACAAACAGAATTGGTACATGGCTTTTTATAGCATTAAAATATATACTGACGTACACTACATAATGAAGTGACTGACATATTTCAAACAGAGAGCAAATATATCTCTCTGCAACTAAGCACATATATTGCATAGTATTGCTGTCAAAAGAATTACTTCCCCTTCTTAACATTGATTAAAATAAATACAACATCCAACATGAGAGAATAACCCTTTAATACACATACTTAGGGTCACATGACAATCTTGAATTAATTATCAAGCATTAACATCAGCATCTCCATATTATTATGCGACTTAAATATATTACTGATGCACAATAATCAACGATAAGTAAAAGGCACAAACATCGGAATGTTTTGAACTATTCAAATAATTAACAATAATAATTTTCAAATAGAAAAACTAAGGGGATGCCACCAGTTTATACAACAAGAGGGCCAAATGGCCCTGAATTTGGCCCTGCATCGCATAACCTTGTCCATTGTACGTAATATGCAACAGTAACAAAAGTGGGTAAGACAGAAGAGGTGCGGTAAGTTCAGAGAAGCAAATGTTTAAAAACAATCCCTTACTAATATATGTTTATGTAAAATTAACCCCTGCGGAAGTGTCAGTTTTGACCCAGGGTCATCATTAAATCTAACTTGATTATGGACCATAAGGTTATGACCATTCAATCAAACTTGATAATGGACCATAAGGTTATGCTGCATCTCATATAAAAGAGCTCAATTTCTTTTGATTTCAACGAAGAATATTTTTCAAACTTTGGAACCCTGGGGTGTGACCTCATTCGGACTAATTTCCTAGTCTAGGGGTTGCCGATCATCAACAAAGTAAAAACTATTTTTTTTTTTCAGTGATTCTTGATATCTTTTTTAAAGGTTTCAACTATTTTAGTAATGGCAGCCATCTTGGAAATAAAGTTGACGTAATGTTAACACATTTAAAAGCAATTGGTCTAAGGATCCTCCAATGGTATGTGCATTTTGGTAAAAATCGAATGGATGCATGGTTAATGAGAATAACTGAATTGAGTTTTACGGCGCACCAACACATAAAAGGTTATATTGCGCTCATTCCAGGCCCATCCTCCATTTACATCCAAGATAAAATATGGAGAATGGGCCTAGATCCTTCTAATCTGCAGAACTGCGGAATTGCTGCAAATTCTATAGTAGACACTCCATGTACGATGGAACCACGTTTCCACATTTGCATACGCGGTGTCATGATGGAAGACCTGAAATGAGCATGATAAAATGAACATGAAGGCGGGGGATGGGGGTCCTACCCCTTTGCCTCTAGCGGGATTTGCAGTAGTTGTATTTTACCCCGGCAACCACACCGGGAGTTAATGAGAAGAAGTTGTTTAAGCATAAGTTAGGGGATGGATAATGGACGACTAGCGGGAGGTGGACAAAAATGGTCACAGTATCTCACTTTAAGCCTTCAGCACAGGTGCGTTTAAAATCAAGATTGCCGCGTGTACCTTTAAATAATAAACACAAACTTGATAAATGTGGCAGTTGAACAATACAAAGCTACTTTCATAATATAATAATGTGTGCATTAATCAATATACATATCAATACATTTTCCGTGTATTGTTTAATTGAATTGAATTGAATTGGGGTTTTAAGGCGCACCAACACATGAAAAGGTTATATGGCGCCTAAAAGGTATGAACATGCCAGGCTCATCTTCCATGTACATCGAGATAAAATATGGAAAATGGGCCTAGAACCTTCTCACCCTGAACTGCAGAGTTGCTGCAAATTCTATCGTAGAAACTCCATTTACGCTGGAGCCACGTTATTGTTTTTCTGCCACTGTATTGTTTAAGGCTAGCAGTGAATTGTATGTGTAAATATGTGTAAAGGTAATATATTAAATGTTTCATGTTATATTATTCAGGAATGTTGAAGTCCTATTCTAACTGCTGTACATCAATATGATTACACAGAACGGAAAACTATCCGCATCGCTTTACAGTGTAGAAAATATATTTTCGAATACATGTAAAAAATGTGTCCGTCGAATACATGTAGAAAGTATATCACTCGAATCCATGTAGACAATATAACACTCGAATACATGTAGAAAATATAACCCTCGAATACATACAGAAAATATATCAATCAAATACATGTAGACAATATATCCCTCAAATGCAAGTAAAAAATATATCCTCGAATACATGTGAAAATATATCCCTCGAATACATGCAGAAAATATATGCCGCCAATACATGTAGAAAATCTATCCTTCGAATACATATGGAACATATATCCCTCGAATACAAACTACTCAAAGCATGTGAATTAAATCGAACTTAATTGGGTTTTACAGCATACCAACACATAAAAGGTTATATGATGCCTAACAGGAATGAACATTCCAGGCTCATCCTCCATTTACATCCCATTTACATCCAGATAAAATATGGAGAATGGACCTAGAACCTGTCTAACATGGCACACATATTGACCAATATTCATAACTTTCAATAAGCAATGACACAAGCTTTAAAATAAAGCTGAATGCGTCTATGTCGTCCAGGACATCATACCAAAGTACCCCACCCATATAGAACACCTTTTTCTAGCCAGTGGATGCTTAAATTTCTTCTCAATTCAAACTTAGAATATTAGTATTTCAAGACTCTTTCAAGATTATCTGGTGAAGATCGGGAATTTCAAAACAAGGTATAACTGTGTTTATCTGAAACGAGGCTCTGCCGAGGTTCTGATCAAAGAAGTCAAACCGTGGGTTGGAATTTGCCTATCTGAACTGATTTTATTTTTGCATATAATTGGCATTGTATGCGTTGACACCGCTAACTGTCAAGGGTTTGTACTTTTGCTTACACAATGGTGTCATACAACTGTCGATGTTATTTGTTTTTGATACGCGTGACTTTCACCTGCCCCCACTTGAGTAAGATCAGATTTGCCAGCACTCCTGTAGAACGCGAATATCTTTAATAATCAGTATGCAAGTTTACATATAAATAATGACTGATACAAAGGATAGTACGCCAAAGTACCCTCTGGCGTATAATGTATCGAGGCAGGGTACTCTGGATGCTACCATAAGAGCCAGGATACTTTGGCAAGGTACCATGTACAACACAGACCCATTCAGCTTGAATGATTAAGGCGGTTGGCTGGGAAAGGACGTAGTGCTGAGATTGTTTTAATTTGATATTTAAAGCTTCTTTGGTATCATTTAGATACAAAATTATCAAAAACAGTGTAGGTCATCCCACTTTTTTCCCCAATAGACGTCTTTGAAGAAGACACATATTTTTAACTCTAAAATTTCACTAAAAAGAGGAAAAACGGAGTCATTAAACATTTTCACAATTTCTTTCCTAGCATTACATTTATTGAAAAACAACGATTAATTTTCGATTACAAATATACATATCTTTCAAAACATAAACAAATAGATATCGAATATAAAATTAGCCCAGTATCTACTTTTACATATATGTATTCCACTAATGAAAAACAAAAATCTTATTTTTTCTATAGCAAAAGGATAAATTCTCCTCAGAGCTACCCATACCCCCTATTTTATTGATAACAAAAAATGACGGAAAAAATGTGAAAAAAATTAAATATATCTACTGGAATGGAAAAAATGAAACAATTCTGTCAAATAAAACGCATACAAAATAATGATTTGTTATTAGGTCTGTGAATAAAATGATGATTTAAAAAATAAAATTCTTAGGCTTGAAGATGTCAATACTTGCCCAGCCAACATCCTTAAATAACAAATCACTTCCATTCTCTAGGAAAATGATCAAATACATTTTACAATATAATGTAAACATATTAATTAACACTATGATATATATTCATTAAAGTAATACCGCTTGAAGATACAATACAGGATACATAATGAGCTTGAAGATACAATACAGGATACATAATGAGCTTGAAGGTACAATACAGGATACATAATGAGCTTGAAGGTACAATACAGGATACATAATGAGCTTGAAGATACAATACTGGATACATAATGAGCTTGAAGATACAATACAGGATACATAATGAGCTTGAAGGTACAATACAGGATACATAATTAGCTTGAAGGTACAATACAGGATACATAATGAGCTTGAAGGTACAATACAGGATACATAATGAGCTTGAAGATACAAAACAGGATACATAATGAGCTTGAAGGTACAATACAGGATACATAATGAGCTTGTAGATACAATACTGGATACATAATGAGCTTGAAGATACAATACAGGATACATAATGAGCTTGAAGATACAATACTGGATACATATTGAGCTTGAAGATACAATACAGGATACATAATGAGCTTGAAGATACAATACTGGATACATATTGAGCTTGAAGATACAATACAGGATACATAATGAGCTTGAAGATACAATACTGGATACATATTGAGCTTGAAGATACAATACAGGATACATAATGAGCTTGAAGATACAATACAGGATACATAATGAGCTTGAAGATACAATACAGGATACATAATGAGTTTGAAGATACAATACAGGATACATAATGAGCCTGAATGTACAATACAGGATACATAATGAGCTTGAAGATACAATACAGGATACATAATGAGCTTGAAGGTACAATACAGGATACAAAATGAGCTTGAAGGTACAATACAGGATACATAATGAGCTTGAAGATACAATACTGGATACATAATGAGCTTGAAGATACAATACTGGATATATAATGAGCTTGAAGATACAATACAGGATACATAATGAGCTTGAAGATACAATACAGGATACATAATGAGTTTGAAGATACAATACAGGATACATAATGAGCTTGAAGATACAATACAGGATACATAATGAGCTTGAAGATACAATACATGATACATAATGAGCTTGAAGGTACAATACAGGATACATAATGAGCTTGAAGGTACAATACATGATACATAATGAGCTTAAAAAATACAATACTGAATACATAATAAGCTTGAAGATACAATACAGGATACATAATGAGCTTGAAGATACAATACTGGATACATAATGAGCTTGAAGATACAATACAGGATACATAATGAGCTTGAAGATACAATACAGGATACATAATGAGCTTGAAGATACATAAAGGATACATAATGAGTTTGAAGATACAATACAGGATACATAATGAGCTTGAAGATACAATAAAGGATACATAATGAGCTTGAAGATACAATACAGGATACATAATGAGCTTGAAGATACAATACAGGATACATAATGAGCTTTTGATAGTTAATGACAAAATAAAACTAAATTTGAATGCAGAAATAAATAACTCTAACACTGACATATGTTGCTGAAACGTTCAACTTAGTGAAACATTTAGGTCAAAATCATTCACAAGCTAGTTTTAAAATAACATGTAATAAATAAAGTGCTGAGTTCAATCATAAGGAAATCCTTCAATCGATGGTTGGCATGTTTTGTTTTTCACTCACTTGCAATTGTTCTTTCCAAAAACAACAACATGCATACCGTCTCGTGAAGGATTTCCATGTAATCAAACCCTCTATTTGAATAACATTTACACAGTGAATTTATCTCGTCTTCCCTTTTAAGAGTACATTGGTACCCGATTGTCTTATTAATGGTAAATAAGTACATGAACGCCTTAAAGTAAAGTAAAATAGGCTAATCAAAACTTTCTTAAACAAACACAATCTGGGTTATAAAAAAACAATTTGTGGTAGTATGCTTGTTTTCCGTCAAAATATGAAAATTGCATATGATCATGTCAAAAATAGTTGTCGAGTATTCAGGCATAAATAATTTAGTAACCAACAACAAAATAAGGAATTTTTAAATAATTGCATAAACTTCAACGTATAAAGTTCTATAAACAAATCAAGGTACAATACATATTTCAAGATGGCCGTCTGACCCTCTAAGTTATATACTATAAGGTTTTACACAATCTAATCCATTAAACAGGCTTTTACTTCTTTTAAGATTTCAAATAATTCCATTTAATAACAACTATTTGTTGGTTTCCCAGTTGGTGCTACGCCTGGCATAATACAGGTATCCAGCGGGAAGTAAGGATCTATTTATAGTAAGCGTAGTGTTAATACATCTAACATGACGTATTTGGTCACATACTATTTTAGGAGAGTTGGTTTTCAAATGAGTTTATTAATTTGAAGGTATAAAAAAGTGAATTTAGTGTTAATATTGTTCTTGTAAAAACGTCCTAATAATATTCGTTATATGTACCTCACAAGTTAAAATATACTTAGTTCAAACGTATTTATTTTACATCGATTGTAACGAAAGCTCTATGAACTTATTTGAATCATTCTCGATGTCTTCCTGGGTAGAACCAGTACTAAGCAATGCAGATAAAATGTCTCAGGGACACAACTCACATGGCAATTGCGGGAATCGAACCCACAACTTTTGGATCATGGGTCCAACAATCTACCACTAGACCACACGCTTATACACTTCAAATCATGTCCTCTACTCCAGTATTACAGCAACAAATTGGATGTTGTCATAATCACCTTTTATTTGGCCTCTTCAACAGGAATCCTCAAATATGTATTTGTATTTTATATGCACAACTTAATATGTTTTAACCTTCGTTAAATAAAGAAATTATTATTATTATTATTATTATAATACTGCCGTTTTTTTAATCGTGGTTTTCTGCTGCCCACCCCTCAGGGATTCTTATATACTAATAACTTTAACGTGTTTTTTGCCATCAACCCTACCAGGATTCTCAAATACTGATCGTGTTTTAACCGTAGATTTCAGCATCCACCCCAATGGGATTCTCAAATACTAATCGTGTTTTAACTGTGGTTTTCCGCCATCCATCCAACTGGGATCTCAAATACGTATTGTGTTTTAACCGTGGTTTTCCGCCATCTACCCAAACGAGATTCTCCAATACTGTGTTTTAATCATGGTTTTCCGTCATCTCCTTATCTACCCACTTATAGCTTTTGTAACCGTGGTTTTCTGCCATCCACCCCACCGGGATTCACAAATACTGATAATTTTCACACTGGTTTTCTGCCAATCACTCCACGAAATCACATATAGAATGCTCCACCAGAGATTGATATCTGCCTAGTATTGCGCTAGGAGACGCAGTTCTTCTTGACGACTATTTCTACCATGTTAACATCACAGCTATTTGTAAATTCCCATCTAACCCAAGTCCTATACAACACTCACAAGACATCACAGCCATTTGTAAATTCTCTTCTAACCCAAGTCCTATACAACACTCACAAGACATCACGAGACATTTGTAAATTCCCATCTAACCCAAGTCCTATACAACACTCACAAGACATCACGAGACATTTGTAAATTCCCATCTAACCCAAGTCCTATACAACATCCACAAGACATCACAGCCATTTGTAAATTCCCATCTAACCAAAGTCCTATACAACATCCACAAGAAATCACAGCCATTTGTAAATTCTCTTCTAACCCAGTCCCAAACAACATCCACAATACATCACAGCCATTTGTAAATTCTCTTCTTACCCAAGTCCCATACAACATCCACAAGAAATCACAGCCATTTGTAAATTCTCTTCTAACCCAGTCCCAAACAACATCCACAATACATCACAGCCATTTGTAAATTCTCTTCTAACCCAGTCCCAAACAACATCCACAAGAAATCACAGCCATTTGTAAATTCTCTTCTAATCCAGTCCCAAACAACATCCACAATACATCACAGCCATTTGTAAATTCTCTTCTAACCCAAGTCCCATACAACATCCACAAGAAATCACAGCCATTTGTAAATTCTCTTCTAACCCAGTCCCAAACAACATCCACAAGAAATCACAGCCATTTGTAAATTCTCTTCTAACCCAGTCCCAAACAACATCCACAATACATCACAGCCATTTGTAAATTCTCTTCTAACCCAAGTCCCATACAACATCCACAAGAAATCACAGCCATTTGTAAATTCTCTTCTGACCCAGTCCCAAACAACATCCACAATACATCACAGCCATTTGTAAATTCTCTTCTAACCCAAGTCCTATACAACATTCACATGTCATCACGGCCATTTGTAAAGTACTTCTAACTCAAGTCCTAGTATTGATCTCCCATTACTAAAATCAACACCTTTTGTATATTTGTAAGAAAATATGTATGAAAAGTTTAGAAAATAAAGTCAAATTTTAGCTATAAATTTCCTATTCGGGTAAGATAAATACCTATACCTAAGACAATCCTCCATTTACTTGGAAAATCAGATGTTGAAATGCACATAACCAGCTCTGGGGCTTATAGTTATTGTTTTCTGTGAACCCCCTACAAATCGGGCAGGCTTATATTTATATGTTATGTGTAGGTCTGAGTAATGTAACTATGCTGTTATAACCATCTTGATGTGCATAATCAAGGGCTGATAACCCAAATTTATTAATAATGTGCTTATTAGCATTATACTGCAACAGATGTTTCACTACTTCAGTGTGTCCTTTCTTAGAGGCAGCAATGAGGGGAGAATCTCCTATAGTAGTACTACACATATTAATGTCTGCTCCATTCTCTAAAAGCAGGGCTACTGTGTCATAATGTCCATGCACAGATGCAGCAATCAGGGGAGATTGTCCATTCCAACAGAGGTTGACATCTGCCTTATGCTGCAGGAGGAGGCGCACAGTTTCTTTATGGCCATTTTGTGATGCCACATACAGAGCAGACCATCCTTCTTTGTTGCAGAGATTAACATACACTACATGTCGTAGTAGCACTCCCGTAGTATCTGCATGTTCAGTATCAGAATGCTCATGTACTATGTGTGAATTGACATTATGCTGCAACAGAAGCTTTACTACTTCACTGTGTCCACTGAAAGATGCAGCAATGAGGGGAGAATCTCCTGTAGTAGTATTGATGTCTGCTCCATTCTCTAAAAGCAGCGCTACTGTGTCACTATGTCCATTCTTAGATGCAGCAAACAGGGGAGATTGTCCTGTAGTATTACTACACATATTAATGTCTGCTCCATTCTCTAAAAGCAGGGCTACTGTGTCATAATGTCCCATACTAGATGCAGCAAACAGGGGAGATTGTCCATTCCAACAGAGGTTGACATCTGCCTTATGCTGCAGGAGGAGGCGCACAGTTTCTTTATGGCCATTTTGTGATGCCACATACAGAGCAGAGCATCCTTCTTTGTTGCAGAGATTAACATACAGTACATGTCGTAGTAGCACTCCCGTAGTATCTGCATGTTCAGTATCAGAATGCTCATGTACTATGTGTGAATTGACATTATGCTGCAACAGAAGCTTTACTACTTCACTGTGTCCACTGAAAGATGCAGCAATCAGGGGAGAAAATCCTGTAGTACTACACATATTAATGTCTGCTCCATTCTCTAAAAGCAGCGCTACTGTGTCACTATGTCCATTCTTAGATGCAGCAAACAGGGGAGATTGTCCTGTAGTATTACTACACATATTAATGTCTGCTCCATTCTCTAAAAGCAGGGCTACTGTGTCATAATGTCCCATACTAGATGCAGCAAACAGGGGAGATTGTCCATTCCAACAGAGGTTGACATCTGCCTTATGCTGCAGGAGGAGGCGCACAGTTTCTTTATGGCCATTTTGTGATGCCACATACAGAGCAGAGCATCCTTCTTTGTTGCAGAGATTAACATACAGTACATGTCGTAGTAGCACTCCCGTAGTATCTGCATGTTCAGTATCAGAATGCTCATGTACTATGTGTGAATTGACATTATGCTGCAACAGAAGCTTTACTACTTCACTGTGTCCACTGAAAGATGCAGCAATCAGGGGAGAATCTCCTGTAGTAGTATTGATGTCTGCTCCATTCTCTAAAAGCAGGGCTACTGTGTCACTATGTCCATTCTTAGATGCAGCAAACAGGGGAGAATTCCCTGTAGTATTACTACACATATTGATGTCTGCTCCATTCTCTAAAAGCAGGGCTACTGTGTCATAATGTCCCTTCATAGAGGCAACTAACAGGGGAGAATTCCCTGTAGTAGTACTACACATATTGATGTCTGCTCCATTCTCTAAAAGCAGGGCTACTGTGTCATAATGTCCCGTTATAGATGCAGCATACAGGGGAGAATCTCCTGTAGTAGTACTACACATATTGATGTCTGCTCCATTCTCTAAAAGCAGGGCTACTGTGTCACTATGTCCATTCTTAGATGCAGCAAACAGGGGAGAATTCCCTGTAGTATTACACATATTAATGTCTGCTCCATTCTCTAAAAGCAGGGCTACTGTGTCATAATGTCCCTTCATAGAGGCAACTAACAGGGGAGAATTCCCTGTAGTAGTACTACACATATTGATGTCTGCTCCATTCTCTAAAAGCAGGGCTACTGTGTCATAATGTCCCGTTATAGATGCCGTATACAGGGCAGAGCATCCGTCTTTGTTATTTCTTTCTCCATTCATAATGTTGACATCGACACCCTTCTTGATGATCATGTCCACCATGTTAACATTACCCGATAACACAGCCATATGTAATGTGGGTAAACTCCGTACACCCCACACATCATAAATACTGCCATATCTAACATCTGTTAGCAGCGTTTCAACTGTGTCAACATTGCCACCAAGACAGGCAACAGATACTAATGATCGGATTTTATAAACTATCAATTTCCGTTTTTTGTTTGCAATGGTTGGATTAAAAAAAAATAATACCGAAAATAAGTACTGGAAAAGAATTTCTATATTATGCGCAAGAACCCAATGTATAGCGTTTACATCTTTACCATTCAGCAGAGTTACTTTATATAGGGTTATTACTTCTTGTATGGTACTTTGAAGATTGCAGTTTGTACTCAAGTTTGTTTCAACTTCCATAAATAATTTATTGATTGCTTCTTTTGAAATTGTATCTAAATACTGAACAAACACTTTAATAAAACCTTTATCAAGCATGAGCGGATTCAGAAAAACATCAGAGAAATTACCTTTTCCTATTTCTGATGTAATTCTTACTGAAAGACAGTGAAAATCAGATTGCTGAATAACAATAAAATGGCCTTCATCCGACTGCGAGACCCTGATACGTTCTCTGATAAAACTGGACGAACAGTGTTTCAATATTTCACTAGGGAAACTTTGACCAAACTTGTATGCAGTTGCCTCATATAAGGTGTCATGTATAAATCTGTATCTGCTTCCTTCTTTTATAAGGTAAACATTGACCAAACTTTCCAATGCAAATTGTATTTCTTTCAGTGAAGTACCCGTTGGCAAACCACATGCATTCAAAACCTGTGGTACTTTATCTTCCTTATTGGTGGAGAAAGGGTCAAGTATTGCAGCATCAAAATCATCATCCCATAACAGGCATAACACCAAAGCACAGAATTGAAGCTTTGCTCTTTCTTTCAAAATACCCAACTCGTTTACCAAACTATCGAACATATTGTCAAAAAAATGTTTCTCTTCCTTCTGAAAATGTGCATTTCCCCCAAATAGTCTACACAGAAGTGGGAAATTGAAACATTTTGTTTTGGCTATCAACATCTTGGTATCTTTCGATAATTTATTTTTCATGTTTCGTGTATACATTTCCAGTATGCTGTTTTTCTCTTCTTCTGTAAGATCAAGTTGTTTGTCATGCAAGTCAACAACATTCTTTGTTAAAAAACATTTTGTCCGTGAAATATACTTATCATGAAAAACTTGCTTTCTGCAAGTAAAAACAATCTTAATATCAGAAGCTTCAACGACAGGATTTAAAATGTCATTACAGGAATCTAGGCTTGACAGTTTAACAACATCTAAACTTTCATTACCTACAGGGTCATCAAACACAAACATTTGTTTCTGTGATGGGTCTGCATACCTCCTGATCTCATCTGCAGCTACAACTGGCACGATAGTGTACCCCTTTGTTTGTAATGTTAATGCTAAATGGTGAGCAATGGCCGATTTACCTGCACCAGAGTTTCCCGTTATTGTTACACAGCTGTTATTCATGCATGTTTCGTAAACACGTTTATAAGCTTGAGTCTCTATGAAGTAGTGTTCATCTTTTTGCCAGGTCTCTAGAACCAAACGATGCTGCGCTGCAATGTAATAACAATTCAAATCAAAGAAGCTGCACCATTTAGCTACAATATAAGAATCAATAGATATGAGTAATGTTCATGGGACACAGTAATTTGTCACAAACTTGCAGTACCCCATTTGTTTTCTACATCACTTGACTATTTGTAAATCATTATTGATAATTATCTGGAAAAAAACTAAATTGTTTCAAATTGGCATCTTTGGTGTCAACCAAAGCTGGAAGTCTGTAGGGTACTCGGTTTTCACTAATGCAAACCTAGTTTGATTCCCTCGCTAGGCATTGTAAATGAGAGGGTACCGTGTTGGCACATTGGATACTTCGGTTTTCCATGGCTTCTCCGCTTGTCACCCACATTATTGTTTTATAATCAATAATGGATCATCCTGAATATTATTAGTAAGCTGTGTCAAACAATGCTGTATTATCCATGACATTAATAGTAAGCCGTGGCAACAGGAGCTAGATCATCCAGGACATAGCTAGTAAGCTGTGTCAACCAAAGCTGGATTACCCAAGAAATTAATAGTAAGCTGTGTTAATCAAAGGTGGCTCATACATGACATTAATAGAAAGCTATGTCAAACAAAACTGGATTACCCAGGACATTAATAGTAAGCTGTGGCAAGCAAAGCTGGATCACCCTGATTAGTAAGCTGTGTCAACCATCGTTGGATCATCCAGGATATTAACAGTAAGCTGTGGCAACCAAAGCTGCATTATCCATGATATTAATAGTAAGCTGTAGCAACCAAAGCTGGATTACCCATGATATTAATACAGGGTGGCCACAGAAATCCAAAAATGAAATTCCCTGATTTTTCCCTGACTGAAAGGTGATTTTCCCTGATCTTTTCACGGAGTATATAGCTCAAATACAGCTGTATACGTATGGCCTCCAACCTCCCCTTATATCCATACCTTCACCACCATTAAGCCAAACACATTCTTTACTCATATCTTTGGAGTTTTACAGGTCTTAGATAAAAAAAAATAAAAATATTGTTACTTGTCACATTTACAAAAGTACCAGAAGCATTGTATAGGCAAATGAAAATGCTTAATCTTGCACAGCGACTGGGATGAAGTGAACCAGGGAATGACAGCTAGGATATGCCATCCTTTAAGCATTATTGACTGGAAGATTTACTATTCAGGACAATAACTCACAGACTGATAATTGTTAAGATCCCAATTATTTTAACCATTTAACAGAGTAAGTACTGACGAATAGTATTGATTGGAAAGATTAACCCATCATATATGGATTAACATTAAGCTATAGATACATAATTGTAAATTGCTTTATTAATATATTGCTAACAGTTTGAAAAAATACAGCTTTTTAATCAAGTCAGGAAGAGAAGCTACCAGTAGCCAAGATTTGTTCTCTCCAATCTTTGTAAAATTCCCTGATAATTCCCTGATTTTTTGCAAATTTTCAAATTCCCTGATTTTTCCCTGCAGGGAATTGTTTTTCACCCTTTTCCCTGTTTTCCCTGTTTTCCAGAGTCTGTGGCCACCCTGTTAATAGTAAGCAGTAGCAACCAAAGCTGGATTACCCATGATATTAATAGCAAGCTGTGTCAACCAAAGCTGGCATACCCAGGACATTAATAGTAAGCTGTGGCAAAACAAGTTAGACTACCCAGGATATTAATAGTAAGCCATGGCTACCAAAGCTGGATTACCCTGGAAAGTAATAGTAAGCTGCAAGGGCCATCATCCAGGGCATTCATACAAACCAATTAATTGTAAGCTGTGGCAGTCAAAGTTGAATTACCCAGGACATTCATAGGAAGCTGTGGCAACCAATGCTGGATTATCTTGGGCATTCATATTAAGCTCTGACAACCAATGCTAGATTATCTTGGACATTCATGGTAAGCTGTGGCAACCAATGCTGGATTATCTTGGACATTCATAGTTAGCTGTGACAACCAATGCTGGATTATCTTGGACATTCATAATAAGCTGTGGAAACCAATGCTGGATTATCTCGGACATTCATAGTAAGTGTGGCAACGAATTCTGGATTATCTTGGACATTCATAGTATGCTGTGGCAACCAATGCTTGATTATCTTGGACATTCATAGTAAGCTGTGACAACCAATGCTGGATTATATTGGACATTCATAGTAAGCTGTGATAACCCATGCTGGATTATCCAGGACATTAATAGTAAGCCATGGCTACCAAAGCTGGATTATCTTAGACATTCATAGTATAGTAAGCTGTGGCAACCAAAGCTGGATTATCCAGGATAATAATTGTAAGTGGTAGCTAACAAAGCTGGATTATCCGGGACATTAATAGTAAGCCATGGCAACCAAATCTGGATTATCCAGGAAATTCATAGTAAGCTGCAACAACCAAAGCTGGATTAACCAGGATGTTAATAGTAAGCAGTAGCTACCAAAGCTAGATTATCCAGGACGTTGACTTTAAGCTGTAACAACCAAAGCTGTATTACCTAGGACATTAATGGTAAACTGTTGCAACCAAAGCTAGATTATCCAGGAAATTCATTGTAAGCTGTAACAACCAAAGCTGGATTGCCGGGGACATTAATTATCCAGGAAATTCATAGTAAATGGTGACAACCATATCCAGGACGTTAATAGTAAGCAGTAGCTACCAAAACTAGATTATCCAGGACATTCACTGTAAGCTGTAACTACCAAAGCTGGATTTCCTAAGACATTAATGGTAAACTGTTGCAACTGAAGCTGGATTACCGAGGACATTAATGGTAAACTGTTGCAACCAAAGATGGATTACCCGGGACATTAATGGTAAACTGTTGCAACCAAAAACTGGATTAAGTTGTATTAAGGACCAACTAGCCACCAAAGGCACAATTAAAGAAGCATGCACAGGATTCTGTCTTTATACTAATACTTACACTTAATTTTGGAAGTGGTCTTAAAATTGCAATCAGAATTGTCATAATGTGTATATCTATCTAACTTTTGATATAGAAATATAAAGAAATGAAAAGGTTACAGGGAAGTTCCTTGCCATACTGCACGGGCAACACAATACTCCTTATTTAGGACCATAATTACAGCGGGAAAATAATGCCTCAAAGAGTGCATATGTTAGTCCATTAGTTATAATGTATGTCATTGTCAAATAAATATACCTTGAATATTATTTGGTATGGTGTCATTTATCTTGGTCACCTGATCTTGAAGTTGTACAATGTCATCTGCTTGTTGACTAACTTGCTTTTGGAGTAATGTTGCCTGGTTCCCCTGTTTCTTCGTTTCTTCTGTGGAACAAAGAAACATAATAAAACAACTTGTATATTTTTGTTATAATGTTGTGTGGGATTATACTGTGCACTCCACACGTTTTCCACACCGGCATCACAACTCCTTTATGTTGTATATTGTCCTGTTCATTTAATATTTAATTTGCTCATTTGATTCAGTTGTGGTATAGTGCGGACCTACCGTGTTAGCATTTGGGTGCTGTGGGTTCTACAGGACCATTTTTCTCAATTCTGCAGAAGTTTGGTTGGTTTAATGTTGTTTTACGTCATTGTCAGCACATTTTAGGCTATATATACCTATTTTTTCCTGGGTAGAACCAGTACTGTATACCTACCTCCATCGGTAAGAAGACTGCTAGCTGTCTGTCTACCAAGTGTAAAAAGTTGTCATTATGGTCTACTTTATGGATGAATATTACACAACTGTAAGTGTAGATCATTGTTAGGGTGACCTTTGTTGCCAGGTTGCCAATATGTATGTTCATGTAAATTGTGAAGAGCTAATAGGTAGAAACCCGGTTTAACAACCAGAAATAACACAGATGACCGCACAAAAATAGGCTCTAAAAATTAGCTTTTTTGTATAAAACATAATCAGCAGGAAATATTTCAATCAACTGAAAAAGAAGTTTGTGACACAAGAAATACTTTACTTCACGTTTTAAATACCCAAAAGACATATCTCCTGTAAAATACATGTACAGTAACAGTGACCTTGAACATGAATAACATTAAAAACAATCCCAAGTCTTATTTTAACCCCAAATTGGCAGAAGTTGTACACTTCACTCCGTCTCAATCGTTCTGCCCAGTATTTTTGTATTCAATCGGTCACTCCCGAGTTACAGCCATGATATGAAACTGGGACATACGTTTGTTGACCTTTGTTGCGATCTTGTACTTGACACTTGGTTGGCAGGAGATGGCAGTGTCTATATGTGGTGAAACTTTCGGCCCAATATATTTTTGATCCTATCATTCATTGCAGAGTTATTGCACAGACACAAGTTTGACCTTTGACCTTCACCTTGATCATGACCCTAGGTTGGCGGTAGTTCTACGTGACAAATTGTCTCCGTGTGGTGAAACTTTCTGCTAAAAATAAGTTTGATCCAATCATTTATTGCTGAATTATGGCCCAGACAAGAGTTTAACCTTTGACCTTCACGGTAACATTGACTTTGACCCGAGGAGGATGGAAGTTGCACGCCATACATCGTCTTCTTTGATTTCTGCTAAATAGGTATGAAATTACATGATTAACAGCCAGGACATAAAAGCGCGACAGAGAGATGGAGTTATAATCTTTGTCCTTCACTGCAACCTTGTTTTTGAAACTAAGTTGGCTAGATTTGTACACGACAAATCGTCTTCTTGTGGTGATCTTTTCTGCCATGGCTTGGACATGAGTTTGACATATGATCTTCACCGTAAACTTAACCCGAGGAGAATGGGAGTTATACGCGATACATCGTCTGCTTGTGGTGAATATGTGTAACATATTTTTTTTAATTGGATCATCCATTACAGTGTTACAGCCCCAACACAAAAGTGGGACAGATGGACATACGACCAGGAGTTTGATCTTTGACGCAACGGAAAAACCTTCACCATGACCTTGGCCAGAAGAGGATGGCTAAATATATCCCCAGGATCACCATTTGAACAAACTTGTTGGAGGACCATAATTGCTTTCTTAAACAAAATCTGTGGAGGACCCTGCAGAATACATGTAGACTGAGATGCCGGTCGACACTGACGCAATTACATAAGCTCTCAAATTCGTCGAATAATCAAGCTAATAAAGGATAAGTTTAATTCAAACAGATGGGTGTGAGTCACATACAGCTGGTCTTTAAACTTATCGAAGCTTTTATTTGTATTAACGTTCTGAACATTTGTTTGGTAAAGATCAGAGTTTTCAATAAATCAAGGGCAATAACTCTTGCATTAATTTTCAGATACATGTAATGGTTGTTTATGGAATTGTTTCAGCTTTTATCAATATTAAGACTTTGACAAAGTTTGTTAAAGATATACTGTATATGATCCAAAATTGAAGGTGCAAGTGTGCTGACAAGACAAAACATATAATTTATTCATTAATCAAGGGCCATAACTCTGGTGTTTAACATCCGATATTTAAATTGGTGGTTTTCGAATATGTCCGAGCTTTCACTGATATTAAGATTCACATCAAATTTGGTAAAGATAGGATTTTAAAACATAGATTCATCTGATTGTTGACAAGTTAAAATATAGCATTTTTCATTAATACAAGGGTCATTGGTGTTTTCCAATCTCATCTGAGCTTACTTTGATATAAATACCCTGGCCATGTTTAGCAAAGTTCAGATGCAAAATGAATGTGCTAGAGTGTTGACAGGCAAAAACATAATATTTTTCATTAAACCAAGGGCCATTACTCTGATGTTTATTAACTGATTTTTTTACGAAGCTCATCGGAGATTTCATCAATATTAATACTATGGCCATATTTGGTAAAGATTGGATGCAAAATGAAAGTGCTAGAGTTTTGACATCAAAAGTTTAACCGAGATGGATAACAGACCATGGCATATTAGCCCTAATAACCAATACTGCTGTCATGTAAATTTAAGTATGTGTGAAGTTGAAAAGCTCTTCCACTTCTGGTGTTTGAGGAATGGACTAAACTTGAATGTAAAACTTGAATGTAAAATGAAAATAAACTAAGTAATAAAAGTAGGTGAAGGTCAATCATATATATACACAAGAGGCCCAAGAGGGCTTGTGGATGCTCTACTGGCTAAAATGGCTCTTATATCTACAGTTGTCGTCATACAATTCCCATCAGTACTTATTTTAAACTAGAAGTCTATGGCTTAACAGTGACCTTGACACCAGTGTCATCAAACGCAAACCCCATATAAGCTACACGCATTGCAAGTTTCATTGCAATACCTCACTCTTAACAAAAGTTATTGAGCAGAAACCATTTTTCTATTTTTAGTAACAGCAACCTTGACCTTAAACTCAGTGATCCCAATTGCAACCCCAACCTTCTTTTCTATACAAGCAAGTTTCATCGCAATATCTCATTCCTAACAAAAGTTATTCAGCGGAAATCATGAGTTTGACCCAAGTTCCAAATAAAGCATATTGCATATTTAAACTAGAATTGAATTGAATGTTGTTTAACGGATCATCAACACAGTATAGGTTATTTAGAGCCGCCCCAGAGAGAGATGAAGGATACATAGGAATCCGGGAACCTGTCCCTACTCTTATTATCGAATAGATTTCTATGGTTCTTTAACGTGCTCGGAGGATAGACCGATACATGGGACTGCCCGGTTTACGTCCCCATCCGACGGACGGGGCTAAGGGAGTGTCTTGCCCAAGAACACACCGACGGAACTCAGTGGCACCAGACGGGTGTTCCGCAGAACATGTGTCGCCTGTCAGCACTTTGTCAGTATAACAAGGTTTCATGGACCCGGATAAATGATCTTGACAAACTGGCCTCAGTTTTCGTGAAGAAAAAAATGAGTATTTAACCCCTTTAATGACCTTCAGTGTGACCGTGACCTTATATTTGAGTATGGTCATTTCAATGTTGTCATGATGAGTATATATTGAAAGTTTGATGAAGAAATATCAAGAAATGAAACAGTTATAGCCAAGGTTGAGTTTTAGTGACGGACTGACGGATGGAATGACGGGCGGACGACAAAGTGATCCGTATGTATCGCATTTTCTCCGAAAAGGCGACAGAAAAAATCAAAGGTCATAACTCTGGTGTTATTTCTCCGATTTGGCTGGTTTTCCAACTTGTCCAAGCTTTCATTGATAGTAACAATCTGATAAAGTTTGGTAAAGATCGGATGAAAAATTAAGGCCCTATCATGTTGAGGCCAAATTATAGCATTTTTAACTAAATCAAGGGCCATAACTCAAGTGTAAATGGTCCCATCTGCCTGACATTGGATCTTGGATTTGAGTTATATTGACCTTAGAGTTTAGTTACACCTGTATGTTCAGCTACCCTTAAACAGTGATACCTGATTGGACCTTGGAGATGAGTTATACTGTCTAACATTCAACCTTGGAGATTAGTTGTATTGCCTGTATGTCCAGCTACTTACCAGTGATGCCTGCCAATTGACCTTTGAGATGAGTTATATCACCTGTATGTTCAGCTACTGACCAGTGATGTTTGTCATTTGACCTTAGAGTTGAGTTATATAGCCTGTTTGTTCAGCTACTTACCAGTGATATTTGACATTTGAACTTAGAGTTGAGTTATATAGCCTGTATGTTCAGCTACCTACCAGTGATGCATGCCAATTGACCTTTGAGATGAGTTATATCACCTGTATGTTCAGCTACTTACCAGTGATATCTGACATTTGACCTTGAAGTTGAGTTATATTGCCTGTATGTTCAGCTACTTACCAGTGATGTCTGGCATTTGATCTTGGAGATGAGTTATATCGCTGTATGTTCAGCTACTTACCAGTGACTCCTGACATTTGACCTTGGATATGAGTTAAATTGCCTGTAAGGTCAGCTACTTACCAGTGATATCTGACATTTGACCTTGGAGTTGAATTATATTGCCTGTATGTTCAGCTACTTAGCACTGATGCCTGACATTTGACCTTGGATATGAGTTATATTGCCTGTATGTTTAGCTACTTACCAGTGATGTCTGACTTTTGACTTTGAAGTTAAGTTATATCACCTGTATGTTCATCTACTTACCAGTGATGCCTGACATTCGACCTTTGAGATGAGTTATATCACCTGTATGTTCAGCTACTTACCAGTGATGTCTAACATTGGACCTTGGAGATGAGTTATATCGCCTGTAAGTTGAGATACTTACCAGTGATGCCTGACATTTGGGTCATAATCAGATAAATCGAAATAATAACCTCCGTCACTTTTTTTTATAAATATTTCTTTGATGTATAGAATAAATAAAACATCCAATTGCTATGTGTTGACCTACTATTTGTGGCAAGGAGATACCAGAGTTAATTTGATATTAATAGATTCGGTAAGTATGAAATTTCTCCAATTTTGTCCGAAAATGTCAAGTTTTTAGAGCTGCCATACGAGGTGTGGTGGAGGTGATATGTCAAAAGAGTCACAAACATAGTTTTTTTTCACAAAGGGAAAACTTTTTTATTTTTTTTTTAAACTACAATGATTTTACAATGATTTTCCTTCTTAATCATGTGATTGTAATCATATTTTTGCAATATAAAGTAGGAAAAAAATACTAAGAAAAATGTGTAGCGGTAGTTACGCTGTCTGTCAAATTGACTGTCCATGTTTTCAACCGAATATTAATATGGTGCGTCACTTCTCGAGTCTGCAGTTTCGATGAAGTAGGAAAAAAGCTTACACTATTGCTATAAAATATTTGTTTTACTCAAATAAAAAAAATAAAATGTTACTGATGACGATCATTTGTCGGTCAACTTCGTAACCTCCGCATGTGATAGTCTGGCAGACAAGCGAGTCAAGTGCGCGTACGTTTACCACATTAATATTTAATCATAACGGAGCTATTTGCAAACTACGTCATCAATTCAAGTGTACACAGCCAAGAAAGAGGAAAGCACAGTCAGTACAAGTTGTCGGTCAACAAATCTTTCACCGTAACTTCCGTCACAAGCACTCAATAAGATGTCAAAATATCAAGTATACGTACTGGTGACCAATAAAGTGATTGTAATTCCAACTATTTACCAAAAACTACAACGAAAATTAACTGTAGACTATTCTCTGCGTTGCACACCGCCATTTCAGTATTGTCACCGAAGTGACATTTTGACGAAGGAGCGAGATATAACTCTAAAGCTCAAACATAACTGCCAATCGCGCTCTGTGTTGTTCAAAGTAATAAGCATTATTAAAGCTCCAACAAAAATTCTGATCTGAACAATTGATAGAACATTTTTTAGGTAACACAAACGGATACTATTATTTATTGAGAAATTGACAATGAATAGACAATGTCACACATAACGACCGTCACTTTCTTTTAATTGTCAAACATAACTTTCACTCTCTTTGGATAAAGAGTTGCATCAAATAAGACGAAGTTTTATCCTGTAATAATGTACTCAATAAATAATTACTGCAGTTTTGCAATATTGGTGCAAAATTTAAAGCATTGAAAAGTCTTTATGGAAATGAAAAAAAAGTGGGGCTGTAAACCAGTAACGCCAATCACTTTAAAACAAGTAAGATCCTGGGACAAGGGAAACTCTCCCCATATTGTATTTCCATTCAATTGAAAGGATGTGCTCAACTACTTGGAAGTAGAATATAGAAAGGGATAAGCAAAATTATGGGGGAAAAAATTGTCAACATAACGTCCGTCACATTTGTGCGCTCTGTAATTACAGTCAAAAACAAACTAATTGGGTTGATAAACAATCTTTTTTAGCCATAAACCAAAAATTTAGATAAATGTTGATCTAATCCAAGAGGAATTATAGCTTAACTGTGAAGTTGAAAATTGCAGCGTGACGGACGTCATTATTTCCTTTTATCTGATTTTGACCCATTTGAGTTTTGGATATGTTACACATGTATGCTCAGCTACTTACCAGTGATGTCTGACATTTAACCTTGAAGATGAGTTATTTCTGCTGTGTGTTCAGCTACTTTACTGGCGACACCCAACATTTGTCCATGATATGAGCTGGTGACGCCAGCTGTTTGAGTTTGGAGACCGAGTTATATCGCCTGTACGTTCAGCTACTTCACTGGTGAGGCCTGAAATTCGAGTTAGATATGAGTTATATCATCTTTATGTTCAGCTACTTCACTATTGAGGCCCGACATTTGAGTTTGTTCGATCAGCTACTTCCCTGGTGACGCCGGATATTTTAGTTTGGAGGCGAGTTATATCAACTGTAGGTTCAGCTGCTTCACTGGTGAGGCCTGACATTTGACCTTGGAGATGAGTTACACTGTCTGTATGTTCAGCTACTTACCAGTGATGTCCGACATTTGACCTTAGAGTTGAGTTATTTAGACTATGTTCAGCTACTTACCAGTGATGCCTGACATTTGACCTTGGAGTTTAGTTATATCGCTTGTATGTTCAGCTTCTTACCAGTGATGCCTGACATATGACCTTGGTGATGAGTTTTTATACTGTGTGTACGTTCAGCTACTTACCAGTGATGCCTGACATTTGACCTTGTAGATGAGTCATTTCTGCTGTGTGTTCAGCTCCTTTACTGGTGACACCCAACATTTGTCGCTGGAGTTGAGCTATATTGCCTGTACGTTCGACTTCTTCACTGGTGAACCCAGATATCTGAGTCTGGAGGCGAGTTATATCGCCTGTACGTTCCGCTACCTCAGCGGTGACGCCCAACATTTGACCTTGTAGTTGAGTTATTTCAACTGTAATAATTAAATGAAATTGCTTAAAATGTATTATAAGATATTTTGAGTATATAAATGTTTTGCAAATGACTCAAATTTTGTAAAGATATATTAGTACATACATCTATGAAGTTTGTTGTTGACAGGCCTAAATGTGTTTAAGTAGATGAAGATGAACAATTCAGGTAAATTAAGGAACAAGAATTACCTATGTATAAAAGAGGTCAAGGTTGTCCATTGTGACCTACTTTTGGTTTAAGTGTGTAAGGCATGATAACATGTATAACAATAGAAAGTTTAAACACTGTAGGGATGACAGTGTTGAAAAACTGAGTTTAACAAGAAGGCTAACTAAAAGGCTTAACACAAATGATAATGCTAGATTGCACTTTGTGATGGCAAGCTAACCCGGATTTAGTGGCAAATATTTATTGAATATCCTACTTTTATTTCTCGTAATGTTAATTTACTCTGATGTATTTTGTTTGTAATTTGTAATTAAATTGACACTGTTGATATAGTAATACAAATATAATGCCTAATGGGGCATTATATGCCTTTTTGCTTAATATTTGTTTTAAAAAAAACATTTTCTAGGCACCAGGACAAAATGACCTTGATATTTGACCTTCTGATAAAACAACTGATAGCAGCGCTATTTTACCTGATGTAAACAGAGGCCTATATGTCTACACAATTGAAAACTTTGCTGTTTTTCCAAACTGTGGCAGAAATGATTCTCAATCAAAAAGCAGAGTCTATCAGAATTTGAGAAAAAACATTCATCCTGCAATGTGTTTGTTGTCTGTTAAGTCAGTCCTGACTGAGAAGTCAATAATTATAATAAATAGCGGATTAAAATATAAATAAAGCATAGTATTGTCATATTTACTTAAATGATGAAATCTTAAATCTTTCCCAAAATGTGAAATAAGCGCATTTCCCCCCCAAAATGGACAGGCCTGGGCCTCTTCCCAATTTTGTGGGGAACAAACCTTGGAAAGAGGGTGTTGTTTTACCAAGTGCACTATTTATGTATAAAGTATTTAGATTGTATGTCAAATACACCCTGACCAGTAACCTACTGAGCAATATGGTTTCTCCTCTTACCAAATATAGGCATTTTACTTCTGGAGTCATCGCGGGGAATTCATATTTCCATCACCATGACCTTCAGCTTTGACCTATTGACTCAGACAGCAACAGGATTACTCTCACCGAGGGCAATGTACCTATGAAGTTTCATGAGTGTAGGTGATATACTTTTGGAGCTGTCACTCAGAGTAGAATGTCAATTGTGGTTATTCTGACCTTGACCTTTGACCCAGTGACCCAAAAGCAATAGGATGATTCCACTTACCAAGGTAACAAGTACAATGAAATTGCATCAGTGTAACTGTTATACTTATACGTTTTCGATAGAAATGGTGTATTTTATATGAGGTCATGGTGACCTTGACCTATGACCTAGTAATCCCAAAAGGTTAATGGTTACTCTTCTCGTCTTGTGCAAAGTTACATGACCAACAGTTATCAGTTGAAAATTGTCCGTTTGAGGTCATGATGACCTTGACCTTTGACCTACTAATCCAAAAGATAATAGGGTTCTTCCTCTCACCAAGGGTAATGTATTATACTTTCGAAGTTATCAGGTAGAATGCATAGTAGTTTCCAGACAGACATACGAACGGACAACATCATACCTTCATTACGTAGTCACGCCTTAATTCCATTAAGCGATGGGAAAGTTTATATTAGCAGGATTTTATAACAGATATTTTGACAAGAAAACATGTTAAAAACATTTTTTTTCAATGAAAAAAGTGATATTCAAGGTTTTATTTCATACTCCAGACAACCCCGTTTTGGCTTCTTGGAGAAGGGGTTGAATGGGGTATAAAAGTTAATACTCGGACCACGTAATACTAATGTCCCATTTATCGAAAACTTGCTATTAAACTTTTTTCCCTCAGTATACATAAATATTATTACACTGCAGTCTTAACATATTTTCTTTCTTACACTAAAAACTGGAAAGCAGTCCAAGGCAATCCGAAACTAGTTTAAACTACTTCAAAATGAGTAGCCCTTGATCATGTGGATGAGACAAAATTCCTTGGTCTTATTTTCGACCGTAAATTAACGTTTATACCACACCTTAAATACTTGAAGGCCAAGTGCCTTAAAGCTCTTAACTTACTTAAAGTTGTTGCAAACACTAATTGGGGAGCAGATCGAAAAGTCCTCTTGCGACTTTACAGATCTCTTATCAGATCCAAGCTGGACTACGGCTCAATAGTATATGGATCGACTCGCAAGTCGTACTTGCAGATGCTCGACCCTATACATAATCAAGGATTACGACTCGCCTTAGGTGCCTTTCGTACATCACCAGCCGAAAGTCTATATGTTGAAGCCAATGAACCATCACTGTCTCATAGACGAGACAAATTAGCTCTTCAATACGCCATTAAATTAAAGTCTAACCCTTCAAACCCAACTTTCGATAATGTTTTTAATCCTAGTTGTGAACCTTTTTTTGATCGAAGACCGAAGGCCATTCAACCATTTGGTCTTCGTATTAAACCAAAATTAAGAGACACTGAAATCGACCTAAATTTGATTGCCAAGTACAAAGTACCACAAATTCCACCGTGGACTTTGGAAACTCCAACAATTATTTTTGATCTTTGTAATAATAACAAATCCAGTACAGACCCAACTGTCTTTCAAAGCAAATTTAATGAAATTATATCGAAATACAGAGACTTTCAACATATCTACACAGATGGCTCTAAAGATGGAGATTAGGTAGCTGCAGCAGCTGTTCACAAACACAGCATAAAGAGCCGCCTGCCTGACAAGGCCTCTATCTTTTCAGCTGAACTTAAGGCAATTGAACTTGCCTTAAATTATATTCAGGAATCTGATGATGACCATTTTGTAATCTTTTCTGATTCTCTTTCATCTCTTCAAGCACTGGGTAATATGAAACATGATAACCCAGTCGTGCTTCAACTTTTAGAAAAGTACAATTCTCTTATAATTGATAATGTTATTATTTTCTGCTGGCTTCCAAGCCATGTAGGAATACGTGGTAATGATAGAGCTGATAGTGCTGCTAAGGCAGCATTAGATTTACATATATCTAATACCAAGTTACCTTATACTGATTTAAAAAGTTGTATTAACACATATATTCGTAACTCTTGGCAAACCGCTTGGGATTTGTCAGTTAACAATAAACTCCATCCAATTAAACCGTTACTCGGAGAATGGCGTTCTTCTAGTAGACCTATTCGTCGAGAGGAAGTTGTCCTAGCCCGGTGCAGGATAGGGCATACACGTTATACTCATTCATATTTATTACAAGGTGAGCAATTGCCAGAATGTATACCCTGCTTTGCACCGTTAACGGTCAAACACATCTTATTGGAATGTGTAGACTTTGATCCTATGCATCAAAGGTACTACAATGTTAATACTATGAAAGAGTTATTTGATACTGTAGATTTTAGTCTTGTTTTAGATTTCCTAAAAGAGATCAGACTATATAAATCATTATAATGTGTTTTTATATATATTTACTTGTTTATATACCCGTTGACGGGCATTCGTTGATTTACATACATAGTTTATATTACACCTTATCATCCCTTATTTTTTTAATAGTTTTATCTTTATATATTTACATTAATTTTTAATTAATACTTCATTTCTTCATTTTTCTTCACTTTTTGCGCACAATATGACCTATTTATGTGTCGACGTGCCGTAAAACACCATTCATTCATTCATTCATGTTTATTGATGACTATTATATCCACGTTGCATTATAATAATAATCAATAAATACCTTGTCATTAATTTTGTAATGCCAATAACATTTAAACTGAATAAATAGCAACCATAAACAAGAGGTCAATGACCTTGAAGCTCTACTGTAGCAACAGTTTTGGTAGCTATATCAGCATTCCTGTGAAATTTCATGCAAACCTGTCAAGTAGTTTCAGAGTCCCTAGTAGTCGTTACAAGTTTTTACTATATGACTCTATGTAAACAAAGTTCAGCCATGTTTAATGTGGAATCAAAATAATGTTCAACCAGGATCAACATCATGTCATGCTGATCATTTTAGAAAAAGTCCCATATCAATATCACTTATAGTTTTCAAAAAGTAGTTGCTACAAATTTGTTTCTTAAAAATCTATTTTTAGCCATGGTGGCCATCTTGAATTTCCGTCCAACCTGAAATTTTGCTAGGATCAACTAGACATCAAGAGCAACATTTCAGTTGTGTTTCATGAACATCCTTCAAGTAGTCTCAGAGGAGTAGTCGCCACAAGTTATTCCTGTATAACTCTATGTAAACAAAGATGGCCGCTGGTGGCCATGTTTGACATCCAAAACAAAATAAACTTTGGTTAGGACCAACTACATGTCGTGGCAGTCATTGTGGTAAATTTTTTTTTTGGCTCAACAACACTTCCAAACTCTTACTTTCTCAATATTGTTGTGTTTAGTATACATTTACAGACAAAATATGATCTAAAATGTATTTTGTTCACCTTTATCTGTAAAAATAAATTACCCCAGAGACACCCACTTGTCGCGAATTGGCGCGTAGCCCGTGCTAGCAACTTATTTTGCACACCCTGTTTGCATATTTGCACACCCAGTTCTTGAATTTCTGCCTAATACACTGGCTAGGATCAACTAGACATCAAGAGCAACCTTCCTGTGAAGTTTCATGAAACTCCGTCAAGTGTTTCAGAGGAGTAGTCGCCACACGTTTTTTCTAAATAACTCTATGCAAACAAAGATGGCCACTAGCGGCCATGTTTGACACCGAAATGAATCTTGGTTAGGACCAAGTACATGTCGCACCAGTAATTTTGGTAAATGTTCCAATTCAATATCACTTACGGTTTTTGAGAAGTAGTCGCCAGTCGCATTTTTAAAATCTATTTTTAGCAGTGGCGGTCATCTTAATTTCCTACCGACCTGAAATTTTCCTAGGATCAACCAGACATCAAGAGCAACATTCCTGTCAAGTTCCATGAAATTCCATCAGGTAGTTTCAGAGGAGTAGTCGCCACAATTTTTTCCTATATAACTCTATGTAAACAAAGATGGCCGCTGGCCCACATGTTTGAAATCCGAATCAAAATGAATCTTGGTTAGGATCAACTACATGTGTGCCAGTCATTTTGGTAAAGGTTCCAAGTCAATATCACTTATGTTTTTTGAGAAGTAGTCGCCACAAAATCGCATTTTTAAAATATATTTCTAGCCGTTGCGGCCATCTTGAAATTCCGGCCGACCTGAATAGGATCAGCTAGACATCATGAGCAACCTTCCTGTGAAGTTTCATGAAAATCTGTCAAGTAGTTTCAGAGGAGTAGTTGCCACAAGTTTTTCCTATATAACTCTATGTAAACAAAGATGGCCACTAGCGGCCATGTTTGACATCGAATCAAAGTGGTCTTGGTTAGGACCAAGTACATGTACATGTCGCACCAGTAATTTTGGTAAAGTTTCCAATTCAATATCACTTACAGTTTTTGAGTAGTCGCCACAAAGTCGCATTTTTAAAATCTATTTTTAGCAGTGGCGGTCATCTTAATTTCCTACCGACCTGAAATTTTTCTAGGATCAACCAGACATCAACAGCAACATTCCTGTCAAGTTCCATGAAATTCCATCAGGTAGTTTCAGAGGAGTAGTCGCCACAATATTTTCCTATATAACTCTATGTAAACAAAGATGGCCGCTGGCGGACATGTTTGACATCCGAATCAAAATGAATCTTGGTTAGGATCAACTACGTGTGCCAGTCATTTTGGTAAAGGTTCCAAGTCAATATCACTTACGTTTTTTGAGAAGTAGTCGCCACAAAATCACATTTTTAAAATATATTTCTAGCCGTTGCGGCCATCTTGAAATTCTGGCCGACCTGAATAGGATCAGCTAGACATCATGAGCAACCTTCCTGTGAAGTTTCATGAAAATCTGTCAAGTAGTTTCAGAGGAGTAGTTGCCACAAGTTTTTCCTATATAACTCTATGTAAACAAAGATGGCCACTAGCGGCCATGTTTGACATCGAATCAAAGTGGTCTTGGTTAGGACCAAGTACATGTACATGTCGCACCAGTAATTTTGGTAAAGTTTCCAATTCAATATCACTTACAGTTTTTGAATAGTCGCCACAAAGTCGCATTTTTAAAATCTATTTTTAGCAGTGGCGGTCATCTTAATTTCCTACCGACCTGAAATTTTTCTAGGATCAACCAGACATCAACAGCAACATTCCTGTCAAGTTCCATGAAATTCCATCAGGTAGTTTCAGAGGAGTAGTCGCCACAATATTTTCCTATATAACTCTATGTAAACAAAGATGGCCGCTGGCGGACATGTTTGACATCCGAATCAAAATGAATCTTGGTTAGGATCAACTACGTGTGCCAGTCATTTTGGTAAAGGTTCCAAGTCAATATCACTTACGTTTTTTGAGAAGTAGTCGCCACAAAATCACATTTTTAAAATATATTTCTAGCCGTTGCGGCCATCTTGAAATTCTGGCCGACCTGAATAGGATCAGCTAGACATCATGAGCAACCTTCCTGTGAAGTTTCATGAAAATCTGTCAAGTAGTTTCAGAGGAGTAGTTGCCACAAGTTTTTCCTATATAACTCTATGTAAACAAAGATGGCCACTAGCGGCCATGTTTGACATCGAATCAAAGTGGTCTTGGTTAGGACCAAGTACATGTACATGTCGCACCAGTAATTTTGGTAAAGTTTCCAATTCAATATCACTTACAGTTTTTGAGTAGTCGCCACAAAGTCGCATTTTTAAAATCTATTTTTAGCAGTGGCGGTCATCTTAATTTCCTACCGACCTGAAATTTTTCTAGGATCAACCAGACATCAACAGCAACATTCCTGTCAAGTTCCATGAAATTCCATCAGGTAGTTTCAGAGGAGTAGTCGCCACAATATTTTCCTATATAACTCTATGTAAACAAAGATGGCCGCTGGCGGACATGTTTGACATCCGAATCAAAATGAATCTTGGTTAGGATCAACTACCTGTGCCAGTCATTTTGGTAAAGGTTCCAAGTCAATATCACTTACGTTTTTTGAGAAGTAGTCGCCACAAAATCGCATTTTTAAAATATATTTCTAGCCGTTGCGGCCATCTTGAAATTCCGGCCGACCTGAATAGGATCAGCTAGACATCATGAGCAACCTTCCTGTGAAGTTTCATGAAAATCTGTCAAGTAGTTTCAGAGGAGTAGTTGCCACAAGTTTTTCCTATATAACTCTATGTAAACAAAGATGGCCACTGGCGGCCATGTTTGACACCGAAATGAATCTTGGTTAGGACCAAGTACATGTCGCACCAGTAATTTTGGTAAATGTTCCAATTCAATATCACTTACGGTTTTTGAGAAGTAGTCGCCACAGTCGCATTTTTAAAATCTATTTTTAGCAGTGGCGGTCATCTTAATTTCCTACCGACCTGAAATTTTCCTAGGATCAACCAGACATCAAGAGCAACATTCTGTCAAGTAGTTTCAGAGGAGTAGTTGCCACAAGTTTTTCCTATATAACTCTATGTAAACAAAGATGGCCACTAGCGGCCATGTTTGACATCAAATCAAAGTGGTCTTGGTTAGTACCAAGTACATGTACATGTCGCACCAGTAATTTTGGTAAAGTTTCCAATTCAATATCACTTACGGTTTTTGATAAGTAGTCGCCACAAAGGCGCATTTTTTAAATCTATTTTTAGCAGTGGCGGCCATCTTGAATTTCCTAGATAAGTAGTCGCCACAAAGGCGCATTTTTAAAATATATTTTTAGCAATGGCATCCATCTTGAATTTTCTACCAACCTAAAATGTTGCTAGGATCAACTAGACATCAAGAGCAAAATTCCTGTGAAGTTCCATGAAATTCCATCATGTAGTCTCAGAGGAGTATACAAAGATGGACACTAGCGGCCATGTTTGACATGGAATCAAAATGAACTTTGGTTAGGATCAACTACATCATGTCGTGCCAGTCATTTTGGTAAAGGTTCCAAATCAATATTACTTCGGTTTTTGAGAAGTAGTCGCCACAAAATTGCATTTTTCAAATCTATTTTCAGCCGTGGCGGCCATCTTGAATTTCCAGCCGACCTGAATTTTTGCCAGGATTAACTAGACATCAAGAACAACATTCCTGTAGTTTCATGAAAATCCATCAAGTAGTTTCAGAGGAGTAGTCGCCACACATTTTTCCTATATAACTCTATGTAAACAAAGATGGCCGCTGGCAGCCATGTTTGACATCCAATCAAAATGAACTTTGGTTAAGATCAACTACATGTCGTGCCAGTCATTTTGGTAAAGGTTCCAAATCAATATCAGTTATGTTTTTTGAGAAGTAGTCGCCACAAAATCACATTTTTAAAATCTATTTTATGCCGTGGCGGCCATCTTGAGTTTCTGGTAGACCTGAATCTTTGCTAGTATCAACTAGACATCAAGAGCAAAATTCCTGTAAAGTTTTATGAAAATCCGTCAAGTAGTTTCAGAGGAGTAGTCGCCACAAAAAAAAGTTTACAGACGGACGGACGGACGACGGACTTAGCACCATGGCATAAGCCAGTGATTGAGATAGGCACACGCCTTGTGCAATAGTCGCATAAAAATACAAATGGCCCATCGAAACTGATATATTGTGCGCCATACAGCGCATCAATATAATTTGTTAATCAATCAATTACCTGCCATCACTGAGAAGGGATTATATTAATTGCTTTGATCCATACCAGCGGGGAGCATGCTTGCCTACTGTTATGATTTCCCCTCGCCCGCCTTGTTTACAAATTAAACTGCACAGGGAATACACATGCCTTATCCAATGAGATTGCGTATACAGCTAAACAACTGACCAATCGTAGCTTCCGTTACAGTCAGACTTATGCGTGTTAGAAATATGGTTGACACTCGATTGAAAACGTGATCGAACCTACAAGTTGAAGATAATTGAACCGAGGTGATTACACCAATGAATAATAATTAGAGTTGCCTTTCCTCAATTGTTTGATAAAATGTACCTTTTGGCACTCAAAACAAATTAATGCATGAAAAACAATTTGTATTGATATTTCTTCTGAATTTTCGGCGATATTTTCTGTCCGGAAATGTGCGATGTCATAGTAGTTCGGATAGGTACATAATTGAATCAGTTAAACATCAGCAGACTGTGCCTTGTAGCTATTACAAATGGGAAAACAAAACACATTTGCTCATATAGGCCATATGGGAATAAGCATCTTCGGAAGATGTGTAAGTTTGAGAATCCTATTTACACCCTCCATAGATCTCCATACAAACTGATAGAAAGATGGATGAATAAAGATACATGCAATATATATGTATTAATTATTCTATCAACCCTTCTTTCTTCTATAGTTAAAGTATATGTGTGTAAAGAGTCCCTTTGAATAAAACTAATAAACCCCTTTGCTGTGATACACCATACTTCAAGTGCATTTAGCTATAACTTAAATAATCAAAAGGTTATAACCAATGGAGTGTATATATGAATTAATAATTAACAAGAAACGATTGTGCCCTTAAAATAGTGTGTCTCCCTCACTTCTCCCTATTATCTGTAATTTCTCTCTATTTTCTTTGGAGAGAGACCCTGTCACTTCTCCCTAAAATCCAGGCCTAGCTTGAACCCTGACTAATGTTACGGCAATGTTGACATTAAAGTACCTTGTTGATTATACGGATGTCTGAATGACACATTTGAAAATGGCTCATGGCCCATTGAAACTCTAGCATATGGGGCCATTGGCACATACAGCTTATTGGCCATCCTAATCACTGTAAGCTCTGCTGATCAGTCGAGCTAAAATGATTGTCACCTGAAGTTATAAATAAAAAGTGTGAACATCTAACGTTTAGAATGAGACATTACGTTGCTAATGGCGACAGAGACAATATGCCAAGTTAAACTAAAGCAGTTTAATTCTAAGTTTAAGAATACAATGTGTGAATGACAGCATCAATACCTTTAACATCTTCGATCAGTTTCCTGGTTTCCATGTCATCTTTGCGTTGCTTTTCAATTTCTGTAATGTATTTTTCGTCATTCTCTGGGTCCATTGTTGTCCTTTCCAACATGTCAACTTCATCTTCATATGTAACAGCCTTCCTAGATCGCAGTGTCGCCTCAAGTTCAACGACACTCTGTCGGATTGACGACCATATGGTATGGAATGATATATCATCCACCGAACAGACAAGCTGATGTCCATAATTGACATTTCTGGCAATCCTCAGGCGCTCAATATTAGCAGACACAGATCTGTCAAGAGGATCTGGATCACATCCCCATCCATTACGGTGAGGTATGATACCGCAAATATTTCTCAGTAGGAGATACAACAACGACAAATCAAATTCTGCATAGGTGCCAGTGAATCCTCCTATTGCTGGAAACAACAGAGCCTTTTGAGAAGCATTTAACAGTCGCTTCAGCTGATGCTGCCTGCTTAAAATAACGGCAATTCCAGCAAGTGGACAATGCTGCTCGAGGATATCTCTCAAAAGGCAGGGACATATATCCACCAACAAGCGCGAGAGTCGACCATAATGGGTGGTTTTCCTAGTAGAGGGAAATAGGCTGCTGGTGGCCATGAGGTGCACTGAAAACAAAAGATAAAGACATGGTGAACATCTGGTTATATATATATATGCAAAGATGTCCAACAAAGTCATGCTCAATTACCGTATAACCCGTATAAAGGCCCAGGGTGAAAGGCGACAAAGGGTCAAATACTCGAACAATTCAATTACTGTAACTTTTTCACATTTTTACATATACCAAGTGTGTACTCATTTATGAAAGATAAACAACATATCAAATGATTTTATTTTCTCAAACTCAGATGTCTATCCATGGCGGAGGGAGAGTAATAAGATTATTTCTTTTATATAGCGGTATGTCTACAATGAAATGTTAAAATGATGGGATTACACTGTATATTAGCTTTTTACCTCCTACATCACCCTTCAGTTACACTGTAATTTTTTCATATTTTTCACATACTTGGTATATGTACTCATCTATGAAAGATAAACAACATATCAAATTATTTGATTATTTCAAACTCAGACGTCTGTCCATAGGGGTGGGTGAGGTGTGGTGGGGATGGGTGTGGGGGGTAGGGGGGGAAGTGGAGGGTAATGTCTTCTTTTTCTCAATGTAAAAAATAAATGTTATGATGCTGGTATTACACAGTACATTTTGCTCCAGGGTTACCTGTGGGTTGTGGTAAATACATGTACACAAAAACTCTAAATTGAACTTATTAAGGGACACACGGCATGGTGTCCTGTTTCAGTAAAGTTTGGTAAAGATTGGGCTAAAATTGAAGGTCCTATCGTCTTAACGAGGCAAAATACAGCATTTTTAACTAAATCCAGAGCCATAACTCTTGATGTTACTGGTCCAATCTGGCTGGTCTTCGAACTCGTCTGAGCTTTCATTAAATTCAACAATCTGGTAAAGTTTGGAAAAGATCCGATAAAAAAAGAAGGCCCTATCGTGTTAACGAGGCCAAATTATAGCATATTTCAGAAAATCAAGGGCCATAACTCCGGTGTAAATGGTCCAATCTGGCTGGTTTTCGAACGTCTGAGTTTTCATTGATATCAATAATCTGGTAGTTTAGTAATTGTTCCGACTGTTTTATATGTACCAATAAATTATGGAAATCAAAACGTGAAGTCCGGACCTTGTTATTAAATGTTATTAAATGTACCAAGCATGGTAATAATTTAAGACCCCATAGGGCTGGCCTAAACTACTCAGAATAAAACATTGTCTATTGTATAGGAGGAGTTTATAGCTGCATAAAATTAATTGCATTTGCTAGATACCGTATATACAGTGCTCCAGATAATTTTAAAGAATTTGAGTACAGTACTCATCAAAAGTACCAGGCTTCTCGTTTCAGTCCCAGCATACATGTACTACAGAAATTTAATCGTAGCTAAACATGTTTAAAATCAAAATTATGCATTTTTGTATTTTTATTATTACACAACACATAAAGATGCAGTTTCATTCAATATATGTATTATAGTTTGTCTATAAATACACCAGGTAAAGTTTTACTGTAAACTCACTTATAGCGAATTCGGTTATAGCGAATACTCAATTATAGCGAAGTGTTTTCAATTCCCTGGCCAGCTCCTTCTTCGTTTCATATCTAAAATTATGGATATATAGCAAACTCAGATATAGCGAATTCTCGGTTATAGCGAAGTAATTTTGCATTCCCAATCCAAAGAAACAAGGTACCTTTTTATAGCGAATTGGCTATTCTTGTTTACAATAACTGCGGCATATTTCTGTATTTCCTGGTATAAAACTTAAGCCCGGAGAAGTGCAAGTTTTCACAACTTTGTCAAAGGGAATGTGTTAAGTGGTGTTTGCACCAGAACTAAATGGTTTTATTAAACAGGTTGTATGAAAGCTTGTTTGATATAATTTCTAAAGCGTAAGCATCTATCAAGTATAAATACTATATTATACTCAGTTGGAAACATTTTAAGAAATATGTTGCATGGTCATAAAAACATGCAAAATCTCTACATACAAACTTTGGACCCATCTTTGACACCATGGACTTCAAATGAGCAAACTTGATAGACCAGGGGTTAGCGATCATTAATAATAATAAAGAACAAGAGGGCCTGTGGATGCTCTACAAGCTAAAATGGCTCTTATATCAAGGGGTTTCATCATTAAATTCCTTTCAACACCTTTTTACAAGTGCACAACGCAATAACATGCACCCTCAATCGAAATTTAAACTCCATGCTAACAATTTAAATGAAGATTTTTTAAGTTTTCCCTATATAAATCTATGTAAAACATGCAACATTTATATATACAAACTTTAGAAGAATTAACAACAGAAAAAATGCATCCAAACAGGAAGCACTAATAACAAGAGGTCAATGACCTTGAAGCTCTACTGATAGGTTTTGGTAGCCTCATGTAGATCAACATTCTTGTGAAGTTTCATGAAAATCTGTCAAGTAGCAGCGATAAATAAAAAATGTAATAAAATTGATAAATACAATGAATAAATTTCGAAAGCAATACGTATTTCAAACTTTTAATGCATTTAATAACACATGCATGTTTTTTGTTTTTTGTTGTCCAAAAGTCGCATTTCTCTTCAACGGACATAAATTGGCTACCCACAATCCTTTGCGATACATTTTTTTCGGATTATTTCTGACTAAAGAACCCATCAATGTATTAATAATCAACAGCAGAATAGTAAAATCTTTTACAAATAACGATTAATTAAAAATATAATTCTAATTTCCAGTATAAGAATTACTAATTGAATTTTATGTTCAGTCACCATGAAGTCGGTAATAGGAACCACCATATAACTATCGTGACCCAGTATACACTATCCTGGCATTTGAATTTTCCCAAAACAAAACTAAAATGGTCTTCTGCTTCAATTTTTCAATAATTATGCATTAAATTGACTGCGAAATTTTACATTGATAACCCCTGCAGAAATAAATCCATTGGATCCATTATTCCTAGGAATTCCATGACATTTCAAGGATTTTGTGTGAGAATAGCATGGAAAAGCTTTGATTTTTATTCCATCGAAATCCAAGGTTTTCCAGCTTGGAAAAAGCTTGGAATTGAATGGAATTGATTGTTCAAAATACCTCTGCTGAGAAAAGTTTGGACTTGTGAATTTTAATGTGTGGAAAAACTATGGAAAAGCTTGGAATTTACTTTTATTGTGTCATGATAGAACTTTAAGAAAAGTCCATCGTTTTCAAAGCTTTTCCTTCTTTGAAAAAGAGTGGAATACCATTGACTTTTAATAATGAAATACAGAACAGAACAAGTCATTTCTTTGACAGTAAAAGTATATTATATGAATAGTTTATTTCAAATCTAGTAGGCATCTGACCATGAGGTACAAATATGATAATATAATAATGACAGACTGTGATATTTAAGACACAAATAAGCAATAATACAAAACTGAAATACGCATAACACTAGCCTGGTATGCATTATCTCAATGAATAATAATATCAACTTCTATCGTGGAGAAGGTGTTCACTATATACATGTAGTATAAATATTTTGCCTCAAAAGTATTACATGTAATATATAAACTTATCGGCACATATACACACTTAAACCCTTAAATACATACTCACATACATGTATACTCATACACAAATATACTAATACAGTACTTACAAAAAGCATATAAATTATAACTTATCTACATATATAAATAACCATGCTAATTATCAAAATATAATATTTCATTTCTTAATCTAAATACCTTGTAGATGAATATACCCAATTTGTTTAAAACCAACATATTTTGACTTTTCAATAAAAGTGCATAAAAAGAACAAAGACAAGTTGTAAAACTATTGAATAAATTAGATTAAGGAATGGTGCAGATGTTTCTGTTGAAATCAGAGACTTGTGGAATAAGTGATATATTCACATCCAAGTCAAAGAGTGACATAATTGACCTTAGGTCAAGCACTGGCAGATTTGTAATGTTTATTAGGGCTAGAAGAAGCAGCTAAATACTGTTGGATGGATGTTATAAGATAACTGATTTTACATCTGGTTATTTAAGGAAATGGATTATGGTGCATTTTGGGAGAAGATTTTGCTCAGTTTGAAATTTTGTGTGGGAAAAAAGATTTGCATGAAAAAAGGCTTAAATTAAGTGTCCATTTAACTTAATTCTGTGTTTCCCCACAAACTGTGTGTGAATTTAATGTATATATCTGGACTATGTTGTCAAACACTGAATTAGAAGGTTATAGTTACAAGTGAAACCTAACATAACATGGAATAATTGACAAGTGAGGTAAGAAGTTCAATTTTCTTCATGTAGAAATGAAATTAAAACTCTAATTTGACACTATAAGCTCATATTAGAAAATGTTGAACCTAATTAACTGCATAACATAAAATGTAAACAGTGTATTTAATGTGAGTTGTTTTATTTGAGTTAGTTATCTAACTGATTTTGCTTAATTTCATTTAATATTATTAATGAAGTCCATGATGTTTTAAATGATGCATTAAGAAATGTTATTACATTTTTATGCGTGAAAGATCGGGATTTCTCAGTGCAAAAATATTCATAATCGCTAATTATTAATAACTAACTCGGAACACAATAATAACTAACGTTGCGACGATGAGGCGTGACGTCAACAAACTGTTGCTGACATCGACGTCATCCGCCGATAACGTTCAATAAAGTGAATATTTGCTTGAAAAACATAATTTAAAATGTAATAAATATATTATTTATTTAACTGCTGGGATCCTTTATTGGGTAATCCTTCACTTGATGGTAGACGTGCTTTGTTTTTTCATGCACTCGCGTGCGCTCGTTCGTGAAAAGAACCACACGTCTACCACTCGTGAAGGATTTCCCTATAATTGATCCCAGCAGTTAAATAATCTCTATATCTTGATGAAATTGTACACTTATTTTACTGATATTATTGTTGAAATAAAATGGAAGTGTCTATACCCAAAATGTATAGTATGAGTAGTAAATGGATTAATTTGTCAAGTGTATATGTCATGGTGTTTGACCATGGTCTACCAGAGACCATGGTTGAACATGGTCAGAGACCATGAACACCATGAACTACCATGGTCAGAGACCATGGCTCTGGCTCTGACCATGGTCTACCGTTGACCATGATATTTCATGGGGTATCATTGTAGTACCATGGTCTCTGACCATGATAGTTCATGGTCTCCGACCATGGTCTACCAGAGACCATGGTCATGGACCATCAAGTGCCATTTACCAAAACATGGTCTACCATGGTCTACCATTGTCTCTGACCATGAACTACCATGGAAGTTCATGGTTTTAAACCGTTCATTTCGCCTGGGTTCAAGGACCAAACTATTTCATAAACAGTAATTATATTGGAGGTGACATGAAATCAAATTTAGAGCATTTGCACATATCAAGGACCAAACTATTTCATAAACAGTAATTATATTGGACGTGACATGAAATCAAATTTAGTGCATTTGCACATATCAAGGATCAAACTATTTCATAAACAGTAATTATATTGGACGTGACATGAAATCAAATTTAGAGCATTTGCACATATAATATGATATTGAAAGGCATTATGATGGATTAAATTGTATTTGGATCGACTCTCATAATTGTTCCAGATCGCCTCCAGTCCCTTTAATACTTGCGCTGCAAGAGTTATGCATACTGTCATTTATGGCTTTAATACATATTTATCTATTCATAATTATGGAAGAATTATAAGACCTTTTGAAGGGAACTGGAATTGTATAGCATATGTTATTTTTGTGTGCGTTTGCATGTTTTATTGTGTGCATAACGGAGAGATATTTGTAAATAGCATATTTTAGAAACCAGAAGAGATGAACAATAATTTTGGTATCAAATCGTTACTAACCAAAATTGAAAATTGGGAAAGCAACCCCATAATTTAATTTGCATAAAATAGCGCATTCAAAAATGTTATGAGATTTATTTCCGCCTGACTATGTTTTGAAATTGTTTGACTTGAAAGAGGACATTCTAAGCTTTTTTCGCTCTCTTACGGTTCCTGAGATAGGGATTTTCATTACCATGCTGTTGGTTTTCGCATGCTGCGACACAATTAATGTGGCATTTGGTTTTAATATTAAATAAGTTGGGGTTTTTCCCCCAACAGAGAATGTGTGTAATTTATGTATTGTATTTTTTATTATTTTTTTTGACTAGAAAGGGAGAAAAAACAATCAGACATATTTATGGGAGGCTAACATTTCTTAGCAAGGATTTCCATGAAATTTCATTGATTTTAGTCATATATACCCTTGGAATTGCATGGAATACTATGGATTTCTTGGATTGATTTCATTTATATTTATATACTATCTACCAATGGAATTCCATGGAATACAATAGAATTTTTGGGTCAATTCAACTGATTTATTACAATGTCTCCCCATGGAATTCAATGGAATACAATGGAATTCTTGTGACAGTTCCATTTAATGTTTTATAAAGGTGGCAGTGAAATTCCATGGTATTTCTGGGCCAATACCACCAAGCTTTTCCAAGCTTTTCCAAGCTTTTAATCCATGGAATTCCATGGAATTTAAAAGAAAAAAATCCATAGAAATGCATAAAATACTATGAAATTCTTTGGATTTCCCACTGGATTTTCGCAGGGGTATGAAGGTAAATCAATACGGATCACGGCGAATCACGGTGATTGTGTCGCGGTGGTCAAAAGTTAGTGTCCCTGCGTTGAGTGGACTGTCCGCCGACCGGGGGAAAAATCAGTGCGTCCACGGTGAGATAAAATCCCCACGATGAGTGTGATTAGTCGTAATCCGCGTGGCACCAACTGTATATAAAAAAGTCCCGTATCAATATCACTTATAGTTTTCAAGAAGTAGTTGCTACAAATTTGTTTTTAAAAATCTATTTTTAGCCATGGCGGGCATCTTGAATTTCCGGAAGACCTGAAATTTTGCTAGGATCAACTAGAAATCATGAGCAACATTTCTGCTAAGTTTCATGAATATCCTTCAAGTAGTTTCTGAGGAGTAGTCGCTACAAGTTATTACTATATAACTGTATGTAAACAAAGATGGACACTGGCAGCCATGTTTAATGATGAATCAAAACGATTTTCAACAAGGACCAACACCATGTCATGCTAATCATTTTAGAAAACGTCCCATATCAATAACACTTATAGTTTTCAAAAAGTAGTTGCTACAAATTTGTTTTTTAAAAATCTATTTTTGGAGGCCATCTTGGATTTCAAATCAGCGTGAATTTTTGCTAGGATCAACTAGACATCATGGGCAACATTCCTGTAAAGTTTCATGAAAATCCATCCAGTAGTTTCAGACGAGTAGTCACCGCAAAAAAGATTACGGACAGATGGACGGACGATGGACACCGCACCACGGCATAAGCTCTGCTGATCTTTGATCAGTAGAGACTACAATGAATTTAAAAAAAAAAAGAAAAAAGTTTAACTCCAGTAGGATTTGAACCAACAGCCCTTAGCTTCCAAGTGTACAAGAAGTAATTCAAAGATTTTTCTATGGTGGCCATCTTGGATGTTACGTTTAAAGGCATTTTCTGTAGTTTTCCATGCGCAGCATTTTTGATCGACTTCTCTTCTAAAACTATTGGATGGATTTTCCTAAAAATGTACAGGAATGTTGCTTTTGATGTCTAGTTGTATTTTTTGTCTTTTTTTTTGATTTTTTTTGATTTTTTTGATTTTCTTTATTTAAATAAATGCCTATTATTAGATACATAAAATAGGAAAAATATAGCATTTTGTAAAATTCCAACAAAATTAAAAAACTTAAGCATAATGGTAGGGTTCCAAAAACCAATATTAAATCTCAATATGCATGGTGACCTATAATTTTAATTGCATATATTGTCTAAATATATGTTCAAATAAGTGCCTAGGAAGTTTGAACAAATTCTGTTATTAGGAACATAACAAAAAAGGAAAATATACTATTTTTATATAATTTCATACAAATCTTGGCCTTTTAGCATAGGGGTAGGGTTTCAAAAGATTTTCTAAACAAGCATGGGGACCTAACATTTTTATTGCACATTTTAGTTTTATATATACAGGCCTTTTTCTACTTTTCTCATGGGTCCGACTATCAGACCCATTCCCAATGCCAAATATAGCTGATTTTTCCCAATTCTGAAAAAAATTCCCCTTCCATTTTTTTTTTTTTTTTTTTTTTTTTTTTACAAAGTCAGGTCAAAAATACAAATGTTTACAAGGAAATACTATAAAAATAACAATATTTAAATCATGTATCATGTTTTGAAAACAGGCAATTAAAACAACCTGATATTAATGTACAACTTGAGGCGTAAAGCGATTAAATTTTTTCCCAATTGGGCAAAATTTACGGCGTAAATTTTCCCAATTTGTCCAGGGTCTTTTTCCCAAAATGGGCAGAAAAAGGCCTGATATATGTTAAATTATGTGCTTAGAAAGTTTAAACAAATTCTATTACTGGGAACATACAAAAAAAAAGGAAATTGCATCATTATGGGCTAATTTGTGCATAAATTGGTAATGGTCTCAACAGATTTTGTAAAAAAATATAGGTTTTACATAAAGATGAGCTTTAAATGTTATTGTAGTTAAATGTTCTTTACTTTAATACAATTGTAGCAGAATTGTGACCAACGAATAAATGATTAGACTTCAAAAATGTCTTATTTAGCTATTTCATGGACTTGTTCAACTTTTTGAACAGATTGACGGTAGCATTACAAATTATTTTTTAAAATTTTAACAATCATGGTGACCTACCATTATTTTTGCCTTTTCTGTCTATATATATAACAGACTTACTGTACAAAAAGTTTAAAGAAAACCTGTTATGCAGAAAAAACTGTAGAAACTTATTTTAACAAATTTGAAAAACATTCATCTATTAGGATCATCCATGTTAAATTTGGTAAAAACTGACTAAGCCGTTTCTGAGAAGACAATATTTTAAAGGGACACATGGCAATCTTGATTTTTTAAAACTAACGGCGTCCCGTTAGTTTTTCTACACAAACTGCATTTGTTCAATCATTAATGTTAATTATAAGAATTGTATTAAGCCATTTATGTTTGCATATTATTAATTTTTGATATTATTGCACCAGTAATATATTAAAACGTATAGTATAATACGACGAAATAATGAATACTTAAAAAAATATTTATTTAAATGTAACCAGGGTAAAAGTAAAAATGATACTGGATATATAAATCGAGACACTCTTTTCAAATACTTCAAGATTGCCATGTGTCCCTTTAAAGATTATCCATATATGTATAAGTAAAACATGTGACATCTGGGGCGAGCCAAATGTGACCCCAGAATCACCATTAGAACAAGCTTGGTAGAGGACCATAAGCATATAGTAAATGCAAAATATTTAACCTCTGGTTCTTGTAGTTTCAGAAGAATATATTTTTAGTATTTCCCTATACATGTCTATGTAAAACATTTGACCTCTGGAGCGGGGCAAAATGTGACCCAAGGATCACCATTTCAGCAAACTTGGTAGAGGACCATAAGCCTATAGCGCCTGCAAAACATTAAACCTCTGGCTCTTGTAATTTGAGAGAAGAAGATTTTTTAATTTTTCCCTATATAAGTCTATATAAAACATGCAAATATTTTATATACAAACTATAGAAAAATTAAACAAAGAAAAAACGCATCCAAACAGGAAACGATAATAAAATGAAGAATAAAAAAAGAATACCTCCAGTGTATTTGAACCCACGGCCTTTAAGCTTCCCAGTATACAAGAAGTTTCTATGGTGGCCATCTTGGATTTCGTGTTTACCTAATTTTAACAAATTTGAAAAAACATTCACCTAAGGATCATCCATGTGAAATTTGATCAAAATTGACCAAACTGTTTCTGAAAAGAAGATTTTAAAAAAAAAATCCCTATGTAAGTCTTTGTAAAACATGTGACCTCTGGGGCGGGGCCAAATGTGATCCAGGGTTACCATTTGCACAAACTTGCTGGTAGCTAGACAATAAGCTGATGGTAAATACAAAATATTAAACCTCTGGCTCTTGCATTTTTAGAGAAGATTTTTTTTTAACTTCCCCTATACAAATCTAAGTGACCCCTGGGGCGGGGCTAAATGTAACCGCAGAGTCAACATTTGAACAACTTGGTAAAGGACCATAAGCTTATAGTAATGCAAAATATTTAACCTCTGGCTCTTGTAGTTTCAGAGAAGATTTTTTTGATTTTTTCCTGTATAAGTCTATGTAAAACTGGAACCCCCGGGGCGGGCCATATCACCATTTGAACAAACTTAGTAGAGGACCGTAATCTGATGCTACCTGTAATATATGAGAGTCTCTGCCTTGTGGTTTCAGGGAAGATTTTTAAAAAAAAAATCTTATATGCAAAACATGCAAAATCTCAATATACAAACTTTGGACCCCCCGGGGCACGGTTTTTTGACCCGGGGGACTTCATTTGAATAAACTTGATAGTTTAGGCGTTGGCGATCATTTTAAAAGAAAAACTGTCAAAATCTGTCCAGACGTTCTTGAGAAGTAGATTTGTTACTGATTCGACCATATATGGTAATGGCGGCCATCTTGGATGTCAATCTGACCTAATTTTAATAAATCTAAAAAGCAATCATCTAAAGATCACCAATGTTAAGTTTGGTCAATATTGGCAAAGTGAAGGATCAAGGTGATCTAAACAAGAGGCAAGAGGGCCCAAGAGGGCCCAAGAGGGCCTGTAGACGCTCTACTTGTATGATGCAATTCAAAAACATAAACATGATAGAGGCCAACCCAAGAAACATGTTTCCTATATATAACTCTATGTAAACTTTGGGTTATCGTGGTGGCGCCCATTTTGAATATTTGACGACAACGAAAAACACAAACTTGATAGAGGCCAACAACAGGAACATGCATATGATATTTAACTAGAATGAAATAAGTGGTAATAATTATGTCGTTTGATAAATGTCCTTAAATTTGACCTAAGTTTAGCCATGGTGGCCATCATGGACGACTGGAGGCCCCAAAAACGCAAATCTGAGTAGGACTAACCCAAAGATCATTGTGATTAAGTTTCATCAAAATCCTTCAAGCAGTTTCAGAGATGTCATTTTTAACGTTTTCCTATATAACTCTATGTAAACTTTGGGTCGCTATGGCGACCATTTTGATTATTCGACGATAACGAAAAACACAAACTTGATAGAGGCTAACCCAAGGAACATGTTTATGATATTTCACAAGAATGCAATAAGTGGTTTCGGAGGATATGTTTGAAATTTCCTTAAATTCGACCTAATTTTAGATATGGCGACCATCTTGGATGACTGGCGGCCGCAAAAAACACAAATCTGAGAGGGACTATCCAAAATATCATGGTGATTAAGTTTCATCAAAATCCTTCAAGAGGTTTCAGAAAAGATGTCATTTTTAACCTTTTCCTATATAACTCTATGTAAACTTTGGGTCGCCGTGGTGGCCATTTTGATTATTAGACGAAACGAAAAACACAAACTTGGTAGAGGCCAACCCAAGGAATGTCACAATTAAGAATGGAATAAGTGGTTTCGGAGGAGATGTCGTTTGAAATTTCCTTAAAGTTGACCTAGTTTTAGCCATGGCGGCCATCTTGGATGACGGGCGGCAGCGAAAAACACAAATCTGAGAGGGACTATCCCAAATATCATTGTGATTAAGTTTCATCAGAATCCTTCAAGCGGTTTCAGAGAAGATGTCATTTTTAAACTTATCCTATATAACTCTATGTAAACTTTGGGTTGCCGGCCGTGGCAGCCATTTTGATTATTCGACGATAACGAAAAACACAACTTGATAGAGGCCAACCCAAGGAACATGTATATGATATTTCAAAAGAATGGAATTAATGGTTTCGTCGGAGATGTCGTTTGAAATTTACTTAAATTTGACCTAGTTTTAGCTTTGGCGGCCATCTTGGAAAAACAAAAATCTGAGAGGGACTATCCCAAATATCATTGTGCTGAAGTTTCATCAAAATCTTTCAGACGGTTTCAGAGAAGATGTTATTTTTAACCTTTTCCTATATAACTCTACGTAAACTTCGGCCGTTTTTTTATTATTTGACGATAACGAAAAACACAAACTTGATAGACGCCAACCCAAGGAACATGTATATGATATTTCAGTAGAATGGAATAAGTGGTTTCGGAGGAGATGTCGTTTGAAATTTCCTTAAATTTGACCTAGTTTTAGCCATGGCGTCCATCTTGGATGACTGGCTGCCGCGAAAAACAAAAATCTGAGAGGGGCCCTCCCAAGTAACATTGTGATGAAGTTTCATCAAAATCCTTCAAGCGGTTTCAGAGGATATGTCGATGTTATAAAATTGCTAACAGACAGACGGACAAAAAGTGATCACATAAGCTCGCCTGGCCTTTGGCCAGTAGAGCTAAAAATGAAAGGATACACTCAATACTGTATTATAATACCTATAATGTATGATTGTAATAAAAAAAAAAAATACAATAGATTGATCCAGTGCAGTAAGCTCAAATCAGTTCACTTCCTGTTTTGCAATGATCACTCATCAAAATGTTTATAGTAAGCAAAAGCACCAGTTTGCTATAACAAATTTGTTATATTATTGTACCGAATTCGTTCTTGGGATATAGCGATCCTCGGTTAAATATAGCAATGTATTTTTTGAGGTCCCCAGGACTTTGTTACAAGCAAGTTTTACTGTACTGTTATCAGCTTGTTCTGACATTTTATGAGATTTTATATAATGCCATGCCACAGTCCGAGGCTTATGGCAGATACAGGATAGTAAGTACTTATCTCGGTATCATCAACAAGGAACCTAGCTATATTATACCGGTGTGTATTTTTGGTTTCCAGACATTTCCCGCGTATGTGGAAATAATGTCCATTTAAAATGGTACAAACAATTAGCGGGTTTCTCTTTTTACATTGTTCTCGCCACTTGCAGAGCACGCCGAAACACATCAGCAATTGTGCTGGTGTAGCTATTTCATAAAATCAGTTAAACTGTCTTATGAAAGTAGGCTATGCGCTACAAAAATCTGACTGGCTAACAAAATTACACCATTATCAAAGGAATTGCATACCGGGAAAAATATGTCCGCACACAGTACAGTGAATTAAAATAAAATGAGTACCATGAAATATAACAAGAGGTCAATGACCTTGAAGCTCTACTGATTGATTTTGATTTCAGGAAGAAGTCGCTACAGACTTGTTTTTCGAAAAATAATTTTTAGCCGTGGCGGCCATCTTGAATTTTCGGCTGACCTGAAATTTTGCTAGGATCAATTAGACACCAAGAGCAACATTCCTGAGAAGTTTCATGAAAATCCGTCAGGTAGTTTCAGAGGAGTAGTCGCTACAAGTGTTCATTATATAACTCTATGTTAACAAAGATGGCCGCTGACAGCCATGTTTAACATCGAATCAAAACGATTTTTGACAAGGACCAACATCATGTCATGCTGATCATTTTAGAAAAAGTCCCATATCAATATCACTTATAGTTTTCAAGAAGTAGTCGCTACAAACTTGTATTTTGAAAATTTATTTTTAGCCAGGGCGGCCATTTTGAATTTCCGGCCGACCTGAAATTTTGCTAGGATCAATAAGACATCAAGAGCAACATTCCTGTGAAGTTTCATGAAAATCCATCATGTAGTTTCAGAGGAGTAGTCGCTACAAGTTTTCATTATATAACTCTATGTAAACAAAGATGGCCGCTGGCAGCCATGTTTAACGTCGAATCAAAGCGATTTTCGACAAGAACCAACATCATGTCATGTTGATCATTTTAGAAAAAGTCCCATATCAATATCATTTTCAGGAAGTAGTCGCTACAAACTAAAAATCTATTTTTAGATTTGGCAGCCATCTTGGTACATGCAAAATATTAGACCTCTAGCTCATGATTGGAGTTTCAGAGAAGAAGATTTTTTAAAGATTTTCCTAATGGCTATAATACTCTTATATACATCTATGACTCCCAGGGCAGGGCCAGATTTTACCCCAGGGTCATCATTGGAACATAAGAGGCCCAAGCTGGCCTGGGGACGCTCTACTGGCTAAAACGGCTCTTATATCAAGGGTTGTTGTCATAAAATTCACATCAGCACTTCTTTTAAAACATTGCAAAAAAACACACAAAACAACAACACCCACAACAGAAACTTAAACCCTTGACCCATGATAACAATTTAAACATATTTTTTCTAAGTGTGCCAATCCAATGATTGGGGTTAAAAAGCTTAAATGCTTCCGTTTATCTTGGTGTACAAAAAACAGTATTAAAAATATAATTATGAAAGGAATGCATTTATAAGCAGAAGCTACAAGTAATACAGAAAATCTCTGGTTTTAGAGAAGAAGCTTTTTTAAGATTTCTCTATATGTAAAACATGTGACCCCTGGGATGGATTATCATTTAACTGAGCCCGTGGCCGATTCTGGTTGGGATTATTTCCCCAGGGATGGAGATAGACCCCTTGGATGGTTGTATTTGTCCGTTCAGCCCAGTAAGGGTATATATGGTTATAGGGTGGGCATCTCAATGGTTTCCAAGTTACGACCACCGGGCTATTTCCCCATGAGTGGTGGAGTGACCTCAAATGCAATCCCAAGATTCTTTCCAATGTCTCATTCCTAACTGACTTACGTTATTGAGCTAATACCATAATGGACCCGGCAGACTTCATTTGAATAAATAGTAAATAGTACAGGGCTTGGCGATCATTAATACAGAAAATAAATGTCAAAATCTGTTCATTGGTTCTTGAGAAGATTTTAAGGTTTCGAACATGTATGGTAACAGCGGCCATCTTGGATGTTGCGCTAATCTAATTTTCAAAAAAAATAAAGTCATTGACCTCAGGACCATGGACGTGAAGTTTGGTTAAACTCATCGAAGCGCTTTATGCGTAGGAGTCATTACATTGGCCGGACGACGACGGAAGAACAAAAAGTAGTTATAATAGCTCACTTTGAGCCTTCAGCTCAGGTGAGCTAAAAAAGTGAAATATTAAACATCTAGATCATTGTACCAGAGAAGATTTTTTTAAAGATGTTCCATATTAATTTTGATCCCAGAGTTACCATTAGAATAAGTTTTGTAGAGGAATGTAAGCGTATGCTTCATGCAGTATATAAGAGCACTATGCCATGTTGTTTGTGAGAGATTTTTACAATCTGTTGCCTAATATATGTCAATGTAAAACATGGGAGCCAGGCTGGGCCAAATTTGACTGAAGGGGTCAATATTTCTAAAATACGTCGGAACCATATATATACAGGTCTGTATCCCTAAATCTTTAGAATAAGTATTACAGACTCATATCCTTACAGGTCTGTATCTTTAAATTGTTAGAATAATTAATACGGACCTGTATCTCTACAGGTCTGTATTCCTAAATCTTTAGAATAATTATTAAGGACCCATATCTCTAGAGGTCTGTATTCCTAAATCTTTAGAATAAGTTATACGGACTCGTATCTCTATAGGTCTGTATCCCTAAATCGTTGAAATAAGTAATACGGACTCATATCCTTACAGGTCTGTATCTTTAAATCGTTTGAATAATGAATACGGACCCGTATGACTTCAAGTCTGTATTCCTAAATCTTTAAAATAATTAATAAGGACCCGCATCTCTACAGGTCTGTATTCCTAAATCTTAGAATAAGTAATACGGACTCGTATCTCTATAGGTCTGTATCCCTAAATCGTTGGAATAAGTAATACGGACTCATATCCTTACAGGTATGTATCTCTACATCGTTAGAATAAGTAATACGGACCCGTATCTCACCAGGTCTCTATCACTAAATCTTTAGAATAAGTTTAGTTTAATAATATTTTATTGCAGATATTTTACAATACATCAATTCAACATCACAATATTCATAGAAACATATGCAAATGGATTGAACTACAAGTTATTACAACATTAGTTACAGTTCTCTCCATTGTGGCTGAAAAAGTGTATATGATTATCGGTTTGAAATTGTAACAATATATTTAAATATAAATTTGATACAGAAAAACGAAGAAAAAAAAATATAATAAAATAATAATAAAAAATATCCAAAAATGTAAACTCTGCCGTGCCATTCTACTCCCACGCAATCTCCACCGAAATAAGACCACAATATCCCCATTCAGGCTGATAGAAACATAGCGACAGTAGATATAGACAAAATAAAACGTTATATTGATACAAAGTTAAGGATTTTGGAATCGTTTAGTGTTTTTAATATAGTTTTGCACTTGAGTAAATAGAATATGATTTTCCTCGTCGTTTAGTTGGTCGATGCCATACCACCGAAATAAGACCACAATATCCCCATTCAGGCTGATAGAAACATAGCGACAGTAGATATAGACAAAATAAAACGTTATATTGATACAAAGTTAAGGATTTTGGAATCGTTTAGTGTTTTTAATATAGTTTTGCACTTGAGTAAATAGAATATGATTTTCCTCGTCGTTTAGTTGGTCGATGCCATATAAAAGTTTGTGAGTACTTAAAGGATAAAATATACGAGTTTCTAAAAATAATTGCCGTCTTTCATTTCTGAAATTTACACATATAAACAAATAATGCTCAACATCTTCAAAACCATTACCACATATACAATTGGGATTATCCCTCAAATGCTTAAGAAAGGGATCAGCATTTAAATTGCTGCAGTTGTTTCGCAAACGCGCATGTAGAACTGAAAGGTATCTATCACCCAGTATGTAGTATTGGGGTACTATCGGTGGTTTAAAGTAATTGTTAAGTCTAGTTTTAAAACTCGAAAGGGATGGTGCTTCGCGATTATTGATATCAAGTTCATTCCAAACTTTTAGAGATGACGGTAAGACTGATCTCGAAAACAGTTCTGTTCTTCTCAGAATAAGTAATACTGACCCATATCCCTACAGGTCTGAGGGTCTCCCAGGGGTTTCAGGAAACATGCATATTTATTTTGGGGAACAAGGGAACGTTGTCTGTTATTGGTAATATTTTGGGGGAACATTGGACAAATATTTTTGGGGAACAAAGCAAAATATTTTTGGGGAACATTGGGTCGTATTTTCAGGGAACATGGACCCCGCCTGGGAGGGACTCATGTATGTATTCCTAAATCTTTAGAATAAGTAATACTGACATATAATATATACTTACAAGTCGAAATTCCTTTTTAGAATAAGAAATACGCAGATTGATGTCAACTGAACCGAGAAAATTTGAAATTGGTGAAATAATTATTTACCCCACCCACCAATAACTTAGAGTAACCGTGAACCAGATCCAGCTCTCTTTTAACACCAATATTCCAAATAACACAACATCATTCAAGACTACTTACCCTGTCTTATATTACTACACAATATATTTTTCAAAAGTACACATAAAATGCGTTTTTCTCTTCTTTTTCATCGCTACTTTCGTTTTCGCTGATCTACAACTCCACTTCAGGAGAGTCTAAAGTACCTCGTTCGGGGGCTACTAGAAGTCGGGATGATTTTAAAAACAGTTAATGTGTTACTTTTAAACGGGCTGATACTTTTTCTTGTAAATGGTTACTTTCAACGCAGACTGAATTAAACTATGTGTAGATGAAGCTGCTAGAATGGTCACAATAACTTTCTGGGACCTGTTATCAAAAGTGATTATCATATATCAGGGACTGTAATATAAACGGGTCCTGCATATATGGACCAGTCTTACTCATAATATTATTTTCATAAACTATCGTGTTTCTATAATTAAATCACAACGTAAAATGAGTGTGGTAGTAGAAGGTGTTCAATCTTGGGCAAGACACTTTACCTTAGCCTCGTCCGTCGGATGGGGACGTAAACCGGGCGGTCCCGTGTATCGGTCTATCCTCCGAGCACGTTAAAGAACCATAGGAATCTATTCGATAATAAGAGTAGGGCAGGTTCCCGGATTCCTATGTATCCTTCCCCTCTCTCTGGGGCGGCTCTAAATAACCTATACTGTGTTGATGAGCCGTTAAACAACATTCAATTCAATTCAATTCAATCACGACATTTGGATGTTGACTCCGGTGTACCACAGGGTACTGTACTCGGACCCTTGCTGTTCCTCTGTAACATCAACGACATGCCGGAACGCGTCAAGTTGCATATTAGACTGTTCGCGGATGACTTCTTGCTATATAGACTCATCAAGTCACAGCAAGATCATCAATGGCCATATCCTTCAGCAAGTCCAAAATAACCCCTACCTAGGTGTTAATTTCTCAGAGGACCTAACTTGGAACTCCCACATCACAAACATCAGCAAAAAGGCAAACTCCACACTAGGATTCCTAGGTAGGAACCTAAGACACTGCCAACAAACATGCAGGGAAAAACGCCTACCTAGCTCTAGTCAGGTCTAAAATTGAATATGCCTGTAGCATCTGGGACCCATTCCTAAAACGTGATATTGACCGGCTCGAACGAATTCAGAGATCGGCTGCAAGATTCGTAACAGGAGACTACAAGTCCAGGGATGAAGGATGTGTCACCAACATGCTAAAGAACCTCCAACTCGCGTCACTACAAGATAGACGGCGATACCTGCACATAATCTTCAAAAGAGGGTGATGCAGTATCCATAGATAGATAGATAGACATCAGAGGCTGACGCTCCTGTACAAGGTGGTGGAAGGGCACGTGCCGGCCATTAATATAGAGCACTATCTGAAAAGGCGTAGAGCAAAGCGAACCGTTAGGGCAAAACAATACCAAGACTTTGTCACAACAAATATATTAGAAAATCAAGTGGTGAAAAATATAAAAGGTTTTGAAACCATCAGGACTAATAGTGACAATTATAAACTTTCTTTCTTTGTCAGAACAGTCCATGACTGGAACAAATTGGACAATAACACCGTCTTGTCCAAGAGCATTGATTGCTTTAGAGCAGCATTGACAAAACATCAGTGAACCAGGATTTTATTTTCATGCGCAATCCTCCCGTTGAATATAAGCCAGTATTGGTGACTTCAACGTATCCTACAGATACAGACAGATACAGTATATACAGCAATGTACAATGGTCTAGCGGACATAAAAATGTATTTGTTATGTAATTATGTTAAAAAATACTTTGTAATTAATGATTTACTTTCCGGGACCGCCTAAAACTAGACAAGAATGTTGGCTATATGACTTGGACCAGTCTTGTCGAATGATATAGCGGACAGAAATATGTATTGTTTATGTAATTCTGTTAAAAACATGACTTTGTAAATAAAGATTTACTTTCTAGGACCGCCTAAAAATAGACAAGAATATTGGCTAAATGACTATGAGCGTTCATATTCTTCTATTAAATTCACAAAAACGAACACATTTTTTTTACTAAAGTTGATTTATATAGACGCAAAATTTATTAAAAAAGTAAATAAAACAAAATTCAAAAAAAAAATTATTTCTGACTTTGTAATTGACGAATTACTTTCCGGGACCTGATTGTTCATTTTTCATTAATTTTCTTAATAAAGCAATCAATAGCAAATATTGTTAAAACTATCATATCTCTAAGATTATAACTATTATTTATCAATTTCAGATGGTATAACAAATACAAATTAGATGTACAGTATATCTACAGTTAAGCCCAAACTAAAAAGTATGGTAGAAAGGTTATGACCTCACGAAAGCGTACTAAAAACGTTAAAAGTACCAATATACCGAAAACACAAAAGCGATTGTAACTTGAAGATAATTCTTAAATGACAGTCCTTGCAAACGTCAACAAATAATACACCTGATTTGTCCCCTAAAATCTTTACAGATGACATAATTGAGATTGATAATATCGGAAACATAAGCGATATTAATGTAGACATGTGGGACCAGGGTAGAAGAGATACATTTAAATTCAAATGATAAAAAAATCATATCTAAGACAGCAAATGGCTCAGTGATAAGCATATGCGAGATGTCAATATTTTGTTAAAAAGGCAATTTCCATATATAAATGGATTACAGGACACTGTCAACACTTCCTTTTATGTAGAATGCACATGCAATTGGAATGTTACACACATAATCGAGTCTCATGATTTACCATCTGCGCAAATTCAGTTTGATGGAAGTATAATCACTAGACAATACGTTTTCAGTCACAACATGATACTGAATGTGTTTATTACATAGATAGTTTGGGGTGTAATAACGAAACAACTGATTTAAAAGCAAATATAAAAATTCAACTTTTTGTTAGACATCTCTTGTATCTTCAATATTACAATATGCTTGTAAGAGTAGTCTTATCTTAGAGCATCTCCTTTTTTGTTCTAAGATAATACTACTCTTACAAGCATATTGTAATACTGATGATACACGAGTTGTCTAACATATCCATCACTTGTATACTATACATGCATGACAATTTGATAGCAGTGTTTTAGTAGTATTCGTACAATAAACATCATTACTACGTTGCTCTGGAATCACTTATTTGAGTCCATACACAGAATAGGACACGTGAACAGAACATGGTGTCAGAAATTAAGTTACATTACATTCCTGTAATTACAGATTAAACAAAAGGAACTTTAAACAAAAAAGGATTTAATTAATTCATGTGACATCTGTGATTGTTTTCTGGACTTATTGCTGATTCACGTTTAGCGTGACCATTTTAAAAATATGGCAAGCTTCCAAGGACAGAATCCAAAAATGGAAGCTTTCTAATGCTATGGGTCGGTGAAAAGGGACGCCAAATATTTTCCACACGGAGCCTCACCGATGCCGAAAAGAAGAAGCTGAAGTCGTATTACGATGTGTTCGAAGCCTACTGTCGTCCTAAGTCAAATCAGATATACAGCCGGTACATATTTCGTTCAAAGGAACACGTCGGAGAGCCATTCGAGCAGTTTGTGACTGAGCTCAAAATATTGATTAACGAATACGGGTACAGAGAGGACATGGAAGACGACATGATCAGAGACCAAATAGTCTTCGGAATAAGTACAGTAAAGATCAGAGAGAAGTTGATCAATGAAGAAACTAACCTTACGCTGCAAAAAGCATTGGCTATTTTCCGCACCAATGAGCTAGCCAGCAACATGTGAAGGCAATGGGACTCGACCAAGGAGGTGCAGTAAGCGCTGTCAGAAAAGCCGGAAATGCTGCAAGACCACCACCACCACCACAACAAAGGACAAAGCAGAATTATAGACAATATCAAGCCAAGTGTCAAAATTGTGGTAGAAATCACTCACGGACGGACTTATGCCCAGCTAAAAGACAAACGTGTAACTTGTGCAAGAAGCAGAATCCGTTTGCTTCAGTTTGCCGTCAGAAGGCAAGAGACGGCCATACTCATCAAAAACGGATTCATGAGGTAGGCCATGATCTGGTTTCATATTATAGTGACCCGTCCCAAGACCTATTCGTTGATTCTATCAATCCCAAAAACTGTCAAAATGAAAATTGATTTTGGCTCTCAGGTCAATATTACCCAGATCCACGCATCATTCATTAGGGAGTAAAGGCCCTTCAAGCAAAACAAACAGACGCCTCACTGCCACTGATGGTAATTAAGGCACTGAAAATCGATGGTTACATCAAACTACCCTGCTCTTATAATGATAAGACATCTCAGCATGAATTTTACATAGTCAACACCAATTCATGTCCAATTATAGGTCTAGAGACATCCATGTCTCTCAATCTAATGAAACTTGTACTTTCAGTTTCAGAGAGTGTTTTTACTAGAGAAAACCTCATTTCAAAATACACTAATGTATTTGACGGTATAGGTCTTTTGCCAGGCGAGTGTGACATACACCTCCGCCAAGATGCAACCCCTGTGGTACACGCTCCTAAACGAGTACCTGTGGCTATACGCGACAGATTAACAAGAGGTCAATGATATTGAAGATTGATAGATTTTGATAGCCAGATCAGCCATGGGAACCTGTGAAGTTTTATGGAAATAAGACCAACACTTTCAGAGAAGTAGTTGCCACAAGTTTTTCCTATATCACTCTATGTAAAAAAGATGGTAGCTTTTGTTTAGGACCAACTACATTTCATGCCAGACATTTTAGTAAAAGTTCCATATGATCTTTGAGAAGTAATTGCCACAAGCTTGTATTTAAGCTGTGGCAGCCATCTTGAATTTCCGACCAACCTGATTTTCATTTGGGACAAACTGGACATCAAGACCAACATTCCTGTAAAGTTTTATGAAAGTTATTTTGGTAAAGGTACCAAACCGTTACCACTTATGGTTTTAGAGAAGTAGTCGCCACAAAATTGTATTAAAATGACATGACGGCCATCTTAAATGTTAGGCCAACCTGCTTTTTACTTAGGACTAGACATCAAGAGCAACATTCCTATATTCCTAAATATTATGAATTATTATACAACTTTGCCTATGCAATATTATAATCTCATTCAATTTTATCCGAGTTTAAAGAATATATCTTTTCCAGCTTATAAAAATGTGAATTATAAAGCTATATCAATAAAATCACTTACAACATCAACCTTAGTATATTCTATTTGCAACAGTAATTTCTCCAAATCACGCTTTTGTAAAATAAATGGAATGATCTGAATTCATAAATATAGCGGGTGTGTGACCAGGTCACAGGTCATGTTATGCAATTTCTCCTGAGAATTAGGTTACTATCTCACCAATACAAGTATATTTGCTCGTCTCAGTGGTTTTATTTGGAAAATCAGAATCCAAATAAAATCTTAAAATCCTACAATTTGTTTTCAGTCTTTTTCTGAGAGACTAAATACTTACCCCTATATGAATGTATAATGGACTGTCCTTTCTTTGAATTTGGACCAGTCCATTTATAGTACAAAGGGTTGTTTCTGTCAAATGATTGATGAGCACCCTGACAGTGTAAACCCTGATCATCCTGCACAATGTCCTGCCCGAGTCATTTTGGTAAAGGTTCAAATTCAATATCAAGTAGTCGCAACAATGTCACATTTTTAAAATCTATTTTTAGCAGTGGCGGCCATCTTGAATTTTCTACCGACCTGACATTTTGCTAGAATCAACTAGACACCAAGAGCAACTTGCATAAAATTCCATCGAGTAGTTTCAGATGAATAGTCGCCAGAAGTTTTTCCTATATAACTGCTGGCGGCCATGTTTGACATTCAATCAAAATGAAATTTGGTTAGGACCAACAACATAGTCATTTTGTTAAATGTTACAAATCAATATCACTATTATTAGCCGTGGCGGCCATCTTGAATTTCCAGCCGACCTGATTTTTCGCTAGGATCATCTAGACATCAAGAGCAACACTCCTGTGAAGTTTCATGAACATCCGTCACGTAGTTTCAGAGGAGTAGTCGCCATAATAAAAAAAGCTAGAGCGCATGGAACGACTGGTCACTGTTGAGAACTGCAACGGTTCATTGAGAATATGTCTTGACCCAAAAGCTCTTAATGACGCTATTAAAAGGCCACACTATCCCAACAAGTCACTGGAAGACATTCTTCCAGATCTATCAGGTGCATCAGTTTTCTCGCGTTTTGATGCCAGGAGTGGCTACTGGTCAATCAAGTTAACTACTTAACGACCTTTAACTCTCCCTTTGACCGTTATAGATTCCGGAGAATGCCATTTGAAATTCGATCAGATTCAATCAAACGATTTCCCTTTGGCTTGTGGTAAATCACCCGCAGAGCTATTAATGAGTAGAAAACTGAGGTCAATATTACCCTCAACCACTGATCAATTGACACCAAACTCAGTCAATATCAGAAACATTCAAAACAAGAAGTTTCTATCTACACAGAGAAAAAAGGAACATTATGACAGGTCAGCAAAACCTCTCAAATCTCTAACGGTAGGGGAAGGGGTACGCATTCAAGTCAAACATCTGTGGAAGCCTGCAGTAGTTGAACAGAAAGTGAATCCAAGGTATTATATTGTTAGTACAGAAGAGGGAGTTTCTTATCGCAGGAATCGCCGTCATTTACTCAAGTCACCTATTAATGTCACTAGCAATCTCGCACCAGTAGACCAAGACCAGCTGATCCCTCAGGCTAGTCTACCTATACCACCTATCCACTAGCGGATCCAGGGGGGGGCGCACCCGGCGCGCGCCCCCCCTAAAAATTCCGGATCATACATGTATGTCCATTTTACTATAGATAAAATATCAAATACGCCCTCAGTATAAAAAAATTTCTCGCTCGCTTCGCTCGCTCGACGCATCATGGCTAATGAGTGGTTTAATTAACACATTGTTAAATCCTTTTATTTGACAACGGACTTTATAATTCATACATGTATGTCCATGTTACTGTAGATAATATATCAAACAATTTCGATGCACGCCCTCAGTATAAAAAAAATTCTCGCTCGCTCGACGCATAATGGCTAATGAGTGGTTTAATTAACACGTTGTTAAATCCGTTTATTTGAAAACGGACTTTTTATTCATACATGTATGTCCATGTTACTGTAGATAATATATCAAACAATTTCGTTGCACGCCCTCAGTATAAACAAATTTCTCGCTCGCTCGACGCATAATGGCTAATGAGTGGTTTAATTAACACGTTGTTAAATCCGTTTATTTGAAAACGGACTATTTTTATTCATACATGTATGTCCATGTTATTGTAGATAAAATATCAAACAATTTCGTTGCACGCCCTCAGTATAAACAAATTTCTCGCTCGCTCGACGCATAATGGCTAATGAGTGGTTTAATTAACACGTTGTTAAATCCGTTTATTTGAAAACGGACTTTTTTTATTCATACATGTATGTCCATGTTATTGTAGATAAAATATCAAACAATTTCGTTGCACGCCCTCAGTATAAACAAATTTCTCGCTCGCTCGACGCATAATGGCTAATGAGTGGTTTAATTAACACGTTGTTAAATCCGTTTATTTGAAAACGGACTTTTTTTATTCATACATGTATGTCCATGTTATTGTAGATAAAATATCAAACAATTTCGTTGCACGCCCTCAGTATAAAAAAAATTCTCGCTCGCTTCGCTCGCTTGACGCATAATGGCTAATGAGTGGTTTAATTAACACATTGTTAAATTCTTTTATTTGAAAACGGACTTTTGTTATTCATACGTGTATGTCCATGTTACTGTAGATAAAACATCAAACAATTTAGATGGACGCCCTCAGTATAATTTTTTTTCTCGCTCGCTCGACGCATAATGGCTAATAAGTGGTTTAATTAACACATTGTTAAATCTTTTTATTTGAAAACGGACTTTTTTACCCTATAAATGCACTACCGCAAACGTTTTATGAGGCTAGAGACGGACCCGAAAATTGACCAAAATATTACGCCCCCCCTAAGCTGAAATCCTGGATCCGCCCCTGCTATCAGCTAACCTGATAAACCGATTGAGAAATCTATCAATCATGCTACACCCCAAAAGTCACCTGAACCCAATAAGACCAACATTTCCCAGACCCACAACAAAACTGAAATTCAGTCCTAAAACCTATATATGTAACACTACAGCCTTGCCATTGTAATTAACCTAATAACAGTTTATAAATGTAACACAATTAGGTTTGAAATACACCCCTCTTATAACTGATCATACAATGGGAGATTCCTAATATTGTCAGTTAGCTGTTGGTTAATCATCTGAACACCTGTTTTGTTTTACCTGTTCTAAACTATGGATTCTTGTGGGTAATTTATGCATACAATGAGGTAATCACCATGGCATTAACCTGTAGCTACACAGGTCAATGTCCATATGTGAGGCATGACTAACTGCCGAAAAGCAATATAGCTTCAAGTATAATACTGAGCGCACGGAGAGAGAGCACAGAGTCTGGGTCCGGTGGTTGAAGAGTGGAGAGTCAGTCTATCTTGTAAGATGGATTCCCGCAGTCTAAGACAAGGTGTGGGATAAGTTAAACTATACTATGTAAACCAGTATATTAGTGCAGTCATCGTTACATACTAATAAGAAGATTTGAACATTTGACAGTTTCTAAATACTATTATACTTTGTGAACCTAAGACATTTAATAATAGGGACTATTAAGTAGTTAACAAATGGACGTACTAAAAACCACTATACTAAACGGATATGTTTATATATATAACAGGATTATGAATGTGTAATTATTCGGACTGTTTTATATGTACTAATAAATTATGGAAATCATAACGCGAAGTCCGGACCTTGTTATTAAATGTACCAAGCATAGCATACGACCCCGTAGTGTTACAGGCTTGATTTGGTTGCCGTGACTCAGGATCCATTTACATTGTTAGGAGCTCGACGACTTCAGGGACATTTATTGACAATTCATATTTAAGGCGGCTGTGGAAAACGGAAATAGTGAAATTGGAAAATTCGGATTTATATATCCAAGGTGAGAATAATACCAGAATTATTTTTGTAAGTACCAAATTAGCAAGAAAAATGCATAAGCTGCCTTTTTGAGAATTTAATATCAAATATGAGAAAATGTTAATTAAATAAGAAAATAATTATTTCAAACTGAGGTCGGATCCGAAGCAATTCAATATGGATGAATAGTGTTTAGAAAACTTAAAATTATTTGAAATTGGGTAGTTAAAATTCATTTCTAATGTTAAATATACGAGTGAGTATATAAACTGCATTTAAAAGAGAACTGCAGTCTTAAGTTAATCTCAGTGGTAACGTTATCTTTTTGTAGATGAACATATGTTAAAGACAATTATTATGTTGAACAATGTTTGAACAACATAGTTTCAATGAGAGCATACACATTTTGTATAATACATTATTAGCAATAGAAATCAGATATTTTGACCGCCATTTAACAAGATAAATAAATGGTGCCATACATAAGTTAATGCCAGTTAGATACTGGAGAAGGGTGTATCAAATAGGATAACATTATAATGGGGAAATGGTGAACGTATGACTTTGTCACAAAATGTCACGGGTAGAGCGTACTGGTCGTACATATCTCTTGTAAGTTATCGGTAACACCCAGAATCTATTGTTCGAGTTGAAACAATTTCACCATATTCATGATCTATTCATGTAACACGTAAAAGCGTGCACATTTTAAGTGGCCGCCAGAGAGGCCGTGTCATAAGTTTAGTTTTGCGCTAATGCATGTAAACGTATAGGTATATTTTCCTTAAACGGCAAAATTGTATAAGGGGCCTCTCGTGTAGATTCAATACTGTAGATTTAGCCACGTTTGTCACGGACTGAACGGGGGAAATAATGATTTGGGCGTAATGTTTGCTATAAAACCCATTGTCTTCTAGCTCTCGCCGGGATGATCGAAAGTACCTTGTTGGAACAGAGATTGGACGGCAAATTTCACAGGCAACATGTGGTTAGTAGTTTTATTAAACTTTAATCGTATATTTGTATTTAGTGGGCGGCGCCATCTTGTTTGGCGGTTACGACATCCGGTTAGCATTGATGTTTCTCAAACATAACTTTAGACTAGCATATGATTTTGAAGTTACTTTATTAGATGTAATTATTGTAATTGATCATTAATTGTAAAACAATATTAATTTGATAACAGTGGATAATAGGTGCATAAGTTAACGTTGGCGTACAACTCAGTGATTGTAATACACGATTGTTAACATTAGTTAACAATGAGATGAGTGACAAGAATACATGCGTGCATGCATAACTCAGTGAGTGTAATATACGAGTAATTTGATCATGTTTATATTACATGTATTAGGGGCATTGATTAACAGCAACGTACATAGCGTATACATGGCGTTGTAGAATATGTATACATTGCTACTCATCATTAGTACAGCTTACATATATTGATTGAATAATGATTTGTTTGGGTAATGATATTTATGCAAGATTGTTATGTTTGTCAACCGACATCTAAAACGTATGTATAATTACAGCCTAAGCCATCCAGGATATAAGCCATCCAGGGTTGGAGTAAGCCATCTAGGTTTGGATATCCAGGAGTGGAGCTAAGCTGCCACGAATAACGTTTACATGCGGTGGAGACGGTCCCCGTACCTGCACAGCCAGGTTTTACTAACGACAACCCCCGGGACACAAGGTGGGCCCGTTACCAATCCTCACTGGAGGAATATCACTCACGATCTCAGTGGAGGTTAACTATCATTGCATCGCGTCATCAACCCTTACAGAAGGCATTTGATGACAATCATCCATTGAATTGCGCATCATCATCTTCATGAGCTCTCGCGCATCACAGTTATCGCGCTAGATCAACATTGTTATAGCTTTAACAACACTTGTCTAAGACATTCAGTATTTATAACAATACTAAGAACGTCTTAAACGTTCAAGAGAACATTCTTTTCATAGTTCATTTGTGTATTCGCTTGTTTTTTTTAGATAATTGTATATATATTAAACATATTTTAAAAGTTGCATTAAACTTATGTAAATGCATTCACCGTCATTGATTCTTTCCTGAGTTAGCCCAACCACTAAGGTCATCCTGTGACAACTGTTTTTCAGAGTAGTGGGATTTTGGGCGACTACGGAGGGAAAGAATCAATAAGTGATCTTTATTATGATATACTAAATCTCTACTTATTATTTTAGAATTGTGTACCACCCTCTGATCCATCAAGGCGACTGTCGACGATCACGGCCACAGCTTGGAAGACAAGTCAAGACATGACAAGGGTAGGGTGAGTCCAAACTGTTGTTTTGTCCGTTCTTTCCTTGGCGCGCGGTCGCAGTGGTCTACACGAGTGGGTCTGGGGCACTTTTTGCTCAATAATTTGGGTGTTTGTTTAACCTCCCCTGATATACCAATAGTATCCAATTAGGTTGGCGAACAAGACGTTCTACTCATGTTGTGACACTCGAGTATACTTATATTGATGGGAGAAGTAAATATACATGTACATGTTATGCACATTTCTATGATTGTTTAAGGTTTATGTCCAATATCAAATATAGATATTTTATGTAGTGTATATGTTTTGTGGAAGCTAGATACTATCTATACATAACCGTTAGTAGTTAGCGCTAGTACAAATGTGTATGTAACTTGTCCTATGATGATGCCCAGGTATTTACTGAGGACACAGTGACTTACCATTAGTAGTTAGTTGAGTAGAATTATTACTGACGTGTGTATTGTAATTATTGTAGTGTGTAGTTCACAATGTCTATAACTATGACGTTCTTAACGGATCTTACGGAAATGGGTAAGGAGTTAGGGTATGCTGGAGAGGAGCTTAGAACCTTTGTTAAAGACGAACAGGCTAGGGGAAGGGAATTTAGACTTAAGGAAAGAGAATTAGCAAAGCAGGAACGAGATGAAGAAAGTAGACTAGCTAAAGAGAAGCTAGATGCTGCGAAAGATAGGTTAGAAGTAGAAGGTAGACTAGTTAAAGAAAAGCTAGAATTAGAAAGTAGACTAGCCACAGAGAAGCTACAATTAGAAAGTAGAATAGTAAGGGAGAAGCAAGAGTTAGAACATGAGAGGTTCGAAACAGATGGGAGACTAGCTAAGGCTAATATGATGATGGAGAGGGAGAAAAAAGAGTTTGATCATAAGTTAGCTTTAGAGTAGGAAGCAGCTTAGACACATAGTAAGGAAAGTAAAACTGAAGGGAAAGATAGTAATTCTGGGAAGTTAAAAGGTTCGAAGTTACCATACTTTGATGCTGACAAAGATAACATGGACAGTTATTTGTTACGGTTCGAACGTTATGCTGAGTTACAGGAATGGACCAAAGATAAGTGGGCAGTTCATTTAAGTGCGTTATTGAGAGGCAAGGCCTTAGATGTATTTTCTAGATTACCTAGTGTAGATGCTCTTGACTATGACAAGTTAAAGGGAGTACATCAGGCTTTTCAAAGGGGTCTAGGGGTCCGACTTTAAATTGACAAATAATGATATTTTCTATTTTAAAGAGCCTAAACATAATGAATGATCCTAAAAATGACCTCTTAGTTACAAGGAAATACATTCTGTACAGTAATACGTGCTATCCTAGGCTACGCACCAGGGTTAATTTCAGCATTGTATGCCCTATTTCGTCCTAGCTATATGGTGTATTCGAAGTTTAAACCTTAACAATATGGTTCGAACATCATATTTTGATGGATATAAGTGTTTTATCATGAATTGGAACATTTTTATAATTTAAGATATTTCTAGAAAAATCCTGATGTACTCCCTTTAAAGGATGCTCTTTTAAAGAGATTTGAGTTAACTGAAGAAGGTTTTAGAAAGCGGTTTAGAGCTTGTCTGCCTGAGAAAGGCGAGTCATTTATTCAGTTTATTAGTAGGTCTAGAAATTACTTAGATAGGTGGTTAGAGTTAGGGAAGGTAGCGCAGACTTATCAGGGCCTCATAGATTTCTTGTTGCGGGACCAGCTATTCAATGTTTGTAGTAGAGATCTGTTCTTATTTCTTAAAAAAAGAAAACTAACTAGTGTAGATGAAATGGCAACTCAAGCAGATCAGTTTGCCGAGGCTAGAGGCGGAGTTCATAATGTAGTGTCGAAAGACAGAACTTTTAGAGATAGGCAAGGGGACGATCATAAACAGAAAGGCCAGAGTGTAAACTATAGAGGTGGAGGTAGTTCGATGGGTTCTAGAGGAGGTAGCAATAGTGGTAACATAGGTAGACCTTTTATTCGTTGTCGTCACTGTAATGGGAATCATGCTTCACATGAGTGTAGGAAAGCGGTGAAAGTGTCCGCTGTCGTAGACAACTTTAGTGACAATAGTAGAGTGGACAACAATGTAGGGAATCAGAACCAAGGTTTTAACAACCCATGGAATTTCGGTAGAGGTAGAGGTGGTCAAAACCGAGGTAGAGGTAGAGGCAGAGGTAATAATAGTCCGGTCATTAAAACCGAGAGTAGTAGCTGTTGTGTTAAAGCGGATGGTGTAATGGCGAAAATCGGAACATGTCTCTTTCCGTATGCAAATCTTCCAACGGCAGATGGTAGAGTGAATGGCACGGACGTAATTGTAATGAGGGATACAGGTTGTACAGGTGTGGTAGTTAGGCGTAGTTTAGTTACGGATGACCAGTTGGTAGGTAAACAGTCACCGTGTATGTTGTTAAATAAGTCGGTAGAGCACGTGCCAATAGCGAGAATAGATGTAGATACACCTTTCTTTAAAGGGACTACAGAGGCACTATGTATGGATGACCCGATGTATGATTTAACGATAGGGCACATAGAAGGTTCAGCACTTCCGGTAATGTCTGATTTTAGAAGTAGCATAAGTAATGCAGTAGAGACTAGAGCGCAGGTTCAGAAGCAAACTCAGGCTTATAGGAAAATTAAAGGTTCCTGCAGCCGTAGGTGACATATCCAAAGCGGAGTTTATAGAAGCACAAACTCAAGACGAGTCATTAGGTCCTTGTAAAGTGAAGGCCAAGGATGGTGTAGTGAAGAAGTGTAAAGGGTCCGGTAGTTGTAAGTTTGTACATAAGAATAGGTTATTGTACAGAGAATTTGAAGATAGTGGTAGTAGACAGTTTCACCAATTAGTGGTACCTACCCAGTATAGAACGACAGTGCTTAAGGTAGCTCATGAGTCGATTATGGGAGGTCATTTAGGCGTAAAGATAACGTCAGATAGAGTATTGGCAGACTTTTATTGGCCAGGCGTTAGTGGAGATGTAACTAGGTATTGTAGGTCCTGCGATGTATGCCAAAGGACAGTACCAAAAGGTCGAGTGACCAAAGTACATTTAGGTCAGATGCCACTGATAGATACACCATTTAAGCGGGTAGCCGTAGACATAGTTGGACTAATTTTTCCAGTGTCGGATAGGAAAAATAGGTACATTTTAACCATGGTAGACTATGCAACTAGGTATCCGGAGGCAGTAGCATTGCCCTCAATTGAAACTGAGAGAGTAGCTGAGGCATTAGTTGATGTGTTCAGTAGGCTAGGTGTACCAGAGGAAATGCTGACTGATTGTGGGTCACAGTTTACGTCAGAACTTATGGCTGAAGTAAGCAGGTTATTGTCTTTGCGTCAAATCATGACAACACCATATCACCCTATGTGTAACGGGTTAGTCGAACGATTTAACGGGACGTTAAAGCAAATGTTACGGCGTATGTGTACCGAGAGACCCAACGATTGGGACAAGTATCTCAATGCTTTATTGTTTGCATTTAGAGAGGTTCCACAAGAGAGTTTAGGATTTTCTCCGTTTGAGTTATTGTACGGTAGGTCAGTTAGAGGTCCCATGAGGATTCTTAGAGAGATGTGGGCAGGTGAAGTAGATAGTGATGAGGTTAAGACTACATATCAGTATGTTTTAGATCTGAAGGAGAAACTAGAGGAGACTTGTAAGATAGCTCAAAGTCAGTAGTTAAGGCAAGTACCAAGTATAAACGGTACTATGACCAGAAAGCTAGAGCTAGGAAGTTTAAGATAGATGACCAGGTGTTACTGTTACTCCCGACTGACAATAACAAGTTGTTATTACAATGGAAAGGTCCGTTTTACGTTAGAGGGATAGTGAACACTATGGATTACCGTATCGAGATAAACGGAAAGTTAAAGACCTTTCATGCGAATATGCTGAAAGAGTATATCAGTAGAACCGATAATGGGCAACAAGGGGTGTTAACCGTAGTTAATGTTGCAGTTATGGAGGATAGTGAGGAAGACAATAGTGAGGACACTAGTCCCATGTATTTTCCCACTAGTGTAGGTAAGGAGACAGCAGCCGATGTAGACATATCGGGCATGCTTAGTGTAGCAGAGAAACGAGAGGTAAGTCGTTTAGACTCTGAGTGTAGTACTGTTCGGTCCGATAAGTCGAGACCAACATATGTAGTGCAGTGTAGCTTTAAGCACACGTTAGCAAAGCCGATTAGGGAAACGAGCGACCCTACTCCATTTCGCAAACAGTATACTGGTAATGCGATGGATGCAATGTGTAAAGTTGGAGTTCTTGTAGTGACAGGAAGTAGTGTTATTAACAACCGTAAAGTCGGTGTAATAGACCGTGGAAAGCACAATATTGGGGCAGACTATTTAAGTCGCCGCACATAATGACCGGTTTAATACAATAGTGTATTGCAGTGTATTGTACAATAGTAGTATATGTTGCGACAGGGTAGTGTACAATTGTAGAATAGTGTTGAAATTGTAATTACATATTATAGTTAGGTTAGTAATAGTTAACATACTCAAGCGATTGAGCGATCAGCTTGTACGTTTTGTCGCTCATTTGCTCAGAAGAATTAATAGTTTCTTAACGTGTAAATATTAATTATCATTTTGTTGAATTTTAAAAGTGTAGCACTTTCTTTAAGTGGGGAGATGTTGTCACAAAATGTCACGGGTAGAGCGTACTGGTCGTACATATCTCTTGTAAGTTATCGGTTACACCCAAAATCTATTGTTCGAGTTGAAACAATTTCACCATATTCATGATCTATTCATGTAACACGTAAAAGCGTGCACATTTTAAGTGGCCGCCAGAGAGGCCGTGTCATAAGTTTAGTTTTGTGCTAATGCATGTAAACGTATAGGTATATTTTCCTTAAACGGCAAAATTGTATAAGGGGCCTCTCGTGTAGATTCAATACTGTAGATTTAGCCACGTTTGTCACGGACTGAACGGGGGAAATAATGATTTGGGCGTCATGTTTGCTATAAAACCCATTGTCTTCTAGCTCTCGCCGGGATGATCGAAAGTACTTTGTTGGAACAGAGATTGGACGGCAAATTTCACAGGCAACATGTGGTTAGTAGTTTTATTAAACTTTAATCGTATATTTGTATTCAGTGGGCGGCACCATCTTGTTTGGCGGTTACGACATCCGGTTAGCATTGATGTTTCTCAAACATAACTTTAGACTAGCATATGATTTTGAAGTTACTTTATTAGATGTAATTATTGTAATTGATCATTAATTGTAAAACAATATTAATTTGATAACAGTGGATAATAGGTGCATTAGTTAACGTTGGCGTATAACTCAGTGATTGTAATACACGATTGTTAACATTAGTTAACAATGAGATGAGTGACAAGAATAAATGCGTGCATGCATAACTCAGTGAGTGTAAAATACGAGTAATTTGATCATGTTTATATTACATGTATTAGGGGCATTGATTAACAGCAACGTACATAGCGTATACATGGCGTTGTAGAATATGTATACATTGCTACTCATCATTAGTACAGCTTACATATATTGATTGAATAATGATTTGTTTGGGTAATGATATTTATGCAAGATTGTTATGTTTGTCAACCGACATCTAAAACGTATGTATAATTACAGCCTTAGCCATCCAGGGTTGGAGTAAGCCATCTAGGTTTGGATATCCAGGAGTGGAGCTAAGCTTCCACGAATAACGTTTACAAGCGGTGGAGACGGTCCCCGTACCTGCACAGCCAGGTTTTACTAACGACAACCCCCGGGACACAAGGTGGGCCCGTTACCAATCCTCACTGGAGGAATATCACTCACGATCTCAGTGGAGGTTAACTATCATTGCATCGCGTCATCAACCCTTACAGAAGGCATTTGATGACAATCATCCATTGAATTGCGCATCATCATCTTCATGAGCTCTCGCGCATCACAGTTATCGCGCTAGATCAACATTGTTATAGCTTTAACAACACTTGTCTAAGACATTCAGTATTTATAACAATACTAAGAACGTCTTAAACGTTCAAGAGAACATTCTTTTCATAGTTCATTTGTGTATTCGCTTGTTTTTTTTAGATAATTGTATATATATTAAACATATTTTAAAAGTTGCATTAAACTTATGTAAATGCATTCACCGTCATTGATTCTTTCCTGAGTTAGCCCAACCACTAAGGTCATCCTGTGACAGACTTAGAGTAACACATCCGAACAAAAATAGATTTCCAGAATGATAATCTTTAAAGAATAATATATTTTTCGGAAAACAAAATAACACAAAATTGGTTTGTAGATGATATGATAATTATGCGGCATCAGTTAAGATGTAATGTCAAGTTGATAAGTCAATAGGCATTGAGTATAGTGTTTTCCGGTAAAGTATGGATAAGTTTTCCTTTTACCTAAGATGGAATTATACACATGAGCAGCTGAATACATTGAGTAAGGCTGTACATAAATATCATGTTTTCATTTTGCGATAGAAATGATACATACAAAAATGTATAATAGATGTGTACGATTATGGGTTCTGAGTACAGCTGGCTATAACTGCAAAGTTAGAGTACATAGCAGATACGATCAATTCAGTTTTGTCTCGTATGCCTTTAAATGCTACATCTCAGTGGCCAAATGGTATCAACCAAATATAAACGATAAAAACCTATGCTGAGGCAGACAAAAAAACACCACCATTAGACTAAAATGATGAATTAATGGGTTTAGATATCTTTATTCTAGAAGATTATTGATAAGCATAAGAACAGATGATTTTAATTGGGGAATATAATAGGAAGATAGGTACAGGTATAGCTGACCTGTTTGAAGGTGTTTGAACGCCTGTTAGAAACAAATATCTTCAATAGTGAGATATTAAAGGGGAACCATGCATTTGAATTGGTTGCGTTAAGGAACAGTATTCATAATGATGGGATGTATAATACATGTTATACTGTGTATTTGTACATAACATTAAAGTAATTTGATGTAATTAAAGGCAGCATATGTTTTATGACTGCTGATGAGGTATCACCTTTCTTAATTCGGTATTCGCTCATGCGATATATGAGACAGTCGATGTTCAACTAAGTTTGAGAAGTCTAGATTTGACCTTAGGAGAGCAAGTATTCTCCTGCATCGACGGGAAAGGAGAAACGACAGACGCGTCGTGGAAGAACTGTTGGCATCATCAATTGATGTTGATACGGGGAAGTTAGACCCGTATATGGAACAATAAACTTAAACGTGTGCATAGTTGGAGTTTGTAACTATAATCGATAGATAAAATGTAGTGCGTGGACCTGTATCCAATGTATTCATGTATTTTGTTTATGAAGAATACACTGTATAATTCATCTATCGGTAATTGGACATAACATCAAAAGACATCAAGATAAGAGGGTCTAATAAACATTAGTGACTTATCTTGTATTCGGCAGCAGAAGTATATTGACCTTGGAATGGTAAATAATTACGGCGTACGAAATGTTAAAGGAGAACTGCGTTTATTGGAATTATTTAGGCAGTGAACAATTTCGAAAACAACAAGATATTCTGAGTGACACAAGACTCAAAAATTCTCGGATTATCATGGGATCGAGCATTGTACGTTGGATGGAGCCTAACCAGAGTATCGATAACGACGAAACGATATGGCGCTGCCGTGAACGATGGATTATCATTGACACTAGAGAAAAGACTCAATTAGTTGTGTTTATATGTGAAAATATATAGTGACTCATTTAGTGTTATAATTACTGATTTAGACAGACGTTTTGCAGTAATGGAAATATATATGAACGCTATGCAGAAATTACAGTGATTATCATCAGCAGCACAGACTATGTTTAGTTGTAGTGAAAGACTCAGAAAGAAATCTTTTGATTTATCAAAATATTTCATATAAGTAGGGAAGGAATATGTAACACTACAGCCTTGCCATTGTAATTAACCTAATAACAGTTTATAAATGTAACACAATTAGGGTTGAAATACACCCCTCTTATAACTGATCATACAATGGGAGATTCCTAATATTGTCAGTTAGCTGTTGGTTAATCATCTGAACACCTGTTTTGTTTACCTGTTCTAAACTATGGATTCTTGTGGGTAATTTATGCATACAATGAGGTAATCACCATGGCATTAACCTGTAGCTACACAGGTCAATGTCCATATGTGAGGCATGACTAACTGCCGAAAAGCAATATAGCTTCAAGTATAATACTGAGCGCACGGAGAGAGAGCACAGAGTCTGGGTCCGGTGGCTGAAGAGTGGAGAGTCAGTCTATCTTGTAAGATGGATTCCCGCAGTCTAAGACAAGGTGTGGGATAAGTTAAACTATACTATGTAAACCAGTATATTAGTGCAGTCATCGTTACACACTAATAAGAAGATTTGAACATTTGAAAGTTTCTAAATACTATTATACTTTGTGAACCTAAGACATTTAATAATAGGGACTATTAAGTAGTTAACAAATGGACGTACTAAAAACCACTATACTAAACGGATATGTTTATATATATAACAGGATTATGAATGTGTAATTATTCGGACTGTTTTATATGTACTAATACATTATGGAAATCACAACGCGAAGTCCGGACCTTGTTATTAAATGTACCAAGCATAGCATACGACCCCGTAGTGTTACATATATAACCAGATCTGGCCGTGCTATTAAAGCACCTCAACTTAATTTGTAAAATGTTATATTGTGATTCATTCATTGCAGTATTTGTTAATATCATACATGTTTTGTGATTCAGTCCTTATTGGAACAAATAACTGTGTGGTACAACAACAATATGTGGCAGCTCAGTTAAATATTAGTGACAGTTTCAATCTGTGTGAAATTAACCCTTTGACGTTGAAAATGTCAATTGTGACTAGTACAGTGTACATTAATTTTTGTGATATAGTGACATTTAAATTCCTGGGATAATAGTACTTCAGTACTGTAGTGTTGTATACATTGCATACAGTGTTGCTACAATATCAGGTTACATATGCTGTAGTAGATTGCCTGTGTATATATATACAGGGAGTAAGTATACAGGGAGGAGAAACCGGTTCATAAACGCTCTAGTTTATCGATTTATGTTGTTGCGCTAGAACGCCGCCATGTACTATTTTATCGATACAGGTAAATCGATCGTAAGCTCGTTACATTTGAAAAGTTAAAATTTCAGCCAACATCTCAAATTAGGCAGTTTTTACAGCCTGTTTTTGACGGCTTTCTGTTATAATCAACATCACGAAATTACATTCTTGACAAAGATAAATATGTCTACTATTCACTTTTTGTTATTATTAATGCCTAATATAACCCATACTTCGTATCTCGTTTGCAATAGCTCCACACCATTTTTAATTTGAAAAATTAAAAATTTCAGCTGATATCTCAAAAGACACATTTTCATCCTTTTAGGCTTTGTCTTATAATCACCACCATGAAATTACCTTGTTGACAAAGATACATAAGTCTACTATTCTCTTTTTGTTATTATTAATGCCTAAATAACCCGTAGTCTCGTATCTCGTTTGCAATAGCTATACACTATCACCATTTTTTATCTAGTACAGAGTGGCGCCATCTTTGTTACACGGAACCGTCTGGTAAAATGTGCCTTTATACATGCAAACAAATACACGCTCTGTATCAGAGGACACAATGTGAATAAATAATACTTGTGTTTACATTTATCACCTTTATTGAGTTTGTAAGTGTAATAATTTATAAGAATTTGCTGTTTTTCACACACGCGCGAAACAACCGGAAGTAATCATTTTCACGCAGTAGTGAAACACACGCGCGACAACATAAAACGGCAAAACAATCCGTTTCTTCTCCCTGTATACTTACTCCCTGATATATATATCACATGTTACTTGCTTTACGGGGTTACAATGGCGACGAGGATTAACAGGATAAAAGTGTACACAATTGGAATACACTAAATTAATCTTTGCTGTTTAAATTTCAACCGTGTTGAACACTTGTTAATTATTTTTTTAACAGAAAATGGCAGGATTACCGGTATTCCCGAAATTCAATGTTCATGAAGATATACATTCCACAGGAACAAAATGGGAAAAATATGTGCAAAAACTGGAAAACTTGTTCATTGCTACAAGCATTGAATAAAAAAAAAGAAGGAAAGCATTGCTTTTGCATTATTCTGGTGATGAAGTTTATGACATTTATGAAACATTAAACTTACGATGAAACAAAGATCGCACTGACGGCATATTTCAAACCTAAAAAGAACACAGAATTTGAAAGTTACGAATTTAGAAATATTAACCAAACTGAAAATGAGACAATTGATAAATATGCTACTAGATTGCGACAAAAGGCAGATAACTGTGATTTTCATGACAAAGATGCTGCAGTGAAAATTCAGATAATTCAAGGTATTATTCAGAAATTCTAAGAAGAAAATGTTTGACCGAGATGTTAACCATGGCACGGATTTGGGAGATAGCTACACAACAAGCCAGCAAAATGCAAAACAAAGAACAAGAGACTAGGAAACCAATCAACAACATGCCGTAACTGTGGAGGGTCCTTTCCGCATAAAAAGAAACCGTGTCCGGCTTATGTATTAAAATGCCATAACGTTCACAAAGAAACCATTTCATGAGGATGTGTCGGTCTAAAAGTATACAAGGAATAAATGAAATTGCAAATGAAAGTGAAAGTGAAAGTTACGCATTTGGAGTACATGAAAACTGTAGTCGTGTAAGTGACAAATTACCGTACACAACAGTGGAAATAAACAAGAGAGCGTCAAAATGCTTCTCGATACGGGCAGTACGATAAACATTTTAAATGAGAATCAATGGATGAAGCTAAATCCAAGACCTCAACTTCAGAAATCATTCATAAAGGCTTATGCTTATGGTCAAACCCAGAGTCTGTCACTGCTGGGAAAGTTTGAAGCAGTCATAGAGAACAAGCATAAAATGATAACGGCTACGTTTTACGTAGTAAAGAACGGTGCATCCTTAATTAGCTAACAGACAGAGGTCGAGTTGAACATAGATCAAGAAGTGCATACAATTCAAAACAAAATAGACGAACCATGTGAAAAATACAAGGAATTATTTCAGGGAATAGGTAAATTGAAGGATGTCAAAGTGGAAATCCATATAAATGAATCAGTTTTACCTGTCGCTGAAACACACAGAAGAAGTATGTTCCACGTGCGTCATAAGGTTGAGGAAGAAATCGTACGACTTGAACAACTCGACATAATGAAGAAGGTAACTGGGCCAACGCCTTGTGTCTCGCCTATCGTTGTTGCACCAAAATCGATTGGTGAGATACGACTTTGTGTGGATATGAAAAAAGCAAATGAGGCTTTAAAACGTGAACGTCACATAACGCCAACAATAGACGACTTTATCCTGCAGTTGAATAATGCCAAAGTCTTTTCAAAACTTGATCTTAATCAAGCTTTTCACCAGCTTGAGAAAGTTCGCGCTATATAACGACGTTTTCAACTCACATTGGCCTACGACGCTATAAAAGGTTGAATTATGGTATTTCTGTAGCACCAGAGGTGTTCCAGAATGAACTTAGGCAAGCATTCGAAGGTCTTCATGGGGTAATACACATTGCCGACGACATCATCGCGAACCAACAGAATCACGATAGCGTTAGACAAACTGTTCATTAGGTTTAAAGAGAAAAACGTGACATTGAACAGAAAGAAATGCGTATTCAATCAAAATCAAATCAAGTTTTTACGGGTTTATATTCACTGACAATGGAATATCATCTGATCCGGAGAAAGTCGAAGCGACAAAACAGCCAACAAATGTTGCATAAGTAAGATCGTTTCTCGGAATGACAAACTATGTTTCAAGATTCATTCCAAATTATTCTACGATAACAGAACCACTCCGGAAACTCACAAGACGAGATGCAAAATGGGAATGGACTGAATCACAAGAAACTGCATTCAGGACCTTACAAGAATTGCAAACAAGCGAATCTGTAATGGGTTACTTTGATCCAAATAAAGAAACAGAAATAACTGTTGACGCTTCGCCAGTCGGTTTGGGTGCGATATTAAGCCAACATAACAAAATAATCGAGTATGCTAGTCGTTCTCTAACAGCAGTAGCACAAAGATACAGTCAAACGGAACAAGAAGCGCTCGCTATTGTGTTCGGGATCGAACATTTCAAACTTCATCTTTTTGGCAAACCATTTACTTTAGTCAAAGATTGCAAACCACTGGAAGCTATACTCAACAGTCCAAATTCTAACCAACCATTACGATTACGTCTCGTTGGATATGATTTTCGTGTCAAGTACAAAAAGGGAATTACAAATCCATCAGAATTCATGTCAAGACACACACATGCGCAGAGTGAAAAGGATGACGATTTTGCAGAAACACGCGCTGTTTATCGCGGACAATGCGGTTCCAAAATCAATGAGAATGCTAGATATTGCTATAGCTACAAACCAAGCAAACTTTTGCAAAAAGTGATTAAGGCCGTAAATTCAAACAACTGGGACAAAAGTATGTATGCGAAATAAAGCATACAATTGTTTTTCACGGCTAAGAAATGAACTAACAGTCGTCTACGTCGACGGTAATAATTGTGTTCTACTTCGTGGCACAAAACTGGTAATACCGGAAACACGCCAGTCGTTTGTTTTCGTTTCATAGACAAAATAACAATCGGTAAAAAGACTCGGTTAATATTCACTTCTGCTAATACTTAGAGAATTGAGAGTAGAATCAAAGAAAGTTAAAAATGAAAAAACTCCGCTGAGAATCATCTCGCTAAAATAACTTTCTTTGATTCTGCTCTCCATTCGCTAAGAATTAGCAGAAGTGAATATTAACCGGGTCTTTTTACCATTGATTGTGATACTTTAGGCATAATTATATATTTATGGACTGAGAATTAGAGCTGAAATGCGTGTGTTTACTTACCGAGTCGAGACAAATCTTCATTACGGATGATCATCTCGTGCACCTGCTGATGACGTCGATTACTGGGCTTGAAACACGCCAGTCGTTTGTTTTCGGTTCATAGACAAAATAACAATCTGTTAATTGATAAACTTTAAGTGAACTATTAACAGTGGAATTTCGTTGATTCAGACTTTTTAAAAAAAGATGGGATTTTGAGGGAAAAAAAGTTATACTCTAAAACAATCATTGTTATATTATACAGAATGAATTTAATAACAAACTTCAAAGAAATGAACTTCATTCTAAAAAAAGGGAGAGATGTAGTGTTGTATACATTGTGTACAGTGTTGCTACAATATCAGGTTACATATGCTGTAGTAGATTGCCTGTATATATATATATCACAAAAGAGGCATAGTCGCTATAGAACAACAGTGTTGGTTTTATGTCTTATAAATACAGACATTACAAGTACCAGATGAAATAAACTGAGTTTGTAAACTTTTTAAAAAAGGGAGATGTTCTAATATAAGGCTACTCTTACAGGCATATTGTAATATTGAAGACACAAGAGTTGTCTAACATATCCATCGCTTGTACAACATGCATGCATGACAATTTGATAGCAGTCTCTTAGTAGTATTCGTACAATAAACATCATTACAACGTTGCTTTGGAATCACTTATTTCAGTCAATACACAGAATAAAACACGTGAAAAGAACACTGACGAATAAGCTTTCCACAGCCAACAAAAGGCATGCCACCTATTGGCAAATCAGACCACGACACCATCCATATCGAACATGATATTAAAACTAAACAAATTAGACAAACACCCAGCCATTTATGTATCTTGTGAGGGCAGATATGGATGGACTTCAGAATTACAGCATACGTACAGTGACACATTTCATTCAAGAGACCTTGATGAAATACTAGTTAATGACCTATGGACGGACTTCAAGAACAACGCACATTTTACTGCTACTGACAGGTTTATCCCATCAAAAATGTCCAAAGGAAAAGTATGTTACTCTTGGATTGATAAATTATTCTTCGGTTAATACGTAATAGGGAAACATTATATAACCAAGCTCGAAAGTCAAACAACTCTACATCTCGAGACCATTATATGAAGTGCAGAGCTGTGGTGCAAAAGAAAATTAGGAATGCATATTGGCGATTTGTATCAGGTACACAGTAGTCGAACGCTACTGTACTTTCAGGGGAAGTTGTGTTTTGCGATGGATTCGATGTGAAGTGATGTCTGTGCGGTGTGACCTTGTTACTTTTTGGTAAGTTTAGTTATTTTGCGACCTTTTTAACGAGATTTCTTGTCCACTGGCAGATATACATACTTTGGTGATGCCTCTTGTGTAAGCACGTTGATTGAAATGGCGTATAAAACCAAAACAATCAAATGAAAACATAGACAACAAGTGAAAATTGTGTCTACCGGGTGTAAACATTTGTTAATATAGCTATTTTTTTGTGGCTGAAATGGATCGTACTATCCACTCATAATTTCAGGTTCGGTGTCTTGTAGTTGCATTGAGCCTCCAAATGTTTGTACTCTTAATTGCGGTTAAATATGTTTAATATGAAGCCGATAACAGAGACAGTTGTTACAAGGATAATGTTTACGAATGTTTTTAACCCACCAATATGGAATCCACTTAAGAGATGTCAATCTAAAATAATTTAAATAACTGACATAGATTGAAAAGTCAATGAGTATCAGTGGTAACTTCTGTCAGTCTATGTATGCTCCCATTTTTATGAGGTGAGTTGTCATGTAGAAGTAACGGTTAAATCCGCCCATATCCTATACGAGAGATGTTCAACTTATAACGTAACACTTTCATTTTGTACCTGATTCAAACAAATTGACATTTTCACCGAATATGTTAATTTTAATGTCATTTCGATATAAAACATTATGACATGAACTTTTATGTGATTCCTAATTTTGCCGCATCCGTATTTTTGTAAAATGGTAAAGAATGACATTTCGAAGCAAAAATAATTATAATAAGTAACGGCAAAACAAATTTAAAAACAAATGCTTGTGATTTGTCGTTTAAGGTAATAGTAGTCTAATATGTCCATGTGTGAACGTAAATAAAAATGAATAGGCATTTTTTTGCTATTTGTCGGTTTTCACGATTTCAGCGAAAATTAACCTGAACAAAAACTTTGTAAAAATTATTAAATCTATAAAAACTTCTAGTTCAAACATCAACTGCAGGCATTGTTATGATGTCCTCCTCTATAAAAAATAAGTTCCGTTACTTTCTTATAAAAAAAAGAAATGTAACAATATATAACTTAAGATTTAGGGGGAAAACAAACACATTTGCAAATAATGATGAAAAAATATATACTTTGACCAAAATATATCTTTATATGGTATGTAATAATACAGCAACAATAACTATTCATTTTTTGTCTCATAAAATATGAATAAAATGCTTATTTTGGTAAATTTATAAAAGCACCGGTAACGTACTAGCAAACTGTCCTATAATGTGTCAATTTCTTAAAGTTTCGATAAAATTCGAACTTTTAATTCAACATTTATATTTTTGACTTAAAATAAACATACGATCATATTTAAATTTCAAACACAGTTTTAAACAATTATGCTATGCATTTAGTGACATTATTTGGTTTAAGGTAAAACTCTACGGCAATAGAAATATATAGGTTTAAAATTGGAAACTAGTGGGTACCTAATTCAAAATGTGAACTTGTAGATTATTTTTAAATGCATATTTTCTAAATAACAATTTCACAACATTAAATCACGCATGTTTTATGATAACCATTTCTGCGGACAAATAACATCTTAAGGATGTTGGCTGGGCCAGTTTTTGTCATCTTCAAGTCTATTTTATTTTTTAAATCATAGTTTTATTTGACAACAGAATTTACATTTTTTCCATTCTAGTAGATATGGATATAAAAAGAGTATGATAATGGACCTTTGGAATCGGCCGAGCACGACACATACGAAATATTGCAGTCTCGGTTTGATTGAGACTGTTCATGAGTGGTAGTGAAATATGCTAGCTACCGCTCACGCCCTCTAGCCCCGGATTGAGCAGAACTCAATATTCATAAAATCAACAGCACACAATTTTAACCATCCCGAAGATGTAATGAAGGATTTAAGATGGTAACATACCAAATTTTAAGCAAATTTTTTTTTTTTCATATTTTCTCCGTCATTTGTGATCATTTTTTGTTATCATCAAAATAGGGGGTAGAATTTATTCTTTTGCTATAGAATAAATCAGATTTTTGTTTTTCAGTAGTGGAAGTAGATACTGAAATTTTATTTTCGATCTCCATGTCAATATTGTGTGTACAGTATTTTACAATGAAAATGTCAAAATAACTCCAAAATGGGTGTAATTTAAAGAATTTTTAATAAAAAATCATTAGAAGCCTAGTGACCTATATATTTTTTTACTTGTTTTGAAAGACTTGACATATACAAGTTTTAAAAAAAGTTGATCATTAGAACATATGTTTTTATCTTAAATTAATTTTTTCGGTAAAAACAAAAGTGGGTGGGGTACGGTCCATATATGTTTGCTTTTTAAAGTAAAAAGATGAATGAGGATTACAACTGTTTTTATATGATTTGAAAGATATGTATATATGCAATCGAAAATTAACTGTTGTTTTTCAATAAACGTAATGTTATGAAAACAAGTGTGAAGATGTTCAATGACTATATTTTTACTATTTTTAGTGAAATTTTGAAGTTATAAATATGTGCCTTCTTTAATGACGTCTAGTGGGGAAAAAAGTGTGGTGATCTAGCCTTTTTTTGATAATTTTGAATCTAAATTTTACCAAAGAAGCTTTAAATATGAATTTAAAAAAATCTCATCACTACGTCCTTTCCCAGCCAACCTCCTTAAACAAAAGTGTTACGCAATAAGTTGAACTCCTATCGTATTCTTTGAACAGGACCATTATTGATTTCGGTATAACATTATACTATTGCTTAGTGACTCACTGTCGAATATAAAGATAAACAGAACTATAGCCATTGCACAATGATGAATTTGCAACGCAGCGGTCATAGATAGATATTTTATTCAAACATAAGGCATTACGCCCAACAGTTCACATGCAAATAGTACATACATATAAACATGTATATGAAATACACACAATATTTTCCAGTTAATGACAATTTGTATAATTTCATAGGTGAGTTTCAAGATCATCTGTATATGTTACTAGTTAAAAAGTATTTGACAACTATTAAGTATATAACTGTTTAATATATATTTTTAAATTAATATTCCTAAGTACTGATCAGAACACAGTTATATCTGTGGACAAAAATGGAGAAAAGTGATATTTATTTATAAAACATGTCGTCTCTTCTTTTAAAACTTTTACAAATGAAAACGGACAGTTTTTTTAATAAACTCTTGTTTCCTGTTGTCATAAGTTCAATAAATTTTGGTATGTTTGGCCGTTTCCAAAAATATTTGTTAACATATTCTTTTCTTATATCTTGATATAGTGAACACTCCAATACAAAGTGAAATTCGTCTTCTAGTATATTACATAGCTGGCATTTTCTTTCGGATCTTGGTGTTTTATTTGGTCTATGCCATCATATACATATGAAATTAACTACGATATACAGAATAAAACATCCTAAATACTTCTTTCCATTTCAGGCAGGTATGGGTGAAATAAAATGCAACTGTTGTTCAAAAGGGTCACATGGCTTTCCGGATATAATTGACCATTAAATTGCCTACCACAACACAAGAACTGATAATTAAAGGTTACTTCATCTGGAACAGATATACAATGATTACCATATTTTCCCATCAGACATTAAAAACAGTGCAAACTTATCACTCCTAAACCTTCATTACAAACTGTGAACATTTCCAAAATTCCAGAATATTTCTATCACCCGCTAAAAAAATCCAGAACTTTACTTCTACACTTAAAAAATGCGCGAACAATGTTTTTGATTTGCGTCTTGAAGAAGAAGGGAGTGGTTTGGATAAAATCAGTGATTCCTTTGATGAAACGTCGCGTTTGGATGATACACAAAGTGAAAATGTCCAGCCTGATGAAAATGTGTACCAATTTGATGACGATTTACAAATGCACGAGGAGCAAAAGGGCATGTGTAACAATAAAAGTATCACAAAGACACTTTTATTTGTTTATTAAAAGGCTATTTAGAAATTATGTATAAATGTATTGAACTGTATGTTATAATGTATGGCCGTAAGATAATATTAAGACGACATATGTGGCGATATTGAAAGTTATAAGTAAATGTAATACCAGTGTTATATATACTCACCAAAAAAGTTACCCCCTTTTTGCTGGTATTCCCAAAGGTCAGTTTTTGAAGGCGTAGGACAGCTTGAACATCGCTTTAATTAAACAATGTTTGATATTTTAAGAAGACTTCACCGAGTACTAAATATTTCTTTAAACAGATTCAAATTTTGCCAAGCAATACGCTTTTATGGATACTATGAAAACCTTAAAAGGAGGTAATTTGATGAATTTTGATAATCAAAAGCTGCTATCTACACAATCGGTGTTGTGTTTTTCTCTGATTTCTTTTCGAAAGCAACGTACAAAGAATATTGTCTTGGACAATAGAGATAATGTTTGTAGATTGTATGTGTTTTTACCAAAAATGTATGGTTTAAGAAAAAGGGGGATAACTCCCTTTAAGTCCATTATGTACTGAACTTTTCAAAAACAATCCTTTGTTCGGACTATTGGTGGTGGTCGATCTAATTATCCTGTATACATCATTTATTATTTCCTGTATATATAATATGAAAAAAAGGGGTACTTTTTATTTTGCTTAGTATACAATATGAATTTGCATATGAATTCCATTATATTAAATGCTACACGTGTATGTCATGATTGTTTTGAATAATACAACATGATATATTTGATGCCTTTTCATGACATATTTTTGAATGTTGGGAATGTAAGATGTATAATAAAGATGTGTAGTTATAACCGAAGTCAGTGTGTCTTTCTTATCTGCATTCATGAACCAGTAACAACGTTTCATCCATTGTGAAATGGAGAAGAGTCCCAACCCAACAATACAAGTGTTACCAGCGTTAATAAAAAAAAAATACTAATAAAGAAGACATGTATTTTAAATTCAATTTGCTCGTGACTAGCAGAACACCTGCATTTTTACTCTTTGTGGATGTGGTGGAGTGCTATTCGATGGAACATACTCATCAGGTGAGATATTCTTATGAAGTAAAACAGTTCCGAAACATTGGTCACATTCTGTTTAAGGGCAAATGTCTGGTTGGAAAAACAAAGGTCAATTAGAAAAAGGCCGTACAAAGCTGAACAATTAGTATATCAGTTTTGCAGTTCCCAATATATATTACCTAAACGACACGTATTTGGCTGAGCAATTGAAAGATAATAAACTAAATATTCATATGGTTCAAATGTTGTTAGTGGCTCCATTAAAGGCATTTCGAGCGCGACATGCAAAACATGTCTGGGGAGAACGCTTTGGTTTAGAACTGATACAACAACATATTGGATACTAAGTTATATCACACACATAATTTGGCTAATTCAATCCTATCTATATAGTATTGTTAAATATGCACATAAACGAAACTTCTATTCCGTATTTACGTACCTTTTTCAGGTCGCATATGACTTTTTTAACACAACTACAATACAGTAGTTTACCAACTAGGGTGACAGGTATTTTTTTAAACTTGCAACTATGAGTACACCGAGGTGTTGACAGTAACCTTTCTCTATCGTTATAATCTCACAAATAACTGCTAACGAACCCCACATTTCCATGGTCTGTGGATTATTCCTAACATGACACAATTAAATAAATAATACAGTCGTACCTCGTTTTTTTTACAAATTAAGCAATTCTTTACAACATTTTTACCATTGTCAAGTGTTGTGGACGGAAAACCCAACTGTTATTACATTACGCATTATCTAAAACTAGTGTTTGTATATGCTGGACTACAATTAAGGACTCTGTAATAAACTGCAATCAACGATTTTCAGAAAATCTACAAATAAACAAGGTTCTTAACGTCATCAATCTGCCACCTCTATCAGATATGGTGATATTGCGCAATATTTCAACACAACTTCCGTTGGGAGTACAGTAGCGTTTGCCTACTGTGACGTTAAATGAGCTACGCACCTTTTGACAGGTTCGCTGTCCGCCATCTTGAATGTACCGTGTTCCGGAAAGGACGTACCTCACCTCGATACCGACCTAATTTGATTTGGTATATTCGAAAGACGTTACAATTGATGCAATCTCTTAATTGTTCTTGTGATAAAAGGCAGTTTTTAGTATTTAGGATCTGTTTTTTTTCTGGCTGAAATGACTTTATTGTCCTGTCTTGTTTAGGAGAGCCAATGGCTTTCCTGAAACTTTATTATATTTACTCCTCTCCTTTTCTTTACTTCATTTTGTTCACCGAAAAATGTATTTGAATATTTTATGTTAATTATATAGCCATCTTGTTAAATGTTAATTACAATACTGTTGGGAGGGCCTTTATTAATGTTGTGACCCAACCCGTTTGCATGCACTAGTATATAGACGACAAGCAATGAAATGTGTTTAAAGTAAAGTATGTCCATGGCTGTGTTTTGAAAGTGAAAGTAGAATACATATGAGCGGTTTCGCATGAATGCATTTTGATGACTGTGTCAACAGAGATCAGAATTTTATTTTTTTAAATGCCACTTGAACCTTACCTTTCTCCCATTTTTACATGTAGCAGTTTTTTTGAAAGGAAAGACGTGATAAGATATGTAAGTGAATATGATTAACAATTTTGAAATATGACAAACTAGAAAGGTTGGTATATTTTATACAGAACGTAATTCTACCGAAATGGATTTTTTTTTTACTTCCGGTACACCTATATACGTAATCGTAAGATGTGTGTTTGTTTGAATGATGTTTTACGCCATGTCTAGCATATGTTACCCCATTTATGACGGTCGCTTTTTAGTGATAGAGGCAGACCACCCCATTTTTCAAAGGAAAGAACCAGTACTGTAAACAATCCTAAGTGTGATATACAGATCCGGTGCAACACTGCGAACACATAGAAACCAAACTGAAATGTATACATTAGCCCGGGACCACTATATGTCGTTATTGCGAGATCACTGTCTGGAGCTTTTATGGAACGGTGTATTATTTTCAAGATGACGGACACTATTTATGGTGGAAGGTAGGTGCCCAGTTATTTCACCTGGATTTTTCATATCCATCGTTTATATTAGATATAATCGTACTTGTAGTATCGGGGAAGGTCCAATGTCTTGAATTATTCCCGCCAATCTCACAGATCTCCGGGTTTAAAACCACAATCAGCTCTTACAACCAGTGGTTTCCCATTTTTAAAAAAATGAATCGAGAGATGATCACCAATTGCGTGCCTCGGAGTCATTCAAAGGCATTCTGACTCATAGAAGGTGCATAAATATTCGAATCCTTCAGTTTAGAGTGTATGTAAACATCCGTTGACCACACAACTTGCAGATTGTAGATGTTTTTTTGGGTTTGAAAATTGTCATGATAATACAGTGTGTACCCAATGCGATTTTACCATTTTATGGTGTAGTCCGAGCATATTTTGGCAGATATCGGTACGGCGTATCCTCAAATATTTGATCTGATTCAAGTAGTTTTGGTTAACGATTTTGAAGGCTATAATATGCAGCGTTTTGTTGTTAAACTCTTTCAAAATATAATCACGATTGCCCAGTCGATAAAACACGGAAAAGTGCTTGACCTGTAACTTTAGTTGTTGTGGTTGTTTTGGAATGTTTCCTTAAAACAGTTGCCTTAAAAGCATATACACACTATTAGTTTCGGCTAAATATTGCGTAAAACCGTATACAAACATATTTTTGTTTTAATCTGATTTTTTGTTCAATCTGTAAAGTCTCAAAATGGGACCGGTAAAGCAAATGCATCAATGCTTCTGTAAGCAACCGTCTGCGGTCTACATGAATGCATCGATCATGTTTCAAAGGTTCACGGTCGAGATATCCTCCGAAAACGTACAATTGCTCTGAATGAAACAAATAGTAAATACGGTATGATGACCGAAAACTTTGGAATAATTCTAGAAGCGACAATATCGTATGGTATATACCTGAAAGTGGACGAGAGTAACTGGACAACATAAATAAAAGGACAATTACAGTACTAATAATTATAAAAACTGCACAGAGGAAGCACTAACATAATGACATGTTTGATGGCAGTCTATGTGAAGATGCAGTCGACAACGGGGGTTCCTTGCATACTTTAATAATTGGAATTGGTGCCGAGAGAAAAAAGTGAAAGTCCTTTTGCTAAACGTTTGAAACCTTCAACACTGTTAAAACGCTCAGAATATAAGCTAATACCACATTCTGACAACATTGATAATGACTCTTTACAAGAAACTGAAGAAATGCTACCAAATGTTATAGATGAACTGAAAAATATGGGCATCTGGAAACTTGGCTTCAAATGAATAAAATTATAAAAGATGGAACTTTTCCTTATAAAAACATCGCGTTTTTACTATTTATGGGCGTAATTAAATTATATTCTTATGAAAATGAGAAGAATGGTTCTATGGACAGCATCCACTGTTTATGTATGTAATTAAATTATATTCTTGTGAAAACACATCATCAATGAAATATGAAATACAGTAAAACGTTTAAACTATTTTGGTGAATTGGGTAGTCTTTAACGGTAAATGGCTTCGGTTCTAGAGTGGACCAAAACACACATCCAAGCAGTTGTCCAGGCGCCCGGGTAAATGTAATTACCAAAATGGGCCGAAATGGAGAAGATTTACCGAAACGGAGATTAGATTTACCGAAATGGACCGAAATACCGAAATGGAATTGAATTTGACTAAATTTGTTTTAATATACGTATATTTTTTTTAAAATAAACAGCTGATTGACTAATTTATGATATTAAATGATTACAACAACGCAATTTGCATTGACAATTGGTCCCCCTGAACTAGGTGGATGCTGTAAAGAGGCCATTTCATGATATTATTTACAGAAATGGAGTTTATTTGGGATAGTGTTATGGTTATAAAGATCCTTTCTTTTAAATAGCTGAATTACTAATCCCTGATAATAAAAAATAAGTATTTAATCATATTTCTGCAAATGTATGTCGGTCCTCCTAAAGTGGATGGGTACTGTATAGGGCCGTTTTATTGAAAAAATAATCGATTTACCGAAATGGAGTATTTTTTTACTAGTGTTAGGGATATAACCATCCTGTTTTCTTGTTGTTGTTTTTTAATAAGATAGCTGATTTACTAAGCCCTGATAATAAAGTAGTATTTAATCAGATTTCTACTAATGGACGTCAAAATAGGTAATTCTAAAGTCGATGGGTGCTGTAAATAGTGGTGCAGATTGGTGACATATATTGGTAAAGTTGTGCATTTTGTGACAAAAGCACCAAACTTGACACATAGCTAGTCAATACTCTACTAAACATTTTTGGCTATGGACCCAGGTCAGATTTTGAAAAATGTCAGCCATTTTCAAAATGGCCGCCAAATATTCCATAAAGAATTAATGAAGCATATAATTAATTGGTTTCATCAAAACTTGTTATTGTAAATACACTAAATTCAGAACACTGATAGAAATAAAATATGAAATATATTTGGGTCATTATTTTCTTCAAAATGGCCGCCAAAAAAACGCTTTATTTTTTTATATTTTGTTTTATGAAGCAATCAAAATGTTGATTTTTTTTACAAAGATGTTGTCTTGATATATTTATGTGTATGTCTATACTTCAATAAATAGTTGTTAGATACACCCCTATACTTCAGGAGTTAGGGGTTTTACACATGTATACATACTATGCCAACTCTGAGACTAGTTTGTCTTAGTTGTCTTTAGCCTTAAGCATTTCTGAAGTATGTTTAAGTCTCATCTTTATTAGCGGCTTTCAGTATATAATAACAAGTAAGTATACATCTAGTGACTTGGTAAAACGCTATTAAAGGTATACGCAACAATCTTGAATCATATATCAAGCATCCAAATTGATTAATCCAATATCAATTTGACTTTAAAACTTCTTTCATATACTTAAATACAATGCAGAATTATTTAATTGTTTGTGGTTATTCTATTACAAGTTTTAATATATTATTGGTGCAATATATTCCCCCAATGAGCATGTAAAACTAATTTGCTTTGAACTATTTACATAATTATTAAAACTTACTTCAAAACATGCATATGAAGTAACAAAACTAACGGGACGCCACAGGCGGCCATTTTGAAAAATCTGGCGTGGGTCCATAGCTAAATTTTTTCAGCATGGTATTGTCTAACTATGTGCACAGTTTGGTGCTTTTGTCAAACAATGCACATTTTTTTCACCAATCTGTCCCACTATATTTGTCGAAAACCAACAAAAAGAACAATCAAGATAAAATAAGTGTACATTTTTATTTTTATTTTACAGAGTCCAAATAGCGAACTCGTTGTCTCATAAGAGATACGGTTTTGTTTTTGGTTACAATACGTTTCTAGCATTGGTCATGGAGGCAATATTAACAGCTATAGTGGTGGATGAGGCAGGCCTAGGGGTTGATGTCAGAACACAAGTAAATATTTATAGTAGTGGATGAGGCGGTAATAGTGCATGAAGCGGCCTAGGGGTTGATGTCAGAACACGGATAAATAGTGGGGTTGATGTCAGAACATAGGTAATAGTGAATGAGGCAGGCGTACGGGTTGATGTCAGAACATAGGTAATAATGCATGAGGCAGGAGTAGGGGTTGATGTCAGAACACATGTAATAGTGCATGAGGCAGGCGTATGCGTTGATGTCATAACATAGGTAATAGTGCATGAGGCAGGCCTAGGTGTTGATGTCAGAACATAGGTAATAGTGCATGAGGCAGGCCTTGGGGTGGATGTCAGAACACAGTTAAATATTTACAGTAGTGGATGAGGCAGGCCTAGGGTTTGCTTTCAGAACACTTGTAAATAGTTATAGTAGTGGATAAGGCTTTGATTTCAGAATACAGGTAAATAATTATATTAGTGGATGATGCAGGCATAGGGGTTGATGTCAGAACAGAGGAAAATAGTTACTGCAGTAAATGAGGCAGGCCTAGGGTTTGTTTTCAGAATACAAGTAAATAGTTATAGTAGTGGTGAGGAAGGCCTAGGGGTTGATGTCAGAACATAGATAAATAGTTATTGTAGTAGATGAAGCAGACCTAGGGTTGATGTCAGAACACATGTATATAGTTACAGTAGTGGACGAGGCATTCCTAGGGTTGATTTCGGGATACATGTAAATAGTTATAGTAGTGGTGAGGCAGGCCTAGGGGTTGATGTCAGAGCACAGGTAAATATTTATTGTAGTAGATGAAGCAGACCTAGAGGTTGATGTCAGAACACAGGAAAATAAATATTGCAGTAGATGAGACAGGCCTAGGGTTTATTTTCAGAATACAGGTAAAAAAGTTATAGTAGTGGATGAGGAAGGCCTAGGGGTTGATGTCAGAACATAGGTAAATAGTTATAGTAGTGGTGAGGCAGGCCTATGGGTTGATGTCAGTGCACAGGTAAATATGTATTGTAGTAGATGAAGCAGACCTAGGGGTTGATGTCAGAACACAGGTATATAGTTACAATAGTGGATGAGGCAGGCATAGGGGTTGATGTCAGAACACAGGAAAATAGTTACTGCAGTAGATGAGGCCGGCCTAGGGGTTGATGTCAGAACATAGGTAAATAGTTATAGTAATATATGAAGCATACGTAGAGGTCAGAATACAGGTAAATAGTTATAGTAGTGGATGATGAAGGCCTAGGGTTTGATGTAAATAAAAACAAACTATTTAGCATATATGCAAGTAATTTTATTTATTTTAATGTCATTCCAAATCCTATCACGTGACGTCGTTTGCGTGAACCTGACACACGCATTATAGCCCCTACCCCACCATTAACATGTAAAGTTTACAACAGCTGTATACCGTTTATAAACCTACTGACGACAAGTTATAGAATATATAACTTACCTATTTTGACATTCTGAACTCTATATACACAGTATAAACGGCTTTATCCAGCCAAGCCAAAACGCAAAACTGGAAATTGAATTAGGAATTACCAACTCATAATTCATTTTACGCATATTCAATCTCAGGTATTTTAAATACCCGTGAATAAACTTATATTTTAATCGGCATATATACAATATCACATATACATTATTTTATGACCTGAACACCTACATAGCGTATCGATAAACTGTTTTGTTGTGTAATTTTGCCGTTATAAGGCGGGTTTATGCCATTAACTCGTTTTGGAGGAACACTCTCTTCTTACGCGATAATCGTATTATTTATTTTGTCTCCATCTTCAGTAGGAACACTCTCTTCTTACGCGATAGTCGTATTGTTTATTTTTTCTCCATCTTCAGTAGTCGTTTTTAATCGAACGGATGTAATTTTTAAGATTGAATCATTTTTAATGGAGTTTATGCATATGTAAATCCCGCACAAATTTAACATAACTTCCGGACTGTACGTCCTTTGGCAAAGTTTATATTTGTAAACTTTCCATAAAAATGGATTTAATTCCATATTATTGTACTATTGCTGACAATTTGTGTAAAACATATCTCGGAAATAATATAATAAAGTTAAACAGTGAGTGCTGTGCATACTTTCTTTGACCAAAACATTATCCGGAAACTATTATATGTGATTGAAAAGCTTTCAAAATTACACAAATCATGGGCATGGGAAGTTTTGAAGCAATGTTGTCCAGTTTGAAATTGGGATGTACAACCTTTGTTGTTGTTATATTTTGTTTTGGGTGTGTGGTGGGGGGGGGGGGGGGGGGGGGGGGTAGATTGTTCTGGAGTTTGTAAAGGGAATGTACACATATATTCAAATAAGCTTTATTTCTGAGAGTTTTGAAGAAAGAAAAGGAGGAGAGATTTATCATAATCTGATGATAAAGAGATACGACCTTAAGAAGGTTGTTCTAAAAGTGATATGGAAGGTAGTTTTAATTTCCATATTGTCAATATTGATAAATATCATTTAAAGAAAAGAAAATCAAAATTAATGCAAATTAATGCAAAATCCTTAGAGTATTATCTATTAGCAATGTATTATTACAATTTAGTATAGTTGTATTTCCATTTTATCCTATAAACAGTAAATTATCATATTAAATTGATGCATATTCAGTTTATGTTAATTTGGGACAGTTAATATTATGTCATCTTTTTCAAAATAGCGGTTCTATATCCGTTTAAAAACAAACAAAAAAAGTTCAAATGATCATATCTTCTTTGTTTATCATCCGATTTTATGATAATTAGGTCCCCCTTTTCAGATTTCTCAATTAAAAAAAAACTTTGTTTAAAAATAGTCCTGCATATACCCCTTAATTAGTTCATAGGGGCCCGTTTGATTTAATCGAAAGTTGTCAGTTGTTTTGTAATGCGTCCGACTTATGCTTAAGATTAGCCAGAGATGGAGTTAGAATTATGGTTAGAGTTTCAGTAAGTTAAAAGTAAAATGGTTAAAACGCATATACGTGAAACAATCTGCATGTAAACTCCTCCCATCAGAGTTGCTCCTCCCCGTCATTAAAGATTTTCGCCTTCCATCAGAGTTGCTCCTCCCCGACATTAACGATGGGCCCTGCACATCAGAGTTGCTCCTTCCTGACATTAAAGATTGGCTCCTCCTATCAGAGTTGCTCCGCCCCGACATTAAAGATTGGCTCCTTCCATCAGAGTTGCTCCTCCCCGACATTAACGATGGGCCCTGCACCTCATAATTGCTCCTCCCCGACATTAACGATTGGCTCCTCCTATCAGAGTTGCTCGTCCCCGACATTTTTAACGATTGGCAAAACAATGACTTTTATCCATGCAAAAGAACGCCTACCTTGGTTTACCATAGCGAATTATCAAGAGAGCATTTAGTTTCGTATACATATATTCTTGCTTTACAGTTTGCTGTGTATGGAGGCTACTTTGCTTTTATGACATTGGTGTTCCTGATTGTCGCCGGTATACAGTTGTATAGAGGTGCTGCTCTGGGACGAAATGGAACAGTACAGTTTGGTATAATGAAAGAAGATATAAAAGACTCCGAAACTAACCTTTCAGTACATGACTAATAGAACAGAAATCTGAGGACATTAAACGATAAACGCGAAACTAGTGTATATTCTGTTTTGATATATATAGTTACATGGTGTATTTTTTAAATAACTTCATGTTCACACATTAGCATTTGCAAATTCCCTTTATGCAACGGAGATAAAAAGAAAAATGATCATGCTTTTAAATATATAGGGACATACGTGTGTACAAAAACGCAATAACTTTAACACGAAAACACTATCTGAAACTAGTGTTTGAGCTTATTTATCTGCTGATGTATTCGGGTTGTGTCTGATAGTTATATATCGAACAACATAAAGATGTTTAATGGATTACTTAAGGCCTCTGTGCAGTGGCTGATCAAGCAAAATGTCAAGTTATTCAAGTTTGATTTAAGATCGGTAACTACATGAAGGTGCTACAGTGTTGACAAAACAAAATATAAAATATTAATTAAATCAAGGACCATTACTCCTGAGTTTTATTTTCAAATATAAATGATGTTCGACCGTTTTTCATGATTTTATAGCAAGGGTTATAGATCCTATCTTATTATCCTATATTGGTATTGTTCAAGCTACCAGTTCTCGCCATTTGTTCAATAACTTGTTACTTACGACGCTGTAAAACTCGTCAATCCCAAATGTTACCCAACGCATTGCACATTACTAAATGGTGATTATATAACACCAACAATATATTAAGAACCTATAGTAGAATAAGAAAAAAAAAAGAAAACTCAAAATTTTCTTAATCATATGCAAGCAGGTTTAATGTTAACATTATATTGGATTAATAAATCGAGAGGGTAATTTTAATGCTTGATAACAACTTGAAGATTTTGCCTTTAAAGTTCGGTGTGTGTTACGGGTAAGATGTAACAAGAAATGAAGCAAAACCAGTAACAACTGTTTCTAAAATATAATCAACAAATGTATTTAAATGCTACTATTTAAAATATACATTCACAGAATACACATAAAGTAGACCCAGTATTTTTTTAAAATCCTATTTAAGAATAAAGTGCAAATAATATTGGCAAGTGACCCTTTAATCTAAAATGTCAAGTGTCCCATTAGTCCAATTTTAGCTTATGTCTTTTATGGTTTACTTATTCAGAATAGTTCAAATAATCCAATGTCACTTTTAGTATAGATGAGCACAACCATTTTTATATTCTCAAAACATATTTTTAATTCAAAGCATCCAATATCTTCACTTTATACTGAACTCTGAAATAAATTCTCAATTCAAATACTGAATACTGAAACAATAACAATCCCATAATGCTGTTTTTATACTGTCATAGAACGTCATAGAACATCATATAAGCTTTAGAATACTCCAATAACCTTTAAATGAAAGTCATGTGATATTTCACATCATAAATTAAAAAAATTATTTAGTTATCCATAAACTTCCGTATGTTGTCAGTTATAAATAAATGGCCTTGTATGACACAATAACATGTTTACATTATTATTAAAAATATTCATAGGTAACCCTATATTATTAATCAATCCGAAAATGATATCAATGTAATATGTGTTTCACAGAGCCATACCTACTATATAAAGATATTTATTGATTTAATATTCTGCGTTTATTTATTTATTTATCGAGGATAGCATATTAGGCTTACAGTCAGTCTTTCATATGGTCCTCAACCAATATACAGTATGTTTACACATTTGTTAAAACAATGTTATATGTATGACATTAAACATGTCTAGAAATATATTCAAAGACCAATGCACAATTTTGCAAAGTTGAATAAAATGGTGAGCATTACATATTTCTAATGCCAGTTTACATTGATAATGAAAACATTATACTACAGTTGAATCTACTTAAAAGTATGTTGTTTCCACGCATATAACTTAATATACTGCTATCAAGACTGGGGAAGACGAAAAGCAAAAGAAACCTCTATGTACTGGCTTCCTAAATGACACGAACAACCCATATAAAGCCCGTTTTATTTCCAATTCTAGTGCCTGAACCACTACAAACATCTTCTAACGTTTACCTTCTTGTATCTCTGCCGTTAAACGATATTGTGCTAAAGCTTATGACAACTCTGGTATTAATTTGTTTTGATCTATGAAAACATTCAGGAGATGTTCTTCATAACATGTGCAATACACGTCAAGTTTCATCTATAAGTACTTAAGACTTTTCTACACTTTATGCAATTAACCGCACAACTTTACTAAATACAAAATTATTGCGCTTATTCAAAAGACGTATGCTAAAGAAGATACTACATTTTGGAATGGAATGGAACAATAATACATTTTGGAATGGAACAGGGGCGTCCTTGGCCGAGTGGTTAGAGTCTCTGACTTGCAATCACTTGCCCCTCACCGCTGTAGGTTCGATCCCTCAGGGGCCTCGGAATCTTTATGTGAGGAAGCTATCCAGCTGGCTTGCGGAACGTCGGTGGTTCTACCCAGGTGCCCGCCCGTGCACGAAAATTGCCCGGAGGGGCACCTTGGGTCTTCCTCCGCCAGTGGAAGCTGGAAAGTCGCCATATGACCTTAGCTGTTGGTGCGACTATAAAATCCAATTCAATTCAATTGGAATGGAACAATAATACATTTTGGAATGGAACAATAATATTTTTTTTACTAACGGCAGTCTAGATACTATGCTGACTTGTAAAGAAAAGAAGATATAAAAGTTGAACAGGATATGTAGCATTCAACCAAAAACACACATAGGAACAAAAAACAATAACAATTATGAATAAAAGTCAAGGTATATGACATCACAAACATAAAAAGGGTTGATAATAGGGGCTACCGTCGTGGAACGGTCGGTTGGAATAAACAGGGCCGCTGGGGGTTAAACCAGAAACTAGGGTGCACCAAGCCCCACTCTATCCTTATTGTCATCCCAGTTAAACGATACAGTGTAAATAAAGAAATCCCTGCCACGATATAGTCTTTAACAAACTAGGCAGCATTAATAGGCAATAACACAAAGATGCTCATGTATATAGTAATATAAAAACAAAAGCATAGAAAGCCACAAAGCAGGTCCTCAATGACTTTGCAGAAGCCAGAGTAAAAGATAAATCGTTAAGGGCACGACAAGACAACAGTATAGACAAACAGCAAACGTTACCGTCCTATGAGAATTTAGGGTAGACGTCATCATAGGGGCCAAAATCGGTCATCGCACAATGAGGAAAGCATAGTGGCGAACTGTAAATGGGTCAACCACTAAACATGCAGCGCGTTGCAAAATTATAGGGTCTATTTAGATAACTTTTTAACAAATTCGATAAAGATTGTATGAAAGTGTTCATGACCAAGTATCTTACGAAGTTTGTAAATCACTTCACCATAGTTGTCAGATTGTGTCGTAGACGAGTTCTCAAATTATTTTTATATTTTAAAAGCGGGGTTACGATAATAAAAGTTTGCAAATGTTTCGAAGATTATGGTAACGGTAGCCTTGGTGGAGTGGCGTTTTAGTTTTACAAAGGTTACGGATATTAAAGTCCTCAACTCGACTACAATCACTAACAAGAGGCCCAAGAGGGCCTGTATCGCTATTCTGGCTATATGAAATCTTTGATGGGGAACACACCAACAACATGCGCAATTAGGCTTGGTACTGATCATTCCCTGCCAGTGGTTCAGGAAAACTTTTCTGGATAAAGAAACTAGGCTTGGTATTCATTATCCCTGCCAAAATTCGTTGAAATTCTTCCAGGGGTTCAGAATGGACTAGTCTTAATAATGTTTGTGTATCAGAACCTTAAAAGGGCTATAACTCCGCAAAAATCATTCAACCGGAACACGGCGATGACTGCACAACTAGACCTGATATTGATCATCCCTGCAATGTTTCACTGAAATCCGGTCAGGGGTTCAGGAAAATAGCGGAACATAGTGATGATATGCACCACTAGGCCTGGTACTGATCATCCCTGCAAAGTTTCTCTGAAATCCGACTAGAGGTTCAGAAAAAAAGATCCGGACAAAGATTGTGTATTGAAAACTATAAAGGGCCATACTTCTGCCAAAAAATCATTTAACTGGAACACGGTGACGATATACATAACTAGATTTGGTACTGATAATCGCTGCAAAGTTTCATTAAAATCTGTGCAAATGAAAGCCCTATCGTCTTAGTGAGGCAAAATACAGCATTTTTAACTAAATCTAGGCCGTCACTCCGGTGCTATTTATACGATTTGGCTGGTTTTCAAATTTTTCTGAGCTTACATTGATATTAACAATCTGTGTAAGTTTGGTAAAGATCAAATAATAAATGAAGGTGATAGAGTGTTCACAAGGCAGAATATAGCTTTTTGCAGACAAACAAGGGGGGCCATAACTCTGCTGTTACTCATCCCATTTGGCTGGTTTTCGGACTCATTTGAGCTTTCATCGATATTAACAATCTTTGCAAGTTTGGTAAAGATCGAATAATAAATGAAGGTGCTAGACTGTTCACAAGGCAGAACATGTTATTTTTTAGGGGAAAAACAAGGGCCATAACTCTGGTGTTACATGTACTGACCCAATTTAGCTGGTTTTCAAACTTGTCCAAGCTTTCATTGATATTAAGAATCTGTAAAAGTTTGATAAAGATTAAGTAATAAATGAAGGTGCTAGAGCGTTCACAAAGCCGAAAATGACATTTTTCAAGGAAAAAACAAAGGCCATAACTCCAGTGTTACTGATCCGATTTGGCTGATTTTCGAACTTTTTCGAGTTGTCATTGAAATTAACAATAAGTGCTAGAGTTTGCACATGGCTTAATATGACTTTTTAGAAAAAACAAGGACCATACCTCTGGTGCTACTGACCCAATTTAGCTGGTTTTCAAACTTGTTCAAGCTTTTATTGGTATTAACTATCTGTGCAGGTTTGGTAAGATCAAATAATAAATGAAAGTGATAGCGTGTTCACAAGGCAGAAAATGGCATTTTTTTCAGAAAAAACAAGGGCCATAAATCTGTTGTTACTTATCCGATTTGGTTGGTTTTTGAATTTGTCCGAGCTTTCATTGATATTAACAATATGTGCAAGTTTGGTAAAGATCAAATAATATTGAAGATGTAAGAGTGTTCACAAGGCAGAAAATGGCATTTTTCAGAAAAAACAGGGGCCATAACTCTGGTGTTACGGAGTCAATTTGACTGGTTTTCGAACTTGTCTGAGCTTTTATTGATATTATTAATATGTGCAAGTTTATAATAAATGAAGGTGATAAGTGTTCACACGGTAGAAAATGGCATTTTCTCAGAAAAACTTCAGTGATACTGATCCGATTTGGATGGTTTTCGAACTTATCCGAGCTTTCTTTGATATTAACTGATAACTTGATGTTTGAAACTGACTGATTGTTTGAGACAGTGTTAATTAAATGTATATATAACAATTATCCTCCTGCCTCTTGCTTCATGATTGATTCTAAACAAAATAAAGTTCAAATGATTGTTATATGGTCACAAATGAATCATTACAAAATCAAGTATTAACTCCCACTCTTAACCCGTTTCACACCTCCATAAAACTATATCCTGTCACTAGTTCGAAACCAACCTCCTACAACATCAACCAGTCTACAGCACAACATTTGTTCCAAACCACTACACACCAGCTGAAACCATGTAAGATAGTCTACGACCCAGTACACTGTAATGGAAAGAGGACTCAATAACTCTGAGAATACACTGCAACTCTAAGAGTCACTCCTTACCATTAGCTTGAACCAAAGTCCCAGAACTACCCTATCATCAGATTCAACCGCTATAAAATAGGCTACGACCCGGTAAGCTGCATTGGTTCCGGAGGACTCAACAGCTCTGAGTATACACTGCAACTCTGAGAGTCTCTCATTACCAATGGCTTCGACCAAAGTCCCAGCATTATTCTACAGCCAGACATCCCATTCAACAACCTTCCATACCAACGTTCCGCTGCCAACTGATTTAATTTCTCGCGCCCTTTTATACACGATGTAAATGGCGTCTTCTGAAACTTGGGAAGTAATCCTGCAACTTTTACAGTTCAGTCAGCTTCGATGAAAAAGTATACCGTATACAGAAGAGAATTGTTTTTCTCGAAAGCATGTACATATAAATACCTTTTTTTTTCCACACCGTATAACGCGTATCTTTGATGACACAGGGATAACTGGATATCCGAGCCGATAAAAACGGCGGACATCAATACAGGTTAGATATTTCCTTCAATTTTTAAAAAAAGAAAAAAGTGAGATAACAATTTTCAAGGTGTACATGTGTATGGATGTTTAAACATTCTACAGTGATTATCCCGACCAATTCCGTCAACCAATAATTCAGGTGCGTTTTACGAAAATTACGCAGAATGATTTAATTTGATGTTATTATAATAAATTAGTATTTAATTCAGTCATTGTAACACTATTTTATGAAATGGCAACCATTGAGCGCATTTAGGTGTAATTTGGAGTGTGTAATTTGGAGCTGTTTTGGAGAAGTTATCCGCTTCGAAAGTGGTCGTTGTACGAGAAACATGATGCCTTAGTCAACGTTGTACGAGAAACATGATGCCTTAGTCAACGTTGTACGAGAACCATGATGCCTTAGTCAACGTTGTACGAGAAACATGATGCCTTAGTCAACGTTGTACGAGAAACATGATGCCTTAGTTATCGTTGTCCGAGAAACATGATGCCTTAGTCAACGTTGTACGAGAAACATGATGCCTTAGTTAACGTTGTACGAGAAACATGATGCCTTAGTAAACGTTGTACGAGAAACATGACGCCTTAGTCAACGTTGTACGAGAAACATGATGCCTTAGTTAACGTTGTACGAGAAACATGATGCCTTAGTCAACGTTGTACGAGAAACATGATGCCTTAGTCAACGTTGTACGAGAAACATGATGCCTTAGTCAACGTTGTACGAGAAACATGATGCCTTAGTCAACGTTGTACGAGAAACATGATGCCTTAGTCAACGTTGTACGAGAAACATGATGCCTTAGTCAACGTTGTACGAGAAACATGATGCCTTAGTCAACGTTGTACAAGAAACATGATGCCTTAGTCAACGTTGTACGAGAAACATGATGCCTTATGCCTTAGGCAACGTTGTACGAGAAACATGATGCCTTAGTTAACGTTGTACGAGAAACATGATGCCTTAGTCAACAGACCAGATTTTACTAAGAGATCAAGGATAATAGAGCAAATTAATTGCATGTTGCCCAAATAGACATAGTTAATGCTTTGGAAAATAGCCATATCTTCCAATTGTATCGAATTTGAATAATAATAACATGAACCGTGTTTGATTCGAGAAGATTAAACAGCAAAACAGTACGCGTGGAACCATGTTATGATGGTACCACATACTAAGCCAATGTGCCTCATACGTGTCGTAGAGGAAGCTAAGTGGGTTGTGAAAAGGTTCTAGGCTCAATCTCCTTATTTTTAACTCGTCGTTGTGAATGGAGAGTGAACCTAGAATGTTCTTTTGGTTTTGGGCTTTGAGCGACGAATGACATTTACACGTGTTGGTGCGCCTAAAAACCCAAGTTCAGTTATGTTTGTATACAATTCTTAATTATGTCTTACATTTAGCAACAATTTGCAGCATAACAGAAGCTATTCCGCCGACAACAGCCACAGTTTACAAAATACCTACATTGTTTCTAAACCTACTGAAGACGAGGTACATATATAACTTACCTATAATGGGAATCCAAACTCTATAGACACAATACAAACGACTTTAACCAGCCAGACCAAACCCCAAAACTGGAGCGTCGAGTTACCAACTCATAATTCATTTTATGTATTATAAGAACCCGTTAATAACCCTACAATTTTAATCGGCACAAATACATTAGTATATGACCTGAACACCTGGATAGGGTTTTGATAAACGGATTTGTAGTGTAAGTTTGCAGTTATTTGACGGGTTCGGTCCTTTATTTATAGCAACGTTTTCGGGAATGTAATTAATTTTGAAAGCATCAAATGTATGATATTAACGTTTTTTAGTCAATTCAGAGCTTATGGTGGGAGCGAGTTGTCCGTCGTCCGTCGCCATCGCCCGTCGAAGTTAACTTTTGTTTCGTTAACAAGATAGAACCTTCATTTTTGCATCCGATCTTTACCAGACTTGACCAGATTGTTGATAACAATTAAAACTGGGACAATTTCGAAAACCAGTTAGATCGGACTTGTAACTCCAGGGTAAAGGCCCTTGATTTTCTTAGGTATGCTATATTTGTCTTCGTTTTGACAATAGGGCCTTCATGTTTCATTTGATCTTTACTCCACTTGGCCAGATTGTTGATACCAATGAATGTTTGGACATTTCGAAAGCTAGCCAGATCAGAGTTACGACCCTTGCTTTCCTTAAATAGGCTATATTTTGCCTCTGTAATATGATTGGTATTCATTTTGGGTATTTTCGCTCCGATCTTTACCAAGAAGTTCGAAAACCAGCCAGATCGGTACAATACCACCAGGGCAATGGCTCATGTTTTACGGACACATTTCATGTTGAGCCTTGTGAACACTCTAGTACCTCCATTTGGTATTTGATCCTTACCAAACTTTGCCAGATTGTTGATATTAATGAAAGCTCATGTAAATATGAAAACAAGCTATATAGGACCAGAACCACAACTTATGACCCCGATTAATTGAAAAAATGTCATATTCTACCTTGTGAACACTATAGCACGTTCGTTTTGTATTTGATCTTTATCAAACTGTGCCACAGATTGTTGATATTAATGAAAACTCGAACAAGTTCGAAAATCAGCTCTATCGGATTATTATCGAGTTATGGCCCTTAAATTATTGAAAAATGCCATATTCTGCCTTGTGAGCACACTAGCACATTCATTTTGTGTTGGACTGTTTTCGTGTTAATAGAGTTTGGATTTTCAAAATATGTAAGTTATATATGCTACTCAAAGAATATTTAAGGTTTCTTTTATATGGTTTAAGTATAGATATGTTGAGTATAGAATGATAAAATGCAATCAACCGTTACGGTATTGTTCGTTTTGTACGAGGCATATGTTGGTAAAACCAGCCTTCGTAAAATATCGAATTGAAATATTGGTGCTTAGCAAACTTTGAGTAGAATATATAACTCGTCGACAGTTTATGATAAGAAGTCAGTTAAAGAATTATATATATTTGGTATCGGCGGCCATATTTGCTGACGGATCGGGACGATTTGTACAAATTTAGGAGAGGGTCACGCATGTGTTTCCTGTGAATATGTTTAAGATTGGTTAATATCGGATTAAAAATGGAAGGGCTAGAGTGTTTACAAGTCACAATATGGCATTTTTCAATCAATCAAAGGCCAAAACTCTAGTGCTACTGATCCGATATTGCTGGTTTTCAAACCTCTTTGAGCTTTTATTGATATCAACAATCTGGCTAAGTTTAGTGAAAATCAAACATAAAATAAATGTGCTACAACTTTCAAAATGCAGATTATGCCATTTTTATTAAAACAAGGGCCATAACTCTGGTTTTATAATCCGATATAGCTAGTTTTCATACCTGCACGAGTTTTGATTAATATCAAACAGCAGGTTAGGTTTGGTAAAGACAAATACAAAATGAACCAGCTATGGTATTCACAATGCAGAATAAGGCATTTTTTTCAATAAATCAAAGTGCCATAACTCTGATATTCCTGATCCGATATAGCTTGTTTTCATTTTTGCACGAGCTTTTATTAATATCAACAATCTGGCAAAATAAATGAAGGTGCTAGACTGTTCACACGGCTGAAAATGCAATTTTTCGGTAAAACAAGAGCAATAACTCCAGTGTTACTGGTCCGATCTGGCTGGTTTTTGAACTTCTTTGAGCTTTCATTGATATCAACAATCTGGCCATTGGTAAAGATCAGATGAAAAACGAAGGCCATATCGTCTTAACGTGGCAAACCATAGCATATTGAAGAAAATCAAGGGACATTACTCTGGTATTAGTAGTCCTATATGGCTGGTTTTAGATCCTGTCCGAGCTTTCATTGTTATCAACAATCTGGAAAAGTTTGGTAAAGATCGGAAGAAAACAATGAAGGCCATATCGTCTTAACGTGGCAAACCATAGCATATTGAAGAAAATCAAGGGACATTACTCTGGTATTACTGGTCCTATCTGGCTGGTTTTAGAACCAGTCCGAGCTTTCATTGATATCAACAATCTGGCCACAATGTTAAAGATCAGATGAAAATGAATGCCATATCATCTTAACGAGGCAAAGTGTAACATATTGAAGACAATAAAGGGACATTACTCTGGTTATACTGGTCCGATTTTTGCGTAAAAAGTTTCAGTTTAAGTTCATTGGTCCGGATAATCACTGTAAAATGTTTAAACTTTCATACACATGTACACCTAGCAAATGTTTTTTTCACTTCTTTTTTTGAAAAATACTTAAAGGCAATAAATAACCTATATGGATGTCCGCCATGTGGATCGGCTCGGATATCCAGTTATCCCTCTGTCATCAGAGATACGCGTTGTACGGTGTTTTGTATGCTCCCCGAAATTTTCTTCAGGGGAGCATATAGTCGCCGCTTCGTCCGTCCGTCCGTCCGTCCGTCATACTTTTGTCCGGAGCATATCTTGAAAACTACTAATGGGACAGCAACGAAACTTCATATAAGAATAGAGGGCAATGAGAGAAAGTGCAGAGTGTAAGAACCGTAACTCTGTCTTAATTTAAATTAAAGTTATTGCCCTTTGTAATTTTATACTTATATTTATTGTCCAGAGCATATCTTCAAAGCTACAAATGGGACTGCGATGAAACTTCACACAATGATAGAGAGCAGTGAGAGAAAGTGCAGAGTGTAATAACTGTAACTCTGTCATCATTCCAATTAGAGTTATTGTCCTTTGTAATTTTCTACTTAGAATGTTTGTCCGGAACATATCTTCAAAACTACAGATGAGACTGCAATGAAACTTCACACAATAATAAAGGGCAATGGAAGAAAATACAGAGTGTAAGAATCGTAACTCTGTCATCACTCAAATTAGAGTCATTGTCCTTTGTAATTTTATACTTAGATTTTTTATCCGGAGCATATCTACTAATGGAACTGCAAATTAAAAACTGCTGGGTGATACAAGGCCATATGATAAGTTGAGGATACATTTCGGGGAGCATCCATCGGTACTACGGATTTTCTTGTTTTAACTGTGATACTATTACCAGAACTCGTAAAGTTAACAAAGGCAATGTAGGCTTACAGTCCAACACTCGTTATTATTGAGGTTGGAAACATTTAGATATAAAAGTCGAACAGGAAATGTAGATATAGAAGTCAAACAGGAAATTTAGCATTCAAGGACCACAATCAACCAAAAGCAAGCATAGAAACAAAACAATAATACAAAGATGAATAAAAGGCAAGATATGACATCACAAACATAAAAGGGTTGACGATAAGGCTACCACCTTCGAGCGGTCAGTGGCAAAAAAGGACGCTGGTTGTATAAACCAGGTTCTTGTGTGCACTTAACCTCGCCTCGGTCGACAATAGAGCTACCGACTTGGAACGGTCAGTGACATAAAGGGCCGCTGTGGGTTTAAACCAGGTTATAGGTTGCATCAAACTTCACCTTGGTCGACATTATTTTACTCAGGTTGACAATATCCACTGTTACTCTCAATGGGATGCAATATTTATATACTCTTGCCGTATTGTCATCCCAATAAAACGAGACATAATGTAAATATATAAAGATATCCCCGCCAGATTATATTCCAGGGTAGGGGATCACGAGGTTTCAAAATGGCAGAAGAAAATCAGCCCGCTTTGAGGTAAGTTTTGTTTGATTACTTCCTAACCACGGAACGGATTTTAATAAAATATAGCGAAAAAAAGACGCCATCAAAAACGCTTTATGCTGCTATGTCTATCTTTGCCAAACGTTTTTTTACTTTTTATGGAGAATCAAGTTTAGCTTTCAGGAAAATGCTATTGGCGACGATATCGTTCACTTAGCGTTCTCTGTTCACTGTTTTGTACAAATGCCCATTGTACAGCTTCCAGTTGTGACAAAGAACTGTTTACAGACATAATATAGAACTATTCGCAAAAGCATAATGAGTTTAATTTATGTTTTTTGTTATGTTTTCTTTTTATGCAACGAAGTTATCGAACACTGGTGGGACGTATGCAACAAAGACATTGAACATTAGCTGCATGTTTAGAAAATGTGTGCCTATATAATTATTATCGGAGGTCTTATTATTTGTTTGATAGTTTTACATCGAAATAATAAACTGGTCAAGTAGATAAGAAAGTCTTGGTTGATAGCTGTCGTGTTGAAATATTATGATAGAATACTAGAAAAGTAGATTAGGGTCATTTTACTTCTATTTAAAGGGACAATGTCCGTAACTTTTAGCTTATAAAACACATATTAATTATATTCAGAAACATTACACACTAAACATTATTGAATATATACTATTTGAAAGTAAGATTGTTTGACGGAAGCTGCACGAAAAATAATTATAAACGTTATACTGCATTATATAGCCAGTAAAGGAGTTTGCACTCATTTGCAGTGCTTTTCTTTGCTTTAAAAGATATTACCAATATATCCTATATGACATCATATTTCTCAAAATGGCGGCTCCCCTATCCGATTTAAAACAAACAACCTTCAAATGGTTACATCTTTTTTGTTATTATCTGATTTTGATAATTCTTACAACTTTTCCCAAGGTTTTCAAAAAATCTCAATATTGAAGATTGTGTCACTACATTCCCGTTAATCATCATAGGTTTATCCCAGAAAGAATATCAATATATTGTTTCCGTAAATCACTAGAAAGTCCTAATACAAAGTGAAATTCATCCTTCACACTGCTACAAGAAAAGACCTTGACCCCAGCGACCGCATAAGCAATCCCAACCTTTCTTTCATATAAGCTATCTTCCCAACAAGTTTCATTGCAATACCTAAAAAATGTTATTGAACGGAAACCATTCCTTTTTAGAAACAGCAATCTTGACCTTTACCTCAGTGACCCCATCAATAACTAGTTTTCTATTTTAGTAACAGCAACTTTGACCTTGATCTTAGCAATCCCAAATGCAATCCCAGCCTTCCTTTCCATATAACCTACCTACACAGCAAGTTTCGTCGCAATATCTCACTCCTAAAAAAGTATTGAGCAGAAACCATTTTTTATTTTTAGTAACAGCGACCTTGACCTTGACGCCATTTTCCTCAAGTGTAATCCCAAATTCTTGTCCATAAAAGCTACATATCCAGCAAGTTTAGCCGCAATACATCAGTCTTATTATTGAGTGGAAACCATTTTTATATTTTTAGTAACAGCAACCTTGACCTTGACCCCAAGTGCAATACCAACCTTCCGTTCCATATAAGCTACCTACACAGCAAGTTTTGTGGCAATACCCCATTCCTAACAAAAGCTATTGAGTAGAGACCATTTTTCTATTTTTAGTAACATTGAACACCTTGCCTTCAATGACTCCAAATGCAATCAAACCATTCCGTTTATTATAAGCTACCTACCCAGCAAATTTCGTCTCAATACCTTACTCACCAAATGTTTATTAAGCGGAAACTGTTTTTCTATTTTTGGTAACAGTGACCTTGACCCAGTGTACCCCACATGTAATCCCAACCATCATTTCCATATAAACTACATACCCAGCAAATTTCATCTCAATTCCTCACTCTTAACAAAAGTTATTGAGCGGAAACCTTTTTTCTGTTTTAGTTCACAGTGACCTTGACCCAGTGACCCCACAAATTCAATCTCTACCTTCTTGCCCATAAAAGCTACATACCCAACACGTTTTCTCGCAATAACTCATTCCTAACAAAAGTTATTGAGCGATTACTTTTTCTGTTTTTAGTAACAGCGACCTTGACCCCAGTGACCCCAAATGCAATCCCAACATTCTATTCCATAAAAGTTACATACCCAGCAAGTTTCGTCGCAAGACCTTGCTCCTAACAAAAGTTATTGAGCAGAAACCATTTTTCTGTTAAGTAAACAGACCTTGACCTTGGCCTTGACCCCACTGACTCCAAATGCAATCCCGACCTTTCTTTCAATAGAAGCTACCTAACCAGCAAGTTTCGTCGCAATACCTCATTCCAAAGGACATCCTGGTTAAAAATATAAACCAGAGAGTTTTGTGCCTTTATCGGATTTATTCATTGGTTCATTCTATAGATGTGTACAAAGTTTCATTGTTGTAAGCCTTATACTTTGAAAGTTATTAGCCACATTCAGTTGTCAGATAAAAGTTAACGGAGACAGACATACGGACAGACAAACACGTCACGACATAATAAACAAGAGGGTCAAATGGCCCTAAATCGATCACCTGAGGATCTCTCGCAAATGCTGATTGAAGATGTTTTCAAGACTTTCCTTAATATGTGTCTTTGTAAAAACATGTAAAATCTATACATACAAACTTTGCACCCATCTTGACCCCAGGGACTTCAAATGAGCAAACCAGGGGTTAGCGATCATTAATAATAATAAAGAACAAGAGAAAAAGAGTGCCCGTGGATACTCTACAAGCTAAAATGGCTCTTATATCAAGGGGTTTCATCATTAAATTTGTTTCAATACCTTTTTACAAGTGCAAAACACAATAAAACCCTCAACTGAAATTTAAACCCACAACTCCATGCTAACAATTTAAAAGAAGATTATTTAAATTTTCCCTATATAAGTCTATATAAGACATGCGCCATCTTTACATACAAACTTTAGAATAATTAACAAATGAAAAACAAATTACCTCCAGTGGGATTTGAACCCAAGGCCCTAGCTTCCCAGTGTACGATTTTTCGAAGATTATCCCTATATAAGTCTGACCTCATTTGAACAAGCTTGGTATAGGACCATAAGCTTATAGTAAATGCAAAATATTAAACCTCTGGCTCTTGTAGTTTCAGAAGAATATTTTTTAAGTTTTCCCTGTACAAGTCTATGTAAAACATTTGACCCCTGTGGTGGGGCCACATGTGACCCAAATGTCACCAATTGAACAAACTTGGTAGAGGATTAGAAGTCTATAGCAAATGCAAAACATTAAACCTCTGGCTCTTGTAATTTCAGATGATTTTTTAAGTTTTCCCTATATAAGTCTATGAAAAACATGGGAACACCTGGAGCGGGGCCAAATGTGACCCCAGGGTCACCATTTGTACAAACTTGGTAAAGGAACATAAGCTGATAGTAAATGCAAACTATTAAACCTCTGGCTCTTTTAGTTTAAGAGAAGAAGATTTTTTTTGATTTTTTTCCATATAAAAGTCTATTTATAATTGTGATCCCCGGGGTGGATCAAAATTTGACCCCAGGGTCACCATTTGAACAAACTTAGTAGAGGACCATAAGTTGATGCTACATGTAATACATGAGAGCTCTGTGCCTTCTGGTTTCAGAGAAGTAGATTTTTTAAAGTCTTTTCCTATACAAGTCAATGAAACACATGCAAAATCTCAATATACAAACTTTGGATCCCGAGGCATGGCCATTTTTGACCCCGGGGACTTCACTTCGATCAACCTTCATAGTCTAGGCATTGGCGATCATTTTAAAAGAACAACCGTCGAAATCCGTCTAGCGGTTCTTGAGAAAAAGATATTTTAAGGTTCGACCATATATGGTAATGGTGGCCATCTTGGATGTCGCGCTGACCTAATTTTAACAAATCTAAGAAGCATTCATCTAAGGAAAATTCGCCAGGTGGTTTCTGAGGAGGTTGTTTGAAGCAAAAAATGACGATGATGCACAGACGACGGACGAAGAGTGATCTCAATAGATCACCTTGAGCCGATCAACTTGAGCCTTTGGCTCAGGTGATCTAAAAACTAGAAGCATATAAAATGGAAGTGCTCCTTAGGTATCACGTTTAAAATACTTCAAGGGCAGATAAGTCAACTTGATACCATCATATAGAACTGGTTGAAGAACTTGTCCAAAATCTTATTAGTATACACACTCTGTGAAAGTTTGTGTAAGATCAGATGGAAAATAGAAGTGCTGTTGTGGTAACAATGCCAAGTTATATGTTGTGGTAACAATGCCAAGTTATACAATGTTTGATAATTCAAAGATTATAGCTCAGCCTTTAGTAAATAAATCTGGGTGGTTCAAGGACCTGTCCAAGATCTTATGCATATATATATACTGAATAAATTTGGATAAGATCGGATGAAAAATGGAGGGACTAGAGTGCCCACTAGTAAAAGTTAACGGACGGACAGAAAACGGACAACGCGTCATCACGTAGGCTCATCAGGCCTCTGGATAGTATACCTAATGCTGTATTGACGAGGTAGGCTCATCTGTCCTCTGGACAGTATACCTAATGCTGTGTTGACGAGGTAAGCTCATCTGGCCTCTGGACAGTATAGCTAATGCTGTGTTGATGAGCCGCTGTACAACAGCCAAATCAGATAAATGGTAGGCAGAACAAGTCATGTAAAGACAACTGAAAGTTTATATCAATATTTTATTAAAAATCATAAGACTTTACAAATTAAGATTAATAATTGTCATTTATATGGCAAACTGAGTTGTATGAAAACATATATTTTCCAAGCATTAGTAAAACATTAGTAAAACATGTGTAATAACAAAACATAATAAAGAATTGTATGCTTAATATTTCACAACTTTGTTTAAAATAAACAAATACTCATTTACATGGACACGTATACAAAGCAATGTTCTTTAATAAAGTTGCTTTTAAGCATGTTATTTTATATTTCTTTGTTTGAAAATAAACAATACCCATTTACATGGAGACATAATAATAAAAAACAATATTTAAAAAAAAGAGGAATGATATTATATTTCAAAACTTTGTTTGAACTTAATACATTAAAAAGCACGAATCATATACTAAAGGGAAACAGAAACGGCTTACGCAACTCAGGAATTTCCGCTATATAATGATACTTAATCCCATTAATATTCCAGAGAAATCCCAAGATGTTTTGTAGAAAAAATAGGTTGCAGCTAGTTAGAGAAAAGACTAAACTGTCCTGCTGTAGGCTTTTTAAAAACATGACCCTTTGTAATACAAAATTCCTAAAAATTGAAGTTCCGCTGAGAAAATTTCAGCCATTTTTTACTGTCTTTAATGTAACGTGATTGCAAAATTCTACATCCTAAGTTTGATCACCTGCCTGAGCCAAACGCCTGTTTTATCAATAATGAAACTTTGAAGGGATAACATTTAGAGTGTTATGTGTTGTTTTAGTGTTTTTTCAAAAAGGAAATGTCCAATGTAGCCATGTACAGCTGCATATTTTACATACAATATATAGAGGAAATTCCCGAGTAGCATTTCTTTTTTCCTTTAATATAAATACATGTACAACAGATGTAAAGAATTACATTCGGACATAAATACATTGAGGCCCATATGTTAATGGAAAGTGTATCAATATTATTTCTAAAAGCATGCATTTATTTCAGGCTGAGACTCAAAATACTTTTTTTCTTGCAAAAGCGCATATAAATACAATAGATATAAATAATAACATTTTAGTATTTTAAGACTTACTCTGAAATAAAAGCATACTTTTATAGTGTACATACACTGTTCATAAACAGCAGGACATGTCAGGACGCTCTAATGGTTATCATTGTAATTGAGAGAAAGTGTCGAAGTGTATTCTATAAAACCCAAACATCAATTTATTTTCCAAGCAGTATCATAGAAGAATAGATATTTTCTATTTCCCTCAATAACAAGCACACCATGTACTGATGATTCACACATTACGTTTCTTCCTAATATATTTAATGGTTCAACAGCATCACCACACCATCTAGTGATGATTCACACATTAAGTTTCTTCCTAATATATTTAATGGTTCAACAGCATGACCTTGAATATATGACACTAAATTTGGTGTCAACCGTATAGTTGTTCCCCTAATAGTAGCGTCTGGGCGATGGGCAATTTCATTCTCTTTTGTTCTTTTGTTATTGAATTTTTATTTTTAAAGGGATTTTTCGATACAGAAGATCGAAAATGTATTGAATTTTGTATATGCTTTATATATGTATATATATATATTTTTTCATTTTATTATATTTTTTTAAAGGTAGGGGGTGCTACTAATATGGGAGGCACTCTTATTTTGGGAAATACGGTACTGATGAAACAAACACACATTATGTATCGTCTCATTTTTTACATGAGTGTACCTTTTTGAATAATTTCATAAGTATATCAACCTCATATTAAAACAAAACTGTTATGTTAAGTATTGGCCTTGACCAGCTGAAATGTGTGCATTATTCGATGTAAGACAATCATCCTGTAACGCATGTATTGATGTTATAAATTTATACATGATCTTACTGGATAAAAACTGAAATCAAATTGTGTGAACTTGTTTACTTATATCTTTGCGTATGCAATTTGGAGTTGGTTTATTATATAATATTCAGGGAGAAGGTTTGTTATTCAATATTTTGGGACAAAAAACTCTTAAAAAGTTCTTGCACCTAGTTTGCTCATTGTCAGACATGTTCAAGCTCTTAAATCAAGTTTGGTGAAAATCCGAAAATAACGATTACTAAAGTTATCAAGTTCACAAGAATGTTCTTAAGAAGAACAAAAGACAGAAGACGACCACAATGCGTCATGCATAGGTTTGACTGGCACAAAGGAGAGCCTAATGAGTCTGAAGCACTCACCTGGTAGTGGTATACCAGGTGAATGTACAAAGCATACGTGTGTATGTCAGTAGATGTATGGTTGCTCTTATGATATGTAGAATTAAAATATACAGAGTCAAAAAGGAAAGTGTGCACATCTATTTTTCAAAATATTCAAACAAATTTAGCAAAACAAGCTATACAATGTAGAAAAGGTATGCATGAATAAAGTAGTGAATCTGTATATGAACAGTTCATTCACTAATAAAGCAGTGAACATTTGTATGAACAGTTCATTCACTAATAAAGTAGTGAACATTTGTATGAACAGTTCATTCACTAATTAAGTAGTGAACCTTTGTATGAACAGTTCATTCACTAACAGAGTTGGAGTTCCTCAAAGTCATTGAGTTCCTCAAAGAGAAAAGCAAAAACTGCAAAATGCATGAAGTTGAATATTGTGCATGCAGATGAATGGGAAAACAGTCATCTTGTTAATTGCCGGTTTTCTGAAATTCTTGATGAATATCAAACTTTTAACTTCTTCTCAATCATATGATGTAAAAGTCTACAGCAATTAACATTCGTAATGAGGTTGATTAGGCAAATTTTAATGCACATGTTCTTTTTTGACACAGTATATGTATTTGGATCAGAGGGACTTTATTTATACAAACAGTAATGAGTATCCATACAAGTTAGACTCGTTGTGCTAAATAAAATTCCTATTGGCTAAGCATTTACTGGGAACTATTAAATGTTCCTTTTATATCTGTACATATAATAAGTCAATCCCTGGGACGTGACCATATTTTCTACGGGGAAATAGTTTTTAAATTAACAAACTTATCAAATCCTGTGGAACTGTTTTCTTGAGAATATGTTTAGCTATTTTTTATCAGTCATGCTTCAATATCGTTCTAAACTTAATACAAACAGAATTGGTACATGGCTTTTTTATATAGCATTAAAATATATGTAACTGTATTATACTGACGTACACCATATAATGAAGTAACACACATATTTCAAACAGAAAGCAAATTTATCTCTCTGCAACTATTAGTCTAAGTACATATATTGCATAGTATCGCTGTCTAAATAATTACTTCCCCTTCTTAACATTGATTAAAATAAATACAGTATTAACGTGATCAACATGAGAGAATAACCCTTTAATACACATACTTAGTTAATGACTGGTCAATGATACTCGTAAAGGGTCACATGGCAATCTTGAATCAATTATAAAGCATTAACATCAGCATCTCCATATATTATTCAAGTATTGTTCAACTTAAATACAATACTGGTGCAAAATAATCAACGATAAGTAAAAGGCACAAAAAACGGAATGTTTTGAACTATTCAAATAATTATCAATAATAATTATCAAATAGAAAAACTAAGGGGATGACAACAGTTTCAACAAGAGGTCAATGACCTTGAAGCTCTACTGATAGGTTTTGATAGCTAGATCAGCATTCCTGTGAAGTTTCATGTCAATCTGTCAAGTAGTTTCAGATGAGTAATAACTACACGTTTTTACTATATAACTCTATGTAAACAAAGATGGCCGCTGGCAGCCATGTTAAATCAAAATAATTTTCAACAAGGACCAACATCATGTCATGTTGATCATTTTAGAAAAAGTCCCATATCAATATCACTTATAGTTTTCAAGAAGTAGTCGCTACAAATTTGTTTTTTAAAAGTCTATTTTCAGCTGTAGCGGCCATCTTGAATTTCCGGCTACTGAGATTTTGCTAGGATCAAATAGACATCAAGTGCAACATTCCTGTGAAGTTTCATGAAAATCTGTCGAATAGTTTCAGAGGAGTAGTCGCTACAACTTTTTACTATATAACTCTTGTAAACAAAGATGACCGCAGGCAGCCATGTTTAACGTCGAATCAAAATAATTTTCAACAAGGACCAACATCATGTCATGTTGATCATTTTAAAAAAGTCCCATATCAATATCACTTATAGTTTTCAAGAAGTAGTCGCTACAAATTTGTTTTTTAAAAGTCTATTTTCAGCTGTGGCGGCCATTTTGAATTTCCGGCCGACCTCAAATTTTGCTAGGATCAAATAGACATCAAGTACAACATTCCTGTGAAGTTTCATGAAAATCTGTCAAGTAGTTTCAGAGGAGTAGTCGCTACAACGTTTTACTATATAACTCTTGTAAACAAAGATGACCGCAGGCAGCCATGTTTAACGTTGAATCAAAATACTGTTCAACAAGAAACAAAATCATGTCATTCTGATCATTTTAGAAAAAGTCCCATATCAATATCACTTATAGTTTTCAAGAAGTCGGCAGACCTGAATTTTTGCAAGGATTAATTAGAGATCAAGAGCAACATTCGTGTGAAGTTTCATGAGCTTCCATCACATAGTTTCAGAGAAGTAGTCGCTACAAGTTTTTATTATATAGCTCTATGTAAACAAAATTACATGTTTACTATCGAATCAAAATAATCTTCGACACTTAGGACCAACATCATGTCATGTTGATCATTTTAAAAAAGTCCCATATCAATATCACTTATAGTTTTCAAGAAGTAGTCGCTACAAATTTGTTTTTTAAAAGTCTTTTTTCAGCTGTGGCGGCCATTTTGAATTTCCGGCCGACCTAAAATTTTGCTAGGATCAAAAAGACATCAAGTACAACATTCCTGTGAAGTTTCATGAAAATCTGTCAAGTAGTTTCAGAGGAGTAGTCGCTACAACGTTTTACTATATAACTCTTGTAAACAAAGATGACCGCAGGCAGCCATGTTTAACGTTGAATCAAAATATTGTTCAACAAGAAACAAAATCATGTCATTCTGATCATTTTAGAAAAAGTCCCATATCAATATCACTTATAGTTTTCAAGAAGTCGGCAGACCTGAATGTTTGCAAGGATTAATTAGAGATCAAGAGCAACATTCGTGTGAAGTTTCATGAGCTTCCATCACATAGTTTCAGAGAAGTAGTCGCTACAAGTTTTTATTATATAGCTCTATGTAAACAAAATTACATGTTTACTATCGAATCAAAATAATCTTCGACAAGGATCAACATCATGTCATGCTGATCATTTTAGAAAATTTACCATACCAATATCACTTATAGTTTTCAAGAAGAAGTCGCTACAATCTGCCATTTTAAAAATCTACTTTTAGCCGTGGCGGCCATCTTGAATTTTTGGCCAACCTGCATTTTTGCTAGTATCAACCAGACATTAAAAGCAACATTCCTGTGAACTTTCATGAAAACCCGTCAAGTAGTTGCAGAGGAGTAGTTGCTACAAAAAAATGTTTACGGACGGACAGACAGACGGACAGACAGACGGACGGACGGAGGACGACGCACCACGGCATAAGCTCTGCTGGTCTTTGATAGGTAGAGCTTAAAACAAGAGTTCCAAATTGCCCTGAATCGCTTAACTTTGTCTTGTCCATTGTACATATTATGCAACAGTAACAAACGTGGTGAGACAGAAGAGGTCTGGTAAGTTCAGAAGGAAATGTTTAAAGAAATCCCTTATTAATATATGTCTATGTATGATAGACCCCCTGGGGAAGTGTTAACCCAGGGTCGCCATTTAAACAAACTACAGTCTATGTATAATAGACCCCCTGGGGAAGTGTTAACCCAGGGTCGCCATTTAAACAAACTACAGTCTATGTATAATAGACCCCCTGGGGTAGTGTTCATGTTAACCCAGGGTCAACATTCAAACAAACTACAGTCTATGTATAATAGACACCCTGGGGAAGTGTTCATGTTAACCCAGGGTCGCCATTCAAACAAACTACAGTTTATGTGTAATAGACCCCCTGGGGAAGTGTTCATGCTACACTATAACGTGGTTCCAGCGTAAATGGAGTGTCTACAATAGAATTTGCAGCAACTCTGCAGTTCAGGGTGAGAAGGTTCTAGGCCCATTATCCATATTTTATCTCAATGTACATGGAGGATGAGCCTGGCATGTTCATTCCTGTAGGCCATCCATTCGTCAGCAACGAATCGCAATGCAGCGTTTGACATAACCAACCTTCATTTGGAATCTTGCTTCAACCAGCATTCTAAGATACTGATTGTTTTTAACCTTGGTTTTCTGCCATCCACCCCACAGGATCATTTTATTCGAGGCTTCTGCCATCCACCCTACAAGGATTCTCAAATCCTGATTGTTTTAACAGTGGTTTTCCACCATCCAAACTACCATGTTTCTCAGATCCTGATCGAGTTTTAACAGTGATTTTCCACCATGCACCCTACCAGGTTGCTCAAATCCTGACTGTGTTTTAATCGTGGTTTTTCAACATCCATCCCACTGGCATTCCCAAATACTGATTTTGTTTTAATCATGGTTTTCTGCCATCCACATTGGGATTCTCCAGTTCGTATTTTGTTTTAATCATGGTTTTCTGCCATCCACATTGGGATTCTCCAGTTCGTATTATGTTTTAATCATGGTTTTCCATCATCCATCCGAACGGGATTCTCAAATACTGATCGTGTTTTAATCATTGTTTTCCACCATCCATCCCACCAGTAATCTCAAATACTGGTAATTTTAACCGTGGTTTTCCGCTATCCATCCTACCAGGATTTTCAAATCCTGATTGTTTTAACCATGGTTTTCCGCCTCCCATCTACCAGGATTCTCATCCTGATCATGTTTTAATCATAAGTTTCTGCCACCCACCAAACCGGGATTTTCCAATACTGACCGCGTTTTAATTGTGGGTTTCCGCCATCTACCCTACCAGGAATCTCAAATACTGATCGTGTTTTAATCGTGGTTTTCTGCCACCCACCAACCGGGATTCTCAAATACTGACCGCGTTGTAATCGTGGTATTCTGCTACCCACCCTACCAGGATTCTCAAATCATGATTGTTTTAACTGGCTTTCCGCCATCTACCCTATCAGAAATCTCAATACTGATTGTGTTTTAATCGTGGTTTTCCGCCAACAAACATCCACAAGGCAGCTTTTCGATTCCAATTTCTAGAATCAATGTTTTTTTGTATATTAAAGAAAAAATATATAACAAGTATAGAAAATCCAATTTCAGCTATCAACTTCCTATTCGGGCAAGATAAATACCTAATCTTGAGAAAATCCTGCAATTTTTGGTAAATCAATCAAATATCTGAAAAAATTCTTTCTGCGTTGCCATGAGCGATGCAATTATGTTATTATGACCCTCTTGACGTGCATAAGCAATGGCCTATTTCTCATATATATTAACAATGCGTGTATCAGCATTATACTGCAGCAGAAACTTTACTACTTTACTCTGTCCTTTCTTAGAGGCAGCAATCAGGGGAGAATCTCCTGTAGTACTACACATATTGATGTCTGCTCCATTCTCTAAAAGCAGGGCTACTGTGTCATAATATCCCATCATAGATGCAGCAATCAGGGGAGATTGTCCATTCTTACTCCAGTAGAGGTTGACATCTGCCTTATGTTGCAGGAGGAGGCGCACAGCTTCTGTATGGCCTGCTTCTGATGCCGCGTACAGAGCAAAGCATCCTTCTTTGTTGCAGAGATTAACATACGCTTCATGTTGTAGTAGCACTCCCGTAGTATCTGTATGTTCAGTATCAGAAAGGTCATGTACTATGTGTGAATTGGCATGGTGCTGCAGCAGAAGCTTGACTACTTTACTGTGTCCAAAACAAGATGCAACAATAAGGGGAGAAGTTCCTGTACTGCACATGTTAATGTCTGCTCCTTTCCCTAAAAGAAGTGCTACTGTGTCATAATGTCCATACATAGATGCAGCAAACAGGGGAGAAAATCCTTTAGTACTACAAATATTAATGTCTGCTCCATTCTCTAAAAGCAGGACTACTGTGTCATAATGTCCATCCGTAGATGCAGCAAAGAGGGGAGATTGCCCTTCCTTACTCCAACAGAGATTGACATCTGCTTTGTATTGCAGGAGGAGGGACACACTTTCTGTATGGCCTGCTGCTGATGCCGCGTACAGAGCGGAGCATCCTTCTTTGTTGCAGAGATTAACATACGCTACATGTCCCGTAGTATCTGTATGTTCAGTATCAGAATGCTCATGCACTATGTGTGAATTGACATTATGCTGCAGCAGAAGCTTAACTACTTCACTATGTCCATTCCTAGACGCAGCAATCAGGGGAGAATTTCCATTCTCACTCCAACAGAGACTGACGTCTGCCTTGTGTTGCAGGAGGAGGGACACAATTTCTGTATGGCCTGCTGCTGATGCCGCATACAGAGCGGAGCATCCTTCTTTGTTGCAGAGATTAACATAAGCTACATGTCCCGTAGTATCTGTATGTTCAGTATCAGAATGCTCATGCACTATGTGTGAATTGACATTATGCTGCAGCAGAAGCTTAACTACTTTACTGTGTCCATATAAAGATGCAGCAAGCAGGGGAGATATTCCTGTTATAGTACTACACATATTAATGTCTGCTCCATTCTCTAACAGCAAGGTAACTGTGTTATAATGTCCCATCATTGATGCACTAATCAGGGGAGAGTTTCCTGTAGTAGTACTACACATATTAATGTCTGCTCCATTTTCTAAAAGCAGGGCTACTGTGTCATAATGTCCCTCCATAGATGCAGCAAACAGGGGAGCTTGTCCATGCTTACTCCAACAGATGTTGATATCTGCCTTGTGCTGCAGGAGGAGGCGCACAGTTTCTGTATGGCCATTTTGTGATGCCACGTACAGAGCAGAGCATCCTTTTTTGTTGCAGAGGTTAACATACGCTATATGTTGTGGTAACCATGGTAACACCCAAGTAGAATATGTATGTTCAGTATCATTATATTGCAGCAGAAGCTTAACTACAGCACTGTGTCCATACTGAGATGCAACTATCAGGGGAGAATTTCCTGAAGTAGCACTACAAATATTGATGTCTGCTCCTTTCTCTAAAAGCAGGGCTACTGTGTCATAATGCCCATTCACAGATGCAGCAAACAGGGGAGATTGTCCATTCTTAATCCAACAGAGGTTGACGTCTGCCTTGTGTAGCAGGAGGAGGCGCTCAGTTTCTGTATGGCCATTATGTGATGACACATACAGAGCCGAGTATCCATGTTTGTCATTCCGTTCCCCACTCATAATGTTGACATCGACACCCTTCTTGATGACCATGTCCACCATTTTACCATTACCCGATATCACAGCCATATGTAATGTGGGTAAACTCCATACACCCCACACATCATAAATACTGCCATATCTACCATCTGTCAGCAATTCCTTGACTCTGTCTTCATTGCCACCAAGACAGGCAACAGATACTAATGATGGGATTTTGTCAACTTCTATCAATTTCCGTGTTTTGTTTGCAATGGTTGGATTAAAATACATTAATACCGGAAATAAGTACTGGAAAAGAATTTCTATATTTTGCGCAAGAATCCAATGTATAGCTTTTACATCTTTACTATTCAGCAGAGTTACTTTATATAGGGTTATTACTTCTTGTATGGTACTTTGAAGATTGAGGTTTGTATTCAAGTTTGTTTCAACTTCCATAAATAATTTATTGATTGCTTCTTTTGAAATTGTTTCTAAATACTGAACAAACACTTTAATAAAACCTTTATCAAGCATGAGCGGATTCAGAAAAACCTCAGCGAAATGACCTTTTCCTATTTCTGATGTAATTCTTGCTGAAAGACAGAGAAAATCAGATAGCTGAATAACAATAAAATTGCCTTCATCCGACTGTGAGACCCTAATACGTTCTCTGATAAACCTGGATGAACAGTGTTTCAATATTTCCCTAGGGAAACTTTGACCAAACTTGTATGCAGTTGCCTCATATAAGGTGTCATGTATAAATCTGTATCTACTTCCTTCTTTTATAAGGTAAACATTGACCAAACTTTCCAATGCAGATTGTATTTCTTTAAGTGATGTACCCGCTGGCAAGCCACATGCATTCAAAACCTGGAGTAATTTATCTTCCTTATTGGTGGAGAAAGGGTCAAGTATTGCAACATCAAAATCATCATCCCAGAACATGCATAACACCAAAGCACAGAATTGAGGCTTTGCTCTTTCTTTCAAAATATCCAACTCGTTTACCAAACTATCGAACAAATTGTCAAAAAAATGTTTCTCTAGCTTCTGAAAATGTGCATTTCCCCCAAATAGTCTACACAGAAGTGGGAAATTGAAACATTTTGTTTTGGTTATCAACATCTTGGTGTCTTTCGATAATTTATTTTTCATGTTTCGTGTATAAATTTCCATTAAGCTATTTTTCTCTTCTTCTGTAAGATCAAGTTGTTTGTCATGCAAGTCAACAACATTCTTTGTTAAAATTGTTTTTGTCCGTGAAATATACTTATCATGAAAAACTTGCTTTCTGCAAGTAAAAATAATCTTAATATCAGAAGCCTCAACGACAGAATTTAAAACGTCATAACAGGACTCTAGGCTTGACAGTTTTATAACATCTAAACTTTCATTACCTATAGGGTCATCAAATACAAACACTTGTTTCTGAGATGGGTCTGCATATCTCCTGATCTCATCTGCAGCTACAACTGGCACGATAGTGTACCCCTTTGTTTGTAATGTTAATGCTAAATGGTGAGCAATGGCCGATTTACCTGCACCAGAGTTTCCCGTTATTGTTACACAGCTGTTATTCATGCATGTTTCGTAAACACGTTTATAAGCTCGAGTCTCTATGAAGAAATGTTCATCTTTTTGCCAGGTCTCTAGAACCAAACGATGCTGCGCTGCAATGTAATATCAATTCAAATAAAAGAAGCTGCACCATTTAGCAATTATAAGAATCAATAGATATGAGTAATGTTCATGGGACACAGTAATTTGTTACAAACTTACCGTACCCCATTTGTTTTCTGAATCACCTGACTATTCGTAAATCATTATTGATGATTATCTGGGAAAAAAACATAACTAAATCATACATGTGATACCTCATGGCGTCAGATGAAATCTCACGGAATTCTAACCCTCCTCCCGGCCCCACGGAATTGTGAAAACTCCCGTTAAATTGCTAAAATCGATTTTTCGAAAATCATGGGTCCATTTCCTTTGTTTAGTATATGGTTGTTGATGTTATTGTGTCTCGCGACGCGCAAGATTCGCGAGATCGTCACGTGACATACCTGGATTTGACCTGGATCAATAGCCTGGGGGGAAAGTGGGTGAAAATGTTATTTGCAAACAGTTTATTGGCTTAATTGATCTTATCAAAGGGGCGTCCGTGGCCGAGTGGTTAACGTCTCTGACTTGCAATCACTTGCCCCTCACCGCTGTAGGTTCGATCCCTCAGGGGCCTAGGAATCTTTATGTGAGGAAGCTATCCAGCTGGCTTACAGAACGTCGGTGGTTCTACCAAGGTGCCCGTCCGTGCACGAAAATTGCCCGGAGGGGCATCTGGGGTCTTCCTCCACCAATGGAAGCTGGAAAGTCACCATATGACCTTAGCTGTTGGTGCGACTATAAAATCCAATTCAATCAACCAATTCAATGATCTTATCAAAGGATTAGCAGCACACTTATGAAGTATTTAATGATGTCTGTAATTAAATTTATACGACTTGAAACAAATGCCGGTGTCATTTATTTAGAAGTGGAAAATGAATGTTTGTTAAAGGTGACGCAGTAATTATCGCATAGCGAAAACGAAAGTAGACTTTGTCGGCGTGAATTTGGTGAGTATGTATGATTTAATTAAAACAATTAATGAATTTTATCAAGATCTTATTTCAAAAGGAGTTCCGTGATTGACGTGATTGACGTACGTTGCTTAGTTCGATGATTGTGTGTTTGATTTCAGATTTTAAAAAAAGGGTTGATTGATGTTGGTTGCTTTTGTTCCATGTGTGTACATTGTCTTTGACAAAAATAAAAGTTGGAAATGTTCTTTGGTTTTATTTCTAGAACGTATTTATTTATAAATAGGATAAATGATATAACCGTGGCATCCTCAGTGCAACCTCTGTTCACAGCCTCCTCAGTGTGAAAATAAACAATTCAGCCTTATGCTATGAGTATAGACCAAGCCCTGAACTTGTGAGGAAGTGTAAGGGTGTGTGCAACTAAGTTTAGGACAGTTAGTGGAAGTTCACTGTGTTAAAGTTAGGAACGTGTTCAAGAGATGACACTTATATTTATAGTGTTAGATGACCTTACATGTTTATCATTGGTTATTAAATAAAATATTGTTTAAAAATTGTTTTTATTCATTCTTCTTATCTCCCCTGACATCAATGAAGAAACTTGTTTAAAAGTGTAATTTTAAGTATTCGTTTATGGAATTTGGGTAAAAAATACTGCTCGTGCGCTAAAAATAGCCCGTGAAAAAAACCTCTCAGATTTTTGCATGAATCTTCCTTGAAACAAGAGGTCAATGACCTTGAAGCTCTACTGATAGATTTTGATGGCTAGATCAGCATTCCTGTGAAGTTTCATAAAAATCTGTCAAGTAGTTTCAGAGGAGTAATCGCTACAAGTTGAAGTTTTTACTATATAACTCTAGGTAAACAAAGATGGCCACTGGCAGCCATATTTAATGTTGAATCAAAATAATTTTCGACAAGGATCAACATCTTGTCATGCTGATCATTTCAGAAAAAGTCCCATTTTTCAAGAAGTAGTCGCTACAAACTTGTTTTTAAAAATCTATGTTTAGCCGTGGCGGCGGCCATCTTGAATTTCCGTCCTGCCTGAAACTTTTCTAGGATCAACTAGACATCAAGAGCAACATTCCTGTGAAGTTTCATGAACATCTGTCAAGTAGTTTCAGAGGAGTAGTCGCTATAAGTTTTTACTATATAACTATATGTAAACAAAGATGGCCACTGGCAGCCATGTTTAATGTCGAATCAAAATAATGTTCGACTAGGATCAACATCATGTCATGCTGATCATTTTAGAAAAAGTAGTCGCTACAAACTTATTTTTAAAAAAAACTATTTTTAGCTGTGGTGGCCATCTTGAATTTTTGGCCGACCTGAAATTTTGCAAGGATCAATTAGACAACAAGAGCAACATTCCTGTAAAGTTTCATGAAAATCCGCCAAGTAGTTTCAGAGGAGTAGTCGCTACAAGTTTTTACTATATAAATCTATGTAAACAAAGATGGCCACTGGCAGCCATGTTTAACATCGAATCAAAACGAATTTTGACAAGAACCAACATCATGTCATGCTGATCATTTTAGAAAAAGTCCAATATCACTTATAGTTTTCAAGAAGTAGCGACTACAAACTTGTATTTTAAAAATCTATTTTTAGCTTTGGCGGCCATCTTGGATTTCACATCAACATGAATTTTTGCTAGGATCAACTTGAGTTCATGGGCAACATTTCTGTACAGTTTCATGAATATCCATCCAGTAGTTTCAGAGGAGTAGTCGCTACAAATAAACTTTACGGACAGACAGATGGACAGATAGACAGACGGACGTACACAAAATCAGGCTTTGTGTGACTCAAAACCTGTGTGTCTGTTTTTTGTGTGTACGTTCATACTTTGTGTGACTGTTTTTTACATCTTGTTTGGACACATTTTAGTCACACAAGCTCCTCTCCCCTTGTGTAACTGCAATTTTTTATTGCTTTAAATGAAGAAATAGACTATTTCCTGCGCATAGAGACATACTTGCTTCTGTGACTAGTCACACAAGAAAAAAAGTCACACAAGTATACTTTATACACAAAAAAAGACACACCAGGCGCTCCTGTAAACTCGGACAGAGGGACAGACGGACGACGGACGTCGCACCACGGCATAAGCTCTGCTGATCTCTGATCAGTAGAGCTAAAATACACTAAACTCCCAGACTGAGGTCCTGAAAGTATCACCGTGTTCGCACGTTGGAAACATGGGTTCTCCGCTTGTCACCCACATCATTGTTTTATAATCAGTAATGGATCATGAGCCGGACATTATTATAAGTTGTGTCAACCAAAGCTGTATTATCCATGACATTAAAGGGAATGTAGAGACACAGACAAACACAATATATTATTGAGAGTTCCGAAAATCTTGGGGAAAGGTGAAAGAGTTATCAAAATCGGATGATAAACAAAAAAGATCACCATTTAAAGGTTGTTTTAAAGGTTGTTCTAGAACTATAATGTTCCAAATTACCATATATATATCATTTAAAGCAAAACTTCTTCAATTTAAATGAATGCAAATCCTATACTGGTCATATAAAGCATTATTGCCATTCAGTATACATATTTTTTACAGTTGCTGTCATTTTTTTCCTATAAATCAATAAATTCATATTTATCAATTTCCATGTATGGTCATTTAGAACTGTGATGTCATAGCTCTCAACATGGCGGCTTCCATATCTGTTTCAATGGAACTTTCAAATGATCATATCTTCTTTGTTTATCATGCAATTTTTATAATTCTTTCACCTTGCAAATTGTTCAACGTTTTTCAGAACTCTCAATAATAACGATTGTTTGGCTGTGTAGCTACATTCTCTTTAATAGTAAGTTGTGGCAACCAGAGTTAGATCATCCTGGACATAAATAGTAAGCTGTGACAACCAAAGCTGGATTACCTAAGAAATAAATAGTAGGCTGTGTTAATCGAAGGTGGATCATATATGACATTAATAGTAAGCTGTGGCAACCAGAGCTGGATTACCCAGTTAGTAAGCTGTGTTAACCATCGCTGGATCATCCAGAATATCAACAGTAAGCTAGATCATCCAGGTTAGTAAGCGGTGTCAACCAAAGCTGGATCATCCAGGGCATTATTAGTAAGCTGTAGCAACCAACGCTGGATTACCCATGATATTAATAGTAAGCTGTGGCAACCAAAGCTGGATCATCTAGGAATTATTAGTAAGCTGTGGCAACCAAAGCTGGAATACCGGATCATCTAGGGCATTATTAGTAAGCTGTAGCAACCAAAGCTGGATTACCCATGATATTAATAGTAAGCTGTGGCAACCAAAGCTGGATCATCTAGGGCATTATTAGTAAGCTGTGGCAACCAAAGCTGGATTACCCATGATATTAATAGTACGCTGTGGCAACCAAAGCTGGATCATCCAGGAAATTATTAGTAAGCTGTGGCAACCAAAGCTGGAATACCCATAATATTAATAGTAAGCTGTGGCAACCAAAGCTGGATCATCTAGGGCATTATAAGTAAACTGTGGCAACCAAAGCTGGATTACCCAGGACATTAATAGAGATTTGCAGCTAACGCAGACGCTGACATCGGAGATCAGACTGCGGACTAAATTTAGGGATTTTCTCTAAACTCAATACAGACGAAATATGATCATTCGATCATACTGTATTTGCTCGGTTTTAAAGTTATTAAATCATAAATTAACATTATTAAATAATCATTTATTTGTTTTATTTGAATATTGTTTAAAATAAACAAAGCATAGTTACTGTTATATAAAAGTATTTTTTACCGCGATTCATCATTTTCTTTTACACAAATAACAATGACACCCGTTATTGTTTAAAACCGTGCACGAGAATATCATGTATTTTAAACAACGTATACACTATGATCATAATGAAGGAACATTGTCATTGCTTACAGTACTTTTAAATATTCATTAAATAGATGTGTACAGATGGTTCAAATAAATTATATGCATGCATGTATGTTTGCAGACAAACTTTAAGAACATATTCGTAACACTTAAACAATGAGAAAGGGAGACGTGTGCATACATAGCTAGATGGATATATCATCATCATCATCATCATCATCATCATCATCAACATCATCATCATGAATATTTGCAGACAACTTTAAGAACATATTCGTAACACTTAAACAATGAGAAAGGGAGACACGTGCATGCATAACTAAATGGATCATTATTATCATTATCATCATCATCAGCAGCAGCAGCAGCAGCAGCAGAAGAAGGATCATCATCATCATCATCATTATTATTATTATTCAAACACATAAGCACATGCTTATAGATTACAACATAAAATCAAGTTAATACATATGTAAGATATTGAATTGGGTTTTAAGGCACACCAACACATGAAAGGTTATATGGTGCCTAACAGGAATGAAGGTGGCAGGCTCATCCTCCATTTACATTAAGATAAAATATGGAGAATGGACCTACTTACCTGCAGAACTGCAGAGTTGCTGCAAATTCGATAGACACTTCATTTACGATGGAGCCATGTTTGCAATATGTGGTGTCATGATCAAGACCTTAAATGAGCATGATAAAAACAAGAGCTGTCGGAGAACAGCGCAGCTCGACTATTCGATTTTTCAGAGAATAATACATTTATAGCTAGTATATACCATCAGAAAACAAGGCTACAACAATGTGGGGTGGGGTTGGGAGCACAACATAACTATGTGTAAGAATTGACCAAAACTACACGGGGGGGGGGGGGGGGGGGGGGGGGGGGGGGGGGGAATTGACAAAAGCAACACAGAAATATGTAAAAAAAAAAAAGTTTCAAGTGGGGGTGGGGTGGGGTGGGGGGAGCGGGGGGGAGAGGTGGGAGTGGGTTGTGGGGGGTGGGGGAGAGGGGGCAACATATATGTGTAAGAATTGACTAAAACAACGAAGAAATACGTAAAAAAAAAAAGTGGGGGGTGGGGGAGAGTATTTCTTCGTTGAATTGACTAAAACAACGAAGAAATACGTAAACAAAAAAAAAGTGGGGGGTGGGGGAGAGTATTTCTTCGTTGAATTGACTAAAACAACGAAGAAATACGTAAACAAAAAAAAAGTTTCAAGTCTGAGGAGGAGGGAGGGGGTGAGAGGCCGGGGGGAGAGGGGGGGGCGTGGGGGCGGTCAGGGAGGGTTGCAACATTTTTGTGTAAGAATTGACTAAAACAACACAGAAATATGTAAAAAAAAAAAAAGTGTTGAGGGGAGTGGGGGCGGGGGGTAGGGAGGGGGTAGGGGAGGAGGGAGCCCATGCCCCAATATGGGTGAAGTTATAAGATGCATAATGCTATAACAAATCCCAAACCAAAATTATAGATATATACATGCTTACATGCAAAATTTGATGTGAAATGGGGCACATTTTATGGGTTCCATGGGAGCCCATGGGTTACAGGAACCAAAATTGCTTATACAGCCCTTAAGATAATGCTATAAGGAAGTCCATGAACAAATTTGGTTGTGCTAGGGTAAGAAATGTAAGAGATATAGACTTGTAAACACAGCTTACAAGCAAACCTTGATGTGGGACACCGACGCCGGGGTGATAACATAAGCTCTCTTATTCTTCGAATAGTCGAACTAAAAAAAGACAAAATGAATATAAATGGAGGGGTCCTACCCCTCTGCATGTGACAGTGTGTTTGTGGGATTGCAGTGGCTGTATTCTAAGATATTTAAACAGCTTTTATGAGTTACAAACAAAAATGGACCGGAATACAAAACTATTTATTCTAGCTTTTCTACCAGCTTTATGTCAGCCACAACTAGATGACATGCCTCATGAGATAAATCGACCTAGCACAGAGCCACAGGAACACACTCAGTCATGATCATCTTCAATGACTGATTGTAAATACAAACGTGACCATTTGTGCAGAAAAAATAATTGAAAATTGTCAACCAAAGTTAGATTACCCAGGACATTAAAGGGACACACGGCAACCTTGAAGTGTTTGATGAAACGTGTGCCTCGATTTATATATCCAGTATCATTTTTACTGTTACTCTGGTTACATATCAATCAAATTTTAAGTATTCATTATTTCATCTTATTATACTATAAGGTTTAATATATTATTGGTGCAATAATATCAAAAATTAATAATATACAAAAACAAATTGTTTAATACTATTCTTATAATTAATATTAATGATTGAACAAAAGGAGGTTATGCAGAAAAACTAGCGGGACACCGTGAGTTTCTAACAAATAAAGATTGCAATGTGTCCCTTTAATAGTAAGCTGTGGCAATAAAAGCTGGATCATCCAGGACATAAATAGTAAGCTGTGGCAACCAGAGCTAGATGATCCAGGACATAAATAGTAAGCTCTGTCAACCAAAGTTAGATTACCCAGGACATTAGTAGTAAGCTGTGGCAACCAGAGCAAGATGATCCAGGACATAAATAGTAAGCTGTGGAAACCAATGCTGGATTACCTGGGACATTAATAGCAAGCTGTGGCAACCAGAGCTAGATGATCCAGAACATAAATAGTAAGCTGTGGAAACCAATGCTGGTTTACCCAGGAGATTAATATTAAGCTGTGGCAACCAGAGCTAGATCACCCAGGACATAAGTAATAAGCTGTGGAAACCAATGCTGGATTACACAGGACATTAATAGTCAGCTGTGGCAACCAGAGCTAGATGATCCAGACATAAATAGTAAGCTGTGGAAACCAATGCTGGATTACCCAGGACATCAATAGTAAGCTGTGGGAACCAGAGCTAGATGATCCAGGACATAAATAGTAAGCTGTGGAAACCAATGCTGGATTACCCAGGACATTAATAGTAAGCTGTGGCAACCAGAGCTAGATGATCCAGGACATTAATAGTCAGCTGTGGAAACCAATGCTGGATTACCCAGGACATCAATAGTAAGCTGTGGCAACCAGAGCTAGATGATCCAGGACATAAATGGTAAGCTGTGGAAACCAATGCTGGATTACCCAGGACATTATTAGTAAGCTGTGGCAACCAGAGCTAGATGATCCAGGACATAAATAGTAAGCTGTGGAAACCAATGCTGGATTACCCAGGACATTAATAGTAAGATGTGGCAACCAGAGCTAGATGATCCAGGACATAAATAGGATGCTATGTAAGCCAATGCTGGATTACCAAGGACATTAATAGTAAACTGTGGCAACCAATGATGCATTACATAATACTTATCCGAGCTTTCATTGATATTAACAATCTGTTAAAGTTTGGTAAAGATCGGATGAAAAATATGGGCCATATTGTCTTAACGATGCAAAATATATCGTTTTTAATTAAATCAAGGGCCATAACTCCGCTGTTACTGGTCCGAGCTGGTTTTCGAACTTGTCCGAGCTTTCATGGATATTAACAACCTGTTAGAAATGAAGGCCCTATCATCTTAACAAGACAAAAGTTAATGACGGACGACGGACAACGGATGAAGGACGGACGACGGACAACTCGGCATCCCATAAGCCTTCGACCAGTAGAGCTAAAAATGGAATTTTGAAAAAAAAAGTTTAAAACAAAAAAATAATTAAAAAATTTAAAAAAAATAATTAAAAAAAAATTGTTGTAAAAAAATTATTAAATAAAAATAATGAAAAAATAATAAATAAAACAAATAATAATAAATACATGAAAAAAACATTTAAATAAAAAATGATGGCCATATCGTCTTAACGAGGCAACATATTAGCATTTTTAACTAAATATAGGGCCATAACTCCGCTGTTACTGGTCCGGCTGGTTTTCGCAATTGTCCAAGCTGTCATTAAAAATCTGGTTAAATTTGGTAAAGATCGGATGAAAAATGATGGGCCTATCATCTTAACGAGGCAAAATATAGCATTTTTAACTAAATCAAGAGCCATAACTCCGCTGGTACTGGTTCGATCTGGTTGGTTTTCGAACTTGTCCGAGCTATCATTGATATTAACAATCTGTTAAAGTTTGGTAAAGATTGGATGAAAAATGAAGGCCCTTTCGTCTTAACGAGGTAAAAGTTAACGACGATTACGGACCTGTGAGCCTTCGGCTCAGGTGAGCTAAAAATGAATAATGAAAAAACAATCCAGTAGGATTTGAACCGACGGCCTTAGCTTCCCAGATACAAGAAGTAATATAAGATTTGTCTATGGCGGCCATCTTGGATGTCGTGTTTATCTTATTTTAATAAATCTGAAAAACATTCACCTAAGGATCATAAATGTGAAGTTTGGTCAAAATTGACAAAGCTGTTTCTGAGAAGAAGATTTTAAAAAAAAATCCCTATGTACATGTGAGCCAAATGTGACCCCAGGATCACCATTTGAACAGCCTTGGTAGAGGACCATAAGCTTACAGTAAATGCAAAATATTGAACCTCTGGCTCTTGTAGTTTCAGAGAAGAAGATTTTTTAAGTATTTCCCTATAGAAGTCTATATAAAACATGTGACCCCTGGGGCGGGGCCAAATGTGACCCCAGGGTCACCATTTGAACAAACTTGGTGGAGGTTCATAAGCTTATAGCAAATGCAAAATATCAAACCTCTGGCTGTTGCAGTTTCAGCGAAGATTTTTTTAAGTATTTCCCTATACAAGTCTATGTAAAACATGTGACCATGGGGCGGGGCCAAATTTGACCCCCGGGAAACCATTTGAACATTTGGTAAAGGACCGGACCATAAGGTTATAGTAAATGCATAATATTAAACCACTGGCTCTTTCAGTTTCAGAAGTTCTTGTGGTTTCAGAGAAGAAGATTTTTGATTTTTTTCCTATATAAGTCTAAGTAAAACTGTGACCCCCGGGGCAGGGCCAAATTTGAACCCAGGTTCACTATTTGAACACACTTAGAGGGCCATAAGCTGATGCTACATGTAATACATGAGAGCTCTGTGTCTTGTGGTTTCAGCGAAGATTTTTTTAAGTATTTCCCTATACAAGTCTAGGTAAAACATGTGACCATGGGGCGGGGCCAAATTTGACCCCAGGGAAACCATTTGAACAAATTTGGTAAAGGACCATAAGGTTATAGTAAATGCATAATATTAAACCACTGGCTCTTTTAGTTTCAGAGGTTCTTGTAGTTTCAGAGAAGAAGATTTTTGATTTTTTTCCTATATAAGTCTTAGTAAAACTGTGACCCCCGGGGCAGGGCCAAATTTGAACCCAGGTTCACTATTTGAACACACTTAGAGGACCATACGCTGATGCTACATGTAATACATGAGAGCTCTGTGCCTTGTGGTTTCAGAGAAGAATTTTTTTTCTATATAAGTCTATGAAAAACATGCACAATCTCATTAAACAAACTTTGGCCCCCGCGGCACGGCCATTTTTGACCCTGGGGATTTTATTTGAACAAACTTTATAGACTATGCGTGGCGATCATTTTAAAAGTAAAACTGTCAAAATCTGTCCAGCGGTTCTTGAGAAGAAGATTTTTTTAAGGTTTCGACCATAATTATGTGGTAATTGTGGCCATCTTGGACGTCGCCCTGACCTAATTTTAACAACTCTAAAAAGCATTCATCAAAGGATCATCCATGTGAAGTTTGATCAAAATTGGCCACGTGGTTTCTAAGGAGAAGTCCTTTCAAGCAAAACTGAACAACAACGACGATGGACGGACTGTTTGCAGGGGTATAATTAACAGTAAAATACTGGATTATCTTGGACATTCATAGTAAGTGTGGCAACCAATGCTGGATTATCTTGAACAGTCATAGTAAGCTGTGACAACCAAAGCTGGATTACACAGGACATTTATAGTTAGCTGTTGCAACCAATGCTGCATTATCTTGGACGTTCATAGTAAGCTGTGGCAACCAATGCTGGATTATCTTGGACATTCATAGTAAGTGTGGCAACCAATACTGGATTATCTTGAACAGTCAAAGTAAGCTGTGACAACAAATGCTGGATTATCTTGGACATTCATAGTAAGTGTGGCAACCAATGCTGGATTATCTTGGACATTCATAGTAAGTGTGGCAACCAATGCTGTATTTTCTTGGACATTCATAGTAAGTGTGGCAACCAATGCTGGATTATCTTGGACATTCATATTTAGCTGTGACAACAAATGCTGGATTATTTTGGACATTCATAGTAAGTGTGGTGACCAATGCTGGATTATCTTGGACATTCATAGTAAGTGTGGCAACCAATGCTGGATTATCTTGGACATTCATAGTAAGTGTGGCAAGCAATGCTGTATTATCTTGGACATTCATAGTAAGCTGTTGTAACCAATGCTGGATTATCTTGGACATTCATGGTAAGATGTGGCAACCAATGCTGGATTATCTTGAACATTCATAGTAAGCTGTGGCAATCAATGCTGGATTATCTTGGACATCCATTGTTAAGCTCTGGCAACCAATGCTGGATTATCTTGTACATTCATAGTAAGCTGTGGCAACCGATGCTGGATTATCTTGAACATTCACAGTATGTGTGGCAACCAAAGCTGGATTATATTGGACATTTATAGTAAGCTGTGACAACCAAAGCTGGATTATTTTGGACATTCATAGTAAGCTGTTGTAACCAATGCTGGATTATCTTGGACATTCATGGTAAGATGTGGCAACCGATGCTGGATTATCTTGAACATTCATAGTAAACTGTGGCAATCAATGCTGGATTATCTTGGACATCCATTGTTAAGCTCTGGCAACCAATGCTGGATTATCTTGTACATTCATAGTAAGCTGTGGCAACCGATGCTGGATTATATTGGACATTTATAGTAAGCTGTGACAACCAAAGCTGGATTATATTGGACATTTATAGTAAGCTGTGACAACCAAAGCTGGATTATTTTGGACATTCATAGTAAGCTGTGACAACAAATGCTGGATTATCTTGGACATTCATAGTACGTGTGGCAACCAATGCTGGATTATCTTGGACATTCATAGTTAAGCTCCGACAACCAATGCTGGATTATCTTGTACATTTATAGTAAGCTCTGTCAAAAGATGCTGGATTATCTTGAACATTCACAGTAAGTGTGGCAACCAAAGCTGGACATTCATAGTAACCAATGCTGGAATATCTTGGACATTCATGGTACGCTGTGGCAATCAATGCTGGATTATCTTGGACATTCATAGTTAAGCTCTGACAACCAATGCTGGATTATCTTGTACATTTATAATAAGCTGTGTCAAAAGATGCTGGATTATCTTGAACATTCACAGTAAGTGTGGCAACCAAAGCTGGATTATATTGGACATTTATAGTTATCTGTGACAACGAAAGCTGGAGTACACCAGGACATTAATAGTAAGCCATGGCAACCAAAGCTGGAATACCCAGGTAAGTAATAGTAAGCTGCAAGAACCATCATCCAGGGCATTCATACAAACTCTTAATTGTAAGCTGTGGCAGTCAAAGTTGGATTACCCAGTACATTCATAGTAAGCTGTGGCAACAAATGCTGGATTATCTTGGACATTCATAGTAAGCTGTGGCAACCAATGCTGGATTATCTTGGACATTCATAGTACGCTGTGGCAACCAATGCTGGATTATCTTGGACATTCATAGTAAGCTGTGGCAACCAATGCTGGATTATCTTGGACATTCATAGTAAGCTATGGCAACCAATGCTGGATTATCTTCGACAGTCATAGCTGTGGTAACCAATGCTGGATTATCTTGGATTATCTTGGACATTCATAGTAAGATGTGGCAACCAATGCTGGATTATCTTGGACATTCATAGTAAGCTATGGCAACCAATGCTGGATTATCTTGGACATTCATAGTAAGCTGGGGCAACCAATGCTGAATTATACAGGACATCAATAGTAAGATGCAAGAAACATCATCCAGGGCATTCATACACACCAATTAATTGTTAGCTGTAACAGTTGCAGTCAAAGTGGGATTACCCAGGACGTTCATAGAAAGCTGTAGCAACCAAATATTACCCATGGAATATTAATATTCAGCTGTGTCAACCAAAGCTAGATTACTTAGAAAATTAATAGTAAGCAAAGCCTGACATTCATTTAAGATGTAGAAACAAAAGCTGGATTACTCAGGGCATTAATAGTAAGCTGTGGCAACCAATGCTGGATTATCTTGGACATTCATAGTAAGTGGTAGCTACCAAAGCTGGATTATCCAAAATATTCTTCATAGTAAACTGTAATAATCAAAGTTGGATTACCCGGGACAATAATAGTAAACCATGGCAACCAAAGATGAATTATCCAGGACATTCACTGTAAGCTGTAACAACCATAGCTGGATTACCCGGGACATTAATGGTAAACTGTTGCAACCAAAACTGAATTAACTTGTATTAGGACCAAAGGCACAATTAAAGAAGCATGCACAAGATTCTGTCTTTAATACTAACACTTATACTTAATTTTGGACGTGGTTTAAAAATTGCAATCAGAATTGTCATAATGTGTATATCTATCTAACTTTTGATATAGACATATGAAGAAATGAAAAGGTTACAGGAAAGTTTTTGTGACGAGGGACAAAGCTATCCCAAGTCCTTTGCCATACTACGCAGGCAAAACAATACTCCTTATTTAGGGCCATAATAACAGCGGGAAAATAACGTCTCAAAGAGTGCATATCTTAGTCCCTAAGTAATAGTTATAATGTATGTTATTGTCAAATAAATATACCTTGAATATTATTTGGTATTGTGTCATTTATCTTGGTCACCCGATCTTGAAGTTGTACAATGTCATCGGCTTGTTGACCAACTTGCTTTTGGAGTAATGTTGCCTGGTTCCCCTGTTTCTTCGTTTCTTCTGTGGAACAAAGAAACATAATAAAACAACTTGTATATTTAGTTTATAATGTTGTATGTGATTATACTGTGCACTGCACACGTTTTCTACCCCGGCTTCACCACTCCTTTATGTTGTGTATTGTCCTGTTCATTTAATATTTATTTCACTCATTTGATTCAGATGTGGTATAGGGCGGACCTACTGTGTTAGCATTTGGCTGCTGTGGTTTTAACAGAACCATTTTTCTCAATTCTGCAAAAGTTTGGTTGGTTGAATGTTGTTTTACGTCATTTTTAGCACATTTTAGTCTATATATACCTATTTTTTCCTGGGTAGAGTACTGTATACCTACATCCATCGGCAAGAAGACTGCTAGCTGTTTGTCTACCAAGTTGTCATTATGGTCTATTTTATGGATGAATGTTACACAACTGTAAATGTAGATCATTGTCAGTCAGGTTGCCAATATGTATGTTCATGTGAAGTGTGAAGAGCTAATAGGGAGAAACAGGGTTTAACAACCAGAAATGTGCGCACGGACACAGATGACCGCACAAAAGTTAAGCTCTAAAAATTAGCTAAAACATAATCAGCAGGAAATATTTCAATCCACTGAAAAAAAAGAAGTTTGTGACACAAGAAATACTTTACTTCACGTTTTAAATACCCGAAAGCCATATCTCCTGTAAAATACATGTACAGTTACAGTGACCATGAACCTGAAAAAACTTAAAAACAATCCCAAGCCTTATTTTAACCCCAAATTGGCAGAAGCTGTACACTTCACTCCGTCTCAATCGTTCTGCCCAGTATTTTTTTATTCAATCGTTCACTCCCGTAAGTTACAGCCATGACATACGTATGTTGACCTTTGTTGTGATCTTGTACTTGACACTTAGGTGGCAGCAGATGGCAGTGTCTATATGTGGTGAAACTTTCTGCCCAATATATTTTTGATCCTATCCTTCATTGCAGAGTTATTGCACAGACACAAGTTTGACCGTTGACCTTCACCGTGATCATGACCCTAGGTTGGCGGGAGTTCTACGTGACAAATCATTATTGTCTCCGTGTGGTGAAACTTTCTGCCAAAAATAAGTTTGATCCAATCATGTATTGCTGAATTATGGTCCAGACAAGAGTTTAACCTTTTGACCTTCATGGTGACATTGACTTTGACCCGAGAAGGATGGAAGTTGCACGCCATACATCATCTTCTTTGATTTCTGCTAAATAGGTATGAAATTACATGATTAACAGCCCGGACATAAAAGCGCGACAGACAGATGGAGTTATAATCTTTGTCCTTCGCTGCAACCTTGTTTTTGAAACTAAGCTGGCTAGATTTGTACACGACACATCGTCTTCTTGTGGTGATCTTTTCTACCATGGCTTGGACATGAGTTTGACATATGATCTTCACCGTAAACTTAACCCGTCTGCTTGTGGTGAATATGTGTAACATATTTTTTTTAATTGGATCATCCATTACAGTGTTACAGCCCCAACACAAAAGTGGGACAGATGGACATACGACCAGGAGTTTGACCTTTGACGCAACGGAAAAACCTTCACCATGACCTTGGCCCGAAGAGGATGGCATTGTAAGCAACACTTTGTCTTGTGCGGTGAATATTTCAACCAAATAGTTTGAAATTGATTAATCCATTACAGAGTTACAGCCCACACAAAAGCGCGACAGACAGAAGTGCAATGGACGAATTGGACTAACAACAATAACGATATATGCCCCCATCCTATGCCATTGGTGGTGCCAGCTTAACAATAAAATAGGCCAAAGTTGTCTACAGTGTCTCCTTGTTGTCCATAGTGCCTACTTTTGGTTTAAATGGGTATGGCATCGGAGTATGTATAAACATATAAAGTTTATCCCCTGTCTGTCCATCCCCATGGGCTCCCCCCGCACCCACCCCATCCCTACTTTTTAAGGTTTTTCCCTATATAAGTCTATGTAAAACATCTGACCCCTGGGGCGGGCCAAATATGTCACTAGGATCACCATTTGAACAAACTTGTTGGAGGACCATAATTGCTTTGTTAAACAAAATCTGTGGAGGACCCTGCAGAATCATGTAGACGGAGATGCCGGTCGACACTGACGCAATTACCTAAGCTCTCTAATTCTTCGAATAATCGAGCTAATAAAGGAAAAGTTTAATTCAAACAGATGGGTGTGAGTCACATACAGCTGGTCTTTAAACTTATCCAAGCTCTTATTTATATTAACATTCTGAACATTTGTTTGGTAAAGATCAGAGTTTTCAATAAATCAAGGGCAATAACTCTTAATTTTCAGATAGTGGTTGTTTATGGAATTGTTTCAGCTTTTATCAATATTAAGACTTTGACCAAGTTTGTTAAAGATATGATCCAAAATTGAAGGTGCAAGTGTGCTGACAAGACAAACATAGCATTTATTCATTAATCAAGGGCCATAACTCTGGTGTTTACCATCCGATATTTAAATTGGTGATTTTCGAATATGTCCGAGCTTTCATTGATATTACGATTCACATCAAATTTGGTAAAGATAGGATTTTAAAACATAGATTCATCTGATTGTTGACAAGTTAAAATATAGCATTTTTCATTAATACAAGGGTCATTGGTGTTTTCCAATCTCGTCTGAGCTTACTTTGATATAAATACCCTGGCCATGTTTAGCAAAGTTCAAATACAAAATGAATGTGCTAGAGTGTTGACAGGCAAAAACATAGTATTTTTCAGTAAATCAGGGGCCATTACTCTGATGTTTATTACCTGATTTTCTTACCAAGCCCAACGGAGATTTCATCAATATTAAGACTCTGGCCATATTTGGTAAAGTCTGGATGCAAAATGAAAGTGCTAGAGTTTTGACATCAAAAGTTTAACCGAGATGGATAACATGGCATATTAGCCCTAATAACCAATACTGCTGTCATGTCAATTTAAGTATGTGTGAAGTTGAAAAGCTCTTCCACTTCTTCATAAGCTACACACACTGTAAGTTTCATTGCAATACCTCATTCTTAACAAAAGTTATTGAGCAGAAACCATTTTTCTATTTTTAGTAACAGTGACCTTGACCTTAAACCCAGTGATCCCAATTGCAATCCCAACCTTCCTTTCCACAGAAGCTACCTACCCAGTTTCGTTACAATAACTCAAAACTCAAAACAAAAGTTATTGACCAGAAACCATTTTTAGTAACAGTGACCTTGACCTTAAACCCAGTGATCCCAATTGCAATCCCAACCTTCCTTTCCACAGAAGCTACCTACCCAGTTTCGTTACAATAACTCAAAACTCAAAACAAAAGTTATTGACCAGAAACCATTTTTCTATTTTTAGTAACAGCAACCTTGACCTTGACCCCTGTGGCCCTAAATGCAACCCAACCTTCTTTTCTATACAAGCAAGTTTCACCGCAATATCTCATTCCTAACAAAAGTTATTCAGCGGAAATCATGAGTTTGACCCAAGTTCCAAATATAGCATATTGCATATTTAACCTGGATGGGTGTTCCGCAGAACAATTGTGTCGCCTGTCAGCACTTGGTCAGTATAACAAGGTTTCATGGACCCAGATAAATGACCTTGACAAACTGGCCTGACTGAGTTTTCGTGAAGAACAAAATGAGTATTTAACCCCTTTAATGACCTTCAGTGTGACCTTGACCTTATATTTGAGTATGGTCATGTCAATGTTGTCATGATGAGTATATATTGAAAGTTTAATGAAGAAATATCAAGAAATGAAAAAAGTTATAGCCAAGGTTAAGTTTTCGTGACAGACTGATGGATGGACTGACGGACGGACGACAAAGTGATCCCTATGTATCGCAATTTTCTCCGATTTGGCTGGTTTTCCAACTTGTCCAAGCTTTCATTGAATCTGATAAAGTTTGGTAAAGATCGCATGAAAAATGAAGGCCCTATCATGTTAACGAGGCCAAATTATAGCATTTTTAACTAAATCAAGGGCCATAACTCAAGTGTAAATGGTCCGATCTGCCTGACATTGGACCTTGGATCTGAGTTATATTGACCTTAGAGTTTAGTTATATCACCTGTATGTTCAGCTACTTAACAGTGATACCTGATTGGACCTTAGAGATGAGTTATACTGTCTGTATGTTCGGCTACTAACAGTGATGTCTGACATTTGACCTAAGAGTTTGAGTTATTTATCCTGTATGTTCAGCTACTTACAGTGATGTCTGACATTTGACCTTAGAGTTTGAGTTATTTATCCTGTATGTTCAGCTACTTACAGTGATGTCTGACATTTGACCTTAGAGTTCGAGTTATTTATCAACCTTGACCTTAGAGTTCGAGTTATTTATCCTGTATGTTCAGCTACTTACAGTGATTATGACATTTGACCTTAGAGTTCGAGTTATTTATCCTGTATGTTCAGCTATGTACCAGTCATGCCTGACATTGGACCTTGGAGATGAGTTATATTGTCTGTATGTTCAGTTAATTACCAGTGATGTCTGACATTTGACCTTAGAGAGTTATTTAGCCTGTATGTTTAACTACTTACCAGTGATGTATGACATTTGACCTTGGAGTCGAGTTATATTGCCTGTATATTGAGCTACTCACCAGTGATGCCTGATATTCGATTATGGATATGAGTTATATCACCAATATGTTCAGATACTTACCAGTAATGTCTAACATTCAACCTTGGAGATGAGTTATATCACCTGTATGTTCAACTACTTACCAGTGATGTCTAACATTCGACCTTTGAGATGAGTTATATCACCTGTATGTTCAGCTACTTACCAGTGATATCTAACATTCAACCTTTGAAATGAGTTATATCACCTGTATGTTCAACTACTTACCATTGATGTCTAACATTCAACCTTTGAGATGAGTTATATCACCTGTATGTTCAACTACTTACCAGTGATGTCTAACATTCGACCTTTGAGATGAGTTATATCACCTGTATGTTCAACTACTTACCAGTGATGTCTAACATTCGACCTTTGAGATGAGTTATATCACTTGTATGTTCAACTACTTACCAGTGATGTCTAACATTCGACCTTTGAGATGAGTTATATCACCTGTATGTTCAACTACTTACCAGTGATGCCTGACATTTGACTTTGGAATTGAATTGTTTCGACTGTATGTTCTGCTACTTACCAGTGATGCCTGACATTTGACCTTGGAGATGAGTTATATTGCCTATATGTTCAGCTACTTACCAGTGATGCCTGACTTTTGACTTTGGAATTGAATTATTTCGCCTGTATGTTCAGCTACTTACCAGTAATGTCTAGCATTCGACCGTGAGGATATGTTATATTGCCTGTATGTTCAGCTACTTACCAGTAATACCAGACAACTGACCTTCGAGTTGAGTCAGAGTGCCTGTATGTTCAGCTACTAACCAGTGATGTCTAACTTTCAACCTTGGAGATTAGTTGTATTGCCTGTATGTTCAGCTACTAACCAGTGATACCTGACAATTGACCTTCGAGTTGCGTCATAGTGCCTGTATGTTCAGCTACTAACCAGTGATGTCTGACTTTTGACTTTGAAGTTAAATTATATCACCTGTATGTTCATCTACTTACCAGTGATGTCTGACATTCGACCTGTGAGATGAGTTATATCACCTGTATGTTCAGCTACTTACCAGTGATGTCTAACATTCAACCTTTGAGATGAGTTATATCACCTGTATGTTCATCTACTTACCAGTGATGTCTGACATTCGACCTGTGAGATGAGTTATATCACCTGTATGTTCAGCTACTTACCAGTGATGTCTAACATTCGACCTTTGAGATGAGTTATATCACCTGTATGTTTAGCTACTTACCAGTGATGTCTAACATTCAACCTTTGAGATGAGTTATATCACCTGTATGTTCAACTACTTACCAGTGATGTCTAACATTCGACCTTTGAGATGAGTTATATCACCAGTTTGTTCAGCTACTTACCAGTGATATCTAACATTCGACCTTTGAGATGAGTTATATCACCTGTATGTTCAACTACTTACCAGTGATGTCTAACATTCGACCTTTGAGATGAGTTTTTATCACCTGTATGTTCAACTACTTACCAGTGATGTCTAACATTCAACCTTTGAGATGAGTTATATCACCTGTATGTTCATCTACTTACCAGTGATGTCTAACATTCGACCTTTGAGATGAGTTATATCACCTGTATGTTCAACTACTAACCAGTGATGTCTAACATTCGTCCTTTGAGATGAGTTATATCACCTGTATGTTCAGCTACTTACCAGTGATGTCTAACATTCGACCTTTGAGATGAGTTATATCACCTGTATGTTCAGCTACTTACCAGTGATGTCTAACATTCGACCTTTGAGATGAGTTATATCACCTGTATGTTCAACTACTTACCAGTGATGTCTAACATTCGACCTTTGAGATGAGTTATATCACCTGTATGTTCAACTATTTACCAGTGATGTCTAACATTCGACCTCTGAGATGAGTTATATCACCTGTATGTTCAACTACTTACCAGTGATGTCTAACATTCAACCTTTGAGATGAGTTATATTACCTGTATGTTCAACTACTTACCAGTGATGTCTGACATTCAACCTTTGAGATGAGTTATATCACCTGTATGTTCAACTTACCGGTGATGTCTAACATTCGACCTTTGACATGAGTTATATCACCTGTATGTTCAACTACTTACCAGTTATGTCTAACATTCAACCTTTGAGATGAGTTATATCACCTGTATGTTCAACTACTTACCAGTGATATCTAACATTCGACCTTTGAGATGAGTTATATCACCTGTATGTTCAACTACTTACCAGTGATATCAAACATTCGACCTTTGAGATGAGTTATATCACCTGTATGTTCAACTACTACCAGTGATGTCTAACATTCAACCTTTGAGTTGAGTTATATCACCTGTATGTTCAACTACTTACCAGTGATGTCTAACATTCGACCTTTGAGATGAGTTATATCACCTGTATGTTCAACTATTTACCAGTGATGTCTAACATTCGACCTCTGAGATGAGTTATATCACCTGTATGTTCAACTACTTACTAGTGATGTCTAACATTCAACCTTTGAGATGAGTTATATTACCTGTATGTTCAACTACTTACCAGTGATGTCTGACATTCAACCTTTGAGATGAGTTATATCACCTGTATGTTCAACTTACCGGTGATGTTTAACATTCGACCTTTGACATGAGTTATATCACCTGTATGTTCAACTACTTACCAGTGATGTCTAACATTCGACCTTTGAGATGAGTTATATCACCTGTATGTTCAACTACTTACCAGTGATGTCTAACATTCGACCTTTGAGATGAGTTATATCACCTGTATATTCAGCTACTTACCAGTGATGTCTAACATTCGACCTTTGAGATGAGTTATATCACCTGTATGTTCAACTACTTACCAGTGATGTCTAACATTCGACCTTTGAGATGAGTTATATCACCTGTATGTTTAACTACTTACCAGTGATGTCTAACATTCGAACTTTGAGATGAGTTATATCACCTGTATGTTCAACTACTTACCAGTGATGTCTAACATTCAACCTTTGAGATGAGTTATATCGCCTGTATGTTCAACTACTTACCAGTGATATCTAACATTCGACTTTTGAGATGAGTTATATCACCTGTATGTTCAACTACTTACCAGTGATGTCTAACATTCGACCTTTGAGATGAGTTATATCACCTGTATGTTCAGCTGCTTACCAGTGATGTCTAACATTCGACCTTTGAGATGAGTTATATCACCTGTATGTTCAACTACTTACCAGTGATGTCTAACATTCAACCTTTGAGTTGAGTTATATCACCTGTATGTTCAACTACTTACCAGTGATGTCTAACATTCGACCTTTGAGATGAGTTATATCACCTGTATATTCAGCTACTTACCAGTGATGTCTAACATTCGACCTTTGAGATGAGTTATATCACCTGTATGTTCAACTACTTACCAGTGATGTCTAACATTCGACCTTTGAGATGAGTTATATCACCTGTATGTTTAACTACTTACCAGTGATGTCTAACATTCGAACTTTGAGATGAGTTATATCACCTGTATGTTCAACTACTTACCAGTGATGTCTAACATTCAACCTTTGAGATGAGTTATATCGCCTGTATGTTCAACTACTTACCAGTGATATCTAACATTCGACTTTTGAGATGAGTTATATCACCTGTATGTTCAACTACTTACCAGTGATGTCTAACATTCGACCTTTGAGATGAGTTATATCACCTGTATGTTCAGCTACTTACCAGTGATGTCTAACATTCGACCTTTGAGATGAGTTATATCACCTGTATGTTCAACTACTTACCAGTGATGTCTAACATTCGACCTTTGAGATGAGTTATATCACCTGTATGTTCAACTACTTACCAGTGATGTCTAACATTCAACCTTTGAGATGAGTGATATCGCCTGTATGTTCAACTACTTACCAGTGATATCTAACATTCGACCTTTGAGATGAGTTATATCACCTGTATGTTCAGCTACTTACCAGTGATATCTAACATTCGACCTTTGAGATGAGTTATATCACCTGTATGTTCAGCTACTTACCAGTGATGTCTAACATTCGACCTTTGAGATGAGTTATTTCGCCTTTATGTTCAACTACTTACCAGTGATGTCTAACATTCGCCCTTTGAGATGAGTTATATCACCTGTATGTTCAGCTACTTACCAGTGATATCAAACATTCGACCTTTAAGATGAGTTATATCGCCTGTATGTTCAGCTACTTACCAGTGATGTCTAACATTCGACATTTGAGATGAGTTATTTCGCCTGTATGTTCAACTACTTACCAGTGATGTCTAACATTCGACCTTTGATATGAGTTATATCACCTGTACGTTCAACTACTTACCAGTGATGTCTGACATTCGACCTTTGAGATGAGTCATATCACCTGTACGTTCAACTACTTACCAGTGATGTCTAACATTCGACCTTTGAGATGAGTTATATCGCCTGTATGTTCAGCTACTTACCAGTGATGTCTAACATTCGACCTTTGAGATGAGTTATATCACCTGCATGTTCATCTACTTACCAGTGATGTCTAACATTCGACCTTTGAGATGAGTTATATCACCTGCATGTTCAACTACTTACCAGTGATGTCTAACATTCGACCTTTGAGATGAGTTATATCTCCTGTATGTTCAGCTACTTACCAGTGATGTCTAACATTCGACCTTTGAGATGAGTTATATCACCTGTATGTTCAGCTACTTACCAGAGATGTCTAACATTCGACCTTTGAGATGAGTTATATCACCTGAATGTTCAACTACTTACCAGTGATGTTTAGCATTCAACCTTTGAGTTGAGTTATATCACCTGTATGTTCAACTACTTACCAGTGATGTCTAACATTCGACCTTTGAGATGAGTTATATCACCTGTATATTCAGCTACTTACCAGTGATGTCTAACATTCGACCTTTGAGATGAGTTATATCACCTGTATGTTCAACTACTTACCAGTGATGTCTAACATTCGACTTTTGAGATGAGTTATATCACCTGTATGTTCAGCTACTTACCAGTGAGGTCTAACATTCGACCTTTGAGATGAGTTATATCACCTGTATGTTCAACTACTTACCAGTGATGTCTAACATTCGACCTTTGAGATGAGTTATATCACCTGTATGTTCAACTACTTACCAGTGATTTCTAACATTCAACCTTTGAGATGAGTTATAACGCCTGTATGTTCAACTACTTACCAGTGATATCTAACATTCGACTTTGAGATGAGTTATATCACCTGTATGTTCAACTACTTACCAGTGATATCTAACATTCGACCTCTGAGATGAGTTATATCACCTGTATGTTCAACTACTTACCAGTGATGTCTAACATTCGACCTTTGGGATGAGTTATATCACCTGTATGTTCAACTACTACCAGTGATATCTAACATTCGACCTTTGAGATGAGATATATCACCTGTATGTTCAGCTACTTACCAGTGATATCTAACATTCGACCTGTGAGATGAGTTATATCACCTGTATGTTCAACTACTTACCAGTGATATCTAACATTCGACCTGTGAGATGAGTTATATCACCTGTATGTTCAACTACTTACCAGTGATGTCTAACATTCGACCTTTGAGATGAGTTATATCAGTTGTATGTTCAACTACTTACCAGTGATATCTAACATTCAACCTTTGAGATGAGTTATATCACCTGTATGTTCAACTACTTACCAGTGATATCTAACATTCGACCTTTGAGATGAGTTATATCACCTGTATGTTCAGCTACTTACCAGTGATATCTAACATTTGACCTTTGAGATGAGTTATATCACCTGTATGTTCAGCTACTTACCAGTGATATCTAACATTCGACCTGTGAGATGAGTTATATCACCTGTATGTTCAACTACTTAACAGTGATGTCTAACATTCGACCTTTGAGATGAGTTATATCACCTGTATGTTCAACTACTTACCAGTGATGTCTAACATTCGACCTTTGAGATGAGTTATATCACCTGTATGTTCAACTACTTACCAGTGATGTCTAACATTCGACCTTTGAGATGAGTTATATCACCTGTATGTTCATCTACTTACCAGTGATGTCTGACATTCGATCTTTGAGATGAATTATATCACCTGTATGTTCAACTACTTACCAGTGATGTCTAACATTCGACCTTTGAGATGAGTTATATCAACTGTATGTTCATCTACTTACCAGTGATGTCTGACATTCGACCTGTGAGATGAGTTATATCACCTGTATGTTCAACTACTTACCAGTGATATCTAACATTCGACCTTTGAGATGAGTTATATCACATGTATGTTCAACTACTTACCAGTGATGTCTAACATTCGACCTTTGAGATGAGTTATATCACCTGTATGTTCAACTACTTACCAGTGATATCTAACATTCGACCTTTGAGATGAGTTATATCACCTGTATGTTCAACTATTTACCAGTGATATAAAACATTCGACCTTTGGGATGAGTTATATCACCTGTATGTTCAACTACTACCAGTGATGTCTAACATTCAACCTTTGAGATGAGTTATATCACCTGTATCTTCAACTACTTACCAGTGATGTCTAACATTCGACCTTTGAGATGAGTTATATCACCTGTATGTTCAACTACTTACCAGTGATGTCTAACATTCAACCTTTGAGTTGAGTTATATCACCTGTATGTTCAACTACTTACCAGTGATGTCTAACATTCGACCTTTGAGATGAGTTATATCACCTGTATATTTAGCTACTTACCAGTGATGTCTAACATTCGACCTTTGAGATGAGTTATATCACCTGTATGTTCAACTACTTACCAGTGATGTCTAACATTCGACCTTTGAGATGAGTTATATCACCTGTATGTTCAGCTACTTACCAGTGATGTCTAACATTCGAATTTTGAGATGAGTTATATCACCTGTATGTTCAACTACTTACCAGTGATGTCTAACATTCGACCTTTGAGATGAGTTATATCACCTGTATGTTCAACTACTTACCAGTGATGTCTAACATTCAACATTTGAGATGAGTTATATCGCCTGTATGTTCAACTACTTACCAGTGATATCTAACATTCGACTTTTGAGATGAGTTATATCACCTGTATGTTCAACTACTTACCAGTGATGTCTAACATTCGACCTTTGAGATGAGTTATATCACCTGTATGTTCAACTACTTACCAGTGATATCTAACATTCGACCTTTGAGATGAGTTATATCACCTGTATGTTCAGCTACTTACCAGTGATATCTAACATTCGACCTTTGAGATGAGTTATATCACCTGTATGTTCAACTACTTACCAGTGATGTCTAACATTCGACCTTTGAGATGAGTTATTTCGCCTTTATGTTCAACTACTTACCAGTGATGTCTAACATTCGCCCTTTGAGATGAGTTATATCACCTGTATGTTCAGCTACTTACCAGTGATATCAAACATTCGACCTTTGAAATGAGTTATATCGCCTGTATGTTCAGCTACTTACCAGTGATTTCTAACATTCGACCTTTGAGATGAGATATTTCGCCTGTATGTTCAACTACTTACCATTGATGTCTAACATTCGACCTTTGAGATGAGTTATATCACCTGTACGTTCAACTACTTACCAGTGATGTCTAACATTCAACCTTTGAGATGAGTTATATCACCTGTATGTTCAACTACTTACCAGTGGTCTAACATTCAACCTTTGAGATGAGTTATATCGCCTGTATGTTCAGCTACTTATCAGTGATGTCTAACATTCGACCTTTGAGATGAGTTATTTCGCCTGTATGTTCAACTACTTACCAGTGATGTCTAACATTCGACCTTTGAGATGAGTTATATCACCTGTATGTTCAACTACTTACCAGTGATGTCTAACATTCGACCTTTGAGATGAGTTATATCACCTGTATGTTCAACTACTTACCAGTGATGTCTAACATTCGACCTTTGAGATGAGTTATATCACCTGTATATTCAGCTACTTACCAGTGATGTCTAACATTTGACCTTTGAGATGAGTTATATCACCTGTATGTTCAACTACTTACCAGTGATGTCTAACATTCGACCTTTGAGATGAGTTATATCACCTGTATGTTCAGCTACTTACCAGTGATGTCTAACATTCGACCTTTGAGATGAGTTATATCACCTGTATTTTCAACTACTTACCAGTGATGTCTAACATTCGACCTTTGAGATGAGTTATATCACCTGTATGTTCAACTACTTACCAGTGATGTCTAACATTCAACCTTTGAGATGAGTTATATCGCCTGTATGTTCAACTACTTACCAGTGATATCTAACATTCGACCTTTGAGATGAGTTATATCACCTGTATGTTCAACTACTTACCAGTGATGTCTAACATTCGACCTTTGAGATGAGTTATATCACCTGTATGTTCATCTACTTACCAGTGATGTCTGACATTCGACCTTTGAGATGAGTTATATCACCTGTATGTTCAGCTACTTACCAGTGATGTCTAACATTCGACCTTTGAGATGAGTTATATCACCTGTATATTCAGCTACTTACCAGTGATGTCTAACATTCGACCTTTGAGATGAGTTATATCACCTGTATGTTCAACTACTTACCAGTGATGTCTAACATTCGACCTTTGAGATGAGTTATATCACCTGTATATTCAGCTACTTACCAGTGATGTCTAACATTCGACATTTGAGATGAGTTATATCACCTGTATGTTCAACTACTTACCAGTGATGTCTAACATTCGACCTTTGAGATGAGTTATATCACCTGTATGTTCAGCTACTTACCAGTGATGTCTAACATTCGACCTTTGAGATGAGTTATATCACCTGTATGTTCAACTACTTACCAGTGATGTCTAACATTCGACCTTTGAGATGAGTTATATCACCTGTATGTTCAACTACTTACCAGTGATTTCTAACATTCAACCTTTGAGATGAGTTATAACGCCTGTATGTTCAACTACTTACCAGTGATATCTAACATTCGACCTTTGAGATGGGTTATATCACCTGTATGTTCAACTACTTACCAGTGATATCTAACATTCGACCTCTGTGATGAGTTATATCACCTGTATGTTCAACTACTTACCAGTGATGTCTAACATTCAACCTTTGGGATGAGTTATATCACCTGTATGTTCAACTACTACCAGTGATATCTAACATTCGACCTTTGAGATGAGATATATCACCTGTATGTTCAGCTACTTACCAGTGATATCTAACATTCGACCTGTGAGATGAGTTATATCACCTGTATGTTCAACTACTTACCAGTGATATCTAACATTCGACCTGTGAGATGAGTTATATCACCTGTATGTTCAACTACTTACCAGTGATGTCTAACATTCGACCTTTGAGATGAGTTATATCAGTTGTATGTTCAACTACTTACCAGTGATATCTAACATTCGACCTTTGAGATGAGTTATATCACCTGTATGTTCAACTACTTACCAGTGATATCTAACATTCGACCTTTGAGATGAGTTATATCACCTGTATGTTCAACTACTTACCAGTGGTCTAACATTCGACCTTTGAGATGAGTTATATCACCTGTATGTTCAGCTACTTACCAGTGATATCTAACATTTGACCTTTGAGATGAGTTATATCACCTGTATGTTCAGCTACTTACCAGTGATATCTAACATTCGACCTGTGAGATGAGTTATATCACCTGTATGTTCAACTACTTACCAGTGATGTCTTACATTCGACCTTTGAGATGAGTTATATCACCTGTATGTTCAACTACTTACCAGTGATGTCTAACATTCGACCTTTGAGATGTGTTATATCACCTGTATGTTCATCTACTTACCAGTGATGTCTGACATTCGACCTTTGAGATTAGTTATATCACCGGTATGTTCATCTACTTACCAGTGATGTCTGACATTCGACCTTTGAGATGAATTATATCACCTGTATGTTCAACTACTTACCAGTGATGTCTAACATTCGACCTTTGAGATGAGTTATATCAACTGTATGTTCATCTACTTACCAGTGATGTCTGACATTCGACCTGTGAGATGAGTTATATCACATGTATGTTCAACTACTTACCAGTGATATCTAACATTCGACCTTTGGGATGAGTTATATCACATGTATGTTAAACTACTTACCAGTGATGTCTAACATTCGACCTTTGAGATGAGTTATATCACCTGTATGTTCAACTACTTACCAGTGATGTCTAACATTCAACCTTTGAGATGAGTTATATCACCTGTATGTTCAACTACTTACCAGTGATGTCTTACATTCGACCTCTGAGATGAGTTATATCACCTGTATGTTCAACTACTTACCAGTGATGTCTAACATTCAACCTTTGAGATGAGTTATATCACCTGTATGTTCAACTACTTACCAGTGATGTCTGACATTCAACCTTTGAGATGAGTTATATCACCTGTATGTTCAACTTACCGGTGATGTCTAACATTCGACCTTTGACATGAGTTATATCACCTGTATGTTCAACTACTTACCAGTGATGTCTAACATTCAACCTTTGAGATGAGTTATATCACCTGTATGTTCAACTACTTACCAGTGATATCTAACATTCGACCTTTGAGATGAGTTATATCACCTGTATGTTCAACTACTTACCAGTGATATCAAACATTCGACCTTTGAGATGAGTTATATCACCTGTATGTTCAACTACTACCAGTGATGTCTAACATTCAACCTTTGAGTTGAGTTATATCACCTGTATGTTCAACTACTTACCAGTGATGTCTAACATTCGACCTTTGAGATGAGTTATATCACCTGTATGTTCAACTACTTACCAGTGATGTCTAACATTCAACCTTTGAGTTGAGTTAAATCACCTGTATGTTCAACTACTTACCAGTGATGTCTAACATTCGATTGTTGAGATGAGTTATATCACCTGTATATTCAGCTACTTACCAGTGATGTCTAACATTCGACCTTTGAGATGAGTTATATCACCTGTATGTTCAACTACTTACCAGTGATGTATAACATTCGACCTTTGAAATGAGTTATATCACCTGTATGTTCAGCTACTTACCAGTGATGTCTAACATTCGACCTTTGAGATGAGTTATATCACCTGTATGTTCAACTACTTACCAGTGATGTCTAACATTCGACCTTTCAGATGAGTTATATCACCTGTATGTTCAACTACTTACCAGTGATGTCTAACATTCAACCTTTGAGATAAGTTATATCGCCTGTATGTTCAACTACTTACCAGTGATATCTAACATTCGACCTTTGAGATGAGTTATATCACCTGTATGTTCAACTACTTACCAGTGATGTCTAACATTCGACCTTTGAGATGAGTTATATCACCTGTATGTTCAACTACTTACCAGTGATATCTAACATTCGACCTTTGAGATGAGTTATATCACCTGTATGTTCAGCTACTTACCAGTGATATCTAACATTCGACCTTTGAGATGAGTTATATCACCTGTATGTTCAGCTACTTACCAGTGATGTCTAACATTCGACCTTTGAGATGAGTTATTTCGCCTTTATGTTCAACTACTTACCAGTGATGTCTAACATTCGCCCTTTGAGATGAGTTATATCACCTGTATGTTCAGCTACTTACCAGTGATATCAAACATTCGACCTTTGAGATGAGTTATATCGCCTGTATGTTCAGCTACTTACCAGTGATGTCTAACATTCGACCTTTGAGATGAGTTATTTCGCCTGTATGTTCAACTACTTACCAGTGATGTCTAACATTCGACCTTTGAGATGAGTTATATCACCTGTACGTTCAACTACTTACCAGTGATGTCTAACATTCAACCTTTGAGATGAGTTATATCACCTGTATGTTCAACTACTTACCAGTGGTCTAACATTCGACCTTTGAGATGTGTTATATCGCCTGTATGTTCAGCTACTTATCAGTGATGTCTAACATTCGACCTTTGAGATGAGTTATTTCGCCTGTATGTTCAACTACTTACCAGTGATGTCTAACATTTGACCTTTGAGATGAGTTATATCACCTGTATGTTCAACTACTTACCAGTGATGTATAACATTCAACCTTTGAGATGAGTTATATCACTTGTATGTTCAACTACTTACCAGTGATGTCTAACATTTGACCTTTGAGATGAGTTATATCACCTGTATGTTCAGCTACTTACCAGTGATGTCTAACATTCGACCTTTGAGATGAGTTATATTACCTGTATGTTCATCTACTTACCAGTGATGTCTAACATTCAACCTTTGAGATGAGTTATATCACCTGTATGTTCATCTACTTACCAGTGATGTCTAACATTCAACCTTTGAGATGAGTTATATCACCTGTATGTTCAACTACTTACCAGTGATGTCTAACATTCGACCTATGAGATGAGTTATATCACCTGTATGTTCAACTACTTACCAGTGATGTCTAACATTCGACCTTTGAGATGAGTTATATCACCTGTATGTTCAACTACTTACCAGTGATGTCTAACATTCGACCTTTGAGATGAGTTATTTCGCCTGTATGTTCATCTACTTACCAGTGATGTCTGACATTCAACCTTTGAGATGAGTTATATCACCTGTATGTTCAACTACTTACCAGTGATGTTTAACATTCGACCTTTGAGATGAGTTATATCACCTGTATGTTCAGCTACTTACCAGTGATGTCTAACATTCGACCTTTGAGATGAGTTATATCGGCTGTATGTTCAACTACTTACCAGTGATGTCTAACATTCGACCTGTGAAATGAGTTATATCACCTGTATGTTCAACTACTTACCAGTGATGTCTAACATTCGACCTTTGAAATGAGTTATATCACCTGTATGTTTAGCTACTTACCAGTGATGTCTAACATTCGACCTTTGAGATGAGTTATATCACCTGTATGTTCAACTACTTACCAGTGATGTCTAACATTCGACCTTTGAGATGAGTTATATCACCTGTATGTTCAGCTACTTACCAGTGATGTCTAACATTCGACCTTTGAGATGAGTTATATCACCTGTATGGTCAACTACTTACCAGTGATGTCTAACATTCGACCTTTGAGATGAGTTATATCACGTATGTTCAACAACTTACCAGTGATATCTAACATTCGACCTTTGAGATGAGTTATATCACCTGTATGTTCAGCTACTTACCAGTGATGTCTAACATTCAACCTTTGAGATGAATTATATCACCTGTATGTTCAGCTATTTACCAGTGATATCTGACATTCGACCTTTGAGATGAGTTATATCACCTGTATGTTAAACTACTTACCAGTGATGCCTGACATTTTGGTCATAATCAGATAAATCGAAATAACCTCCGTCACTTTTTTTTTTATAAATATTTCTTTGATGTATAGAATAAAACATCCAATTGCTATGTGTTGACCTACTATTTATGGCAAGGAGATACCGGAGTTAATTTGATATTAATACATTCATTAAGTATGAAATTTCTCCAATTTTGTCCGAAAATGTCAAGTTTTTAGAGCCGCCATACGAGGTGTGGTGGAGGTGCTATGTCAAAAGAGTTCCAAACATAGTTTTTTTTCACAAAGGGAAAAAAAATTATTTTTATTTTTAAACTACAATGATTTTACAATGATTTTCCTTCTGAATCATGTGATTGTAATCATATTTTTTGCAATATAAAGTAGAAAAAAAATACTAAGAAAAATGTGTAGCGGTAGTTACGCTGTCTGTCAAAATGACTGTCCATGTTTTCAGCCGATTATTACTATGGTGCGTGACTTCTCGAGTCTGCAGTTTTCAATGAAGTAGGAAAAAAGCTTACACTATTGCTATAAAATATTTGTTTTACTCAAATAAAAAAACAATGTTACTTATGACGATCGTTTGTCGGTCAACTTCGTAACCTCCACGTGTGATCGTCTGGCAGACAAGCGAGTCAAGTGCGCGTATGTTTACGACATTAATATTTAATCATAACGGAGCTATTTGCGAACTACGTCATCAATTCAAGTGTACACAGCCAAAAAAGAGGAAAGCATGGTCTGTACAAGTTGTCGGTCAACAAATCTTTCACCGTAACTTCCGTCACAAGCACTCAATAAGATGTCAAAATATCAAGTATACGAACTGGTGACCAATAAAGTGATTGTAATTCCAACTATTTACCAAAAACTACAACGAAAATTTACTGTAGACTATTCACGCATTGCACACATTGTCTTCCCATTTCAGTATTGTCACCGAAGTGACATTTTGACGAAGGAGCGAGATAGTACTCTAAAGCTCAAACATAACTGCCAATCGCACTCTGGGTTGTTCAAAGCAATAAGTATTATTAAAGCTCCAACAAAAATTCTGGTCTGAACAATTGATCGAACATTTTTTAGGTAACACTTTATATGTGCAAACGTATCCCATAACATATTGAGAAATTGACAATGAATAGACAAAGTCACACATAACGACCGTCACTTTCTTGTAATTGTCAAACATAACTTTCACTCTCTTTGGATAAAGAGTTGCATCAAATAAGATGAAGTTTTATCCTGGTAATAATGTACTCAATAAATAATTACTGCAGTTTTGCAATATTAGTGTGAAATTTAAAGCATTGAAAAGTCTTTATGTAAATGAAAAAAAAGTGGGGCTGAAAACCAGTAACGCACATCACTTTAAAACAAGTAAGATCCTGGGACAAGGGAAACTCTCCCATATTGTATTTCCATTCAATTGAAAGGATGTGCTCAACTGCTTGGAAGTAGATTTTACCTGCACAGAATATAGAAAGGGATAAGCAGAATTATGGGGGGAAAACTGTCAACATAACGCCTGTCACATTTGTGCGCTCTGTAATTACAGTCAAAAACAAACTAATTGAGTTTGGTTGATAAACTATCTTTTTTTGGCCATGAACCAAAAATTTGGATAAATGTTGATCTAATCCAAGAGGAATTATAGCTAAACTGTGAAGTTGAAAATTGCAGCATGACGGACGTCATTATTTCCTTTTATCTGATTTTGAACCATTTGAGTTTGAATATAAGTTGCATCACCTGTATGCTCAGTTACTTACCAGTGATGTTTGACATTCGACCTTGAAGATGAGTTATTTTTGCGTTTGTAAGTTTAGCCAATCAGGTTGCTGATATTTAGTTTGGCCAATCAGAACGCGAAATGCCTAAACTTTAAACGGTGACTGAGCAAACAGTAAAAAACGGGTTTCTGCGTTTTTCTGTTTGACCAATGAGAATGCAGATCATTTAACCACTAAAACATTCCGTTGCGCTAAATAAATATATATAATTATTTCGTAGCAGACGAATACTATTTTATATTAATGGCCATACTTTGTTAAGCTATACATGGTGTTGTATAAAGAATGAGTTACCTAGCTATATGATACATGTATATTTATTTGTGTTATGTGATTAACACTAAGTGGATTGAATAAACAGCCGCCGCGCATGAAATGAATGACACGCTTACTGCGTGTGTGTGTGTGTGTACTATGTGTTGTGTAATCATAATAACTGACATGCTGAATGGCAGAGTTGACTATACGTATTAAATATAAGGTGTTAAACAATTATACATGATTATATTGATCACGATTCGGTTCTTAGAATATTGATCACGATTCGGTTCTTAGAATACATTTAGTGCAAATCAAACGTAATGTTTAAAGAGTCAAACATACTTTATATCTGGGACGTCTTAGAGAGACGTGTTTATATATACGGCTTTTATTGTGCTTATACAGCATGGGTATAGCGATACAAACTAAGTATAACCAATTAACTTTAAACGTATGATAAACGCAAATACACAAAACAGTTTAACCAATCGACATATTATGAAAATGTCATTCGGCGGATCCAACATACAGCTGTGCAAAGTACACGTATCTTTCAAAGCGTCAAATACTGTTTATTTTTTACTAAAGGATATTAACATGTATCTAAGAGAAGCCTAAACATATATGTATGTATAAACGTATATGTATTTTTTTAAATTAAAACCAAAAAATATAAAAAATAAAAAAATAAACGTATAAGAAACAACAATATTATAACTTATCAATAACTTCAAATGTTATGATTAATTTAATGAAGGTCTGCGCTCCCGTTATTGAACGATAACCTGAGCAAATGAACGATAAACTAAGACCACACTTTTCTCTAGAAATGATATTCATAATCAAGGATTGTTGTCAGTCTTTCATGTTTTCATTCTGATGATCACTGATTTGACGCACCAAGTGTATATGTATAATGGAAAGTGTACTAATTAATTGCTATACAACAAACCAATTAGCCGAAATGCCAACTGACGACAAGTGCACTTAGTCGCCATATTTAGTATGTATTCGTTATTTACATAAAATGTATTATGGTGAACACTGTGAACTAATTTTTACGGCTTTTTGTTATATTATGAACGGAATTATTTATCTCTAATTAGACCACACTTTTCATTAAAGTTATGAAAGAAAACAAGCATGTCACATGTATGTTACTCAGGGCTCTAGATAAGGGGCGTATCGGCGTATTTTACGCAATTAAAATCAATAAATACGCAAAAATAATTAATTCTGGACGTACCAGATACGCTTTTAAAATCCTGAATACGTAAATACAAAAAATAACGCACGTATCGTCTTTTTGCCGATTTCAGCGGCCATTTCAATTTATTACGGCCGTTTTGACTTTATTCGAGTACCTGTCAAAAAACTGCGTCGTTTAAGCGCTTGCCCGCAATAACTTATATAGAAGATAAAGCGTCTGAATGACATTCTCGGTTCCCGGGTTACTTTTTTTCGGAATTTGTATCAAGTTTAATAGATCGATTTTATGTAATTTTTTTAAAGTTACAGTTCCTATTACTGCCACGCGGATTACGACTAATCACACTCAACGCGGGGATTTTATCTCACCGCGGACACACTGATTTTGTTGTCCCCGCTGATCGCGGAGTCCACTCATCGCGGGGACAATAACTTTTTACCACCGCGACACAATCACCGCGATTCGCCGTGATCCGTTTTGATTCGCACACCCCTGTGAAATCGCAGGCCATCGCCGCGATTTATCTTCAGTATCAATGTACAATTTTGCAGTCAATTTAATGCATTATTATTCAATAACTATTAAAAAATCGAAGCAGAAGACAATTTTATTTTAGTTTTCGGAAAATTCAAATGCCCCGATAATGTATACTGGGTCACGATAGTTATATGGCGGTTCCTATTACCGACTTCGCGGTGACTGAACATAAAATTCAATTAGTAATTCTTATACTGACAGACTTAAAACTTTACTAGTCAATAGTGTTTTGACATTGTTTTTGTAGTTTTGACATTTTTTATGTGTTCCTTTTATGTGTAATGACTGTTTTCATTGCAAAGTAGCAATGGTTCCATAAATAAAGATAAAAAATACTCAGTGTTTATTGCATCATAAGTATAATTACACAATCATTTTTTGTTGTACACAATTAATTTAAATATAGGGAGTATTTACACAATTAAGATAAGTTCGGAGAGTAACAATACACAATTATTTTAAATCTAGGGAGTACGTACACAATTCCGAGAAATTCTTATCTAGAGCCCTGGTTACTTTAATAAATATATATATTATTGTTATCGACCAGTCATGTAGACGCAAAAATTCAACCAGGCTGTTTAACAAACGTGTAGTAAGGGGTGAAAAAGGAATGAAAAATAAAGAATATTAGACCATGTGAAAGTTCTTTTGAAACAAAATGGATAAAAAGCCTTCCCCGACCCAACACGCCCCGTCGTACCTCACCTCCTCCCCCACAAACCCCACTTCCACTCCACCCCATCCAACACACACACACGCACACACACATATATATAAGCGCTCTCCGTCTATCTGTATCATTACATGTTGTTGTGTTTCATAAGTTTATTTTAATTGAATTTGTTTTGAAACGTTTATCTAAATGTATAATGCATTCAATGAAATCGCATCGAAATAGAGTCAGGTAATTAAACTGTGCTTGCAACTAATAATGCTTAATTATACTCATTCTCCATAAGACAGCTACCTCGGTAGCTCAGTGTAAGGCATTGTGCTTGGAACTATAAATGTTCATATATAATGAAAGTTGGTGTTAACTATACGTTCTTGCCACTTGTTCATAGCCTCGTCCGTCGAATAGGGACGTTCACGGACCTATCTATAATGTTCCCGAGCACGTTAAAGGACCATAGGCATATCTTCATTATTCCGAATAACTCAAGTTATCGGATTTGTATGTATCCCAAACCCTTCTTCTGGGAGGGCTCTAAATAACATTGCATGTGTTGACAAACCACTAAACACCATTTAAATATTTCCGTATTTTGTTATAGCGCCGGTTACTGATGTGAAATGGGTACACTTAAATTGTGTAGAACACTCGCTTATCCATACACTCTAATATCGATTTTCACTTGGTTAAAGGGAGTACATCAGGATTAGTAGTTCTTTTAAAATTGTTCAAATATATTATTTCGCTATTAAAATAAGAACAAGAGGTCAATGACCTTGAAGCTCTACTGATTGATTTTGTTTTCAGGAAGAAGTCGCTACAAACTTGTTTTTTGAAAATCTATTTTTAGCAGTGGCGGCCATCTTGAATTTCCGGCCGACCTGAAATTTTGCTAGGATCAATTAGACATCAAGAGCAACATTCCTGTGAAGTTTCATGAAAATACGTCAAGTAGTTTCAGAGGAGTAGTCGCTACAAGTTTTCATTATATAACTCTATGTAAAGAAAGATGGCCGCTGACAGCCATGTTTAACATTGAATCAAAATAATGTTCGACTCGGATAACCATCATGTCATGCTGATAATTTTAGAAAAAGTCCCATATCAATATCACTTATAGTTTTCAAGAAGTAGTCGCTACAAACTTATTTTTTTTAAATCTATTTTTAGCTGTGGCGGCCATCTTGAATTTCTGGCCGATCTGACATTTTGCTAGGATCAATTAGACATCAAGAGCAACATTCCTGTGAAGTTTCATGAAAATCCGTCAAGTAGTTTCAGACGAGTAGTCGCTACAAATTTTCAATATATAACTCTATGTAAACAAAGATGGCCACTGGCAGCCATGTTTAACGTCGAATCAAAATAATGTTCGACTCGGATAACCATCATGTCATGCTGATCATTTTAGAAAAAGTCCCATATCAATATCTCTTATAGTTTTCAAGAAGTAGTCGCTACAAACTTATTTTTTAAAAATCTATTTTTAGCCGTGGCCGCCATCTTGAATTTCCGGTTGACCTGAAATTTTGCTAGGATCAATTAGACATCAAGAGCAACATTCCTGTGAAGTTTCATGAAAATCCGTCAATTAGTTTCAGAGGAGTAGTCGCTACAAGTTTTCATTATATAACTCTATGTAAACAAAGATGGCCGCTGGCAGCCATGTTTAACGTCGAATCAAAACGATTTTCGACAAGGACCAACATCATGTCATCCTGATAATTTTAGAAAAAGTCCCATATCAATATCTCTTATAGTTTTCAAGAAGTAGTCGCTACAAACTTATTTTTTAAAAATCTATTTTTAGCCGTGGCAGCCATCTTGAATTTCCGGCCGACCTGAAATTTTGCTAGGATCAATTAGACATCAAGAGCAACATTCCTGTGAAGTTTCATGAAAATCCGTCAAGTAGTTTCAGAGGAGTAGTCGCTACAAGTTTTCATTATATAACTCTATGTAAACAAAGATGGCCGCTGGCAGCCATGTTTAACGTCGAATAAAAACGATTTTCGACAAGGACCAACATCATGTCATGCTTATCATTTTAGAAAAAGTCCCATAGCAATATCCCTTAAGAGTTTTCAAGAAGTAGTCGCTACAAACTTGTTTTTTAAAAACCTATTTTTAGATTTGGCGGCCATCTTGGATTTCACATCTACATGAATTTTTGCTAGGATCAACTAGACTTCATGGGCAACATTTCTGTAAAGTTTCATGAAAATCCATTCAGTAGTTTCAGAGGAGTAGTCGCTACAAAAAAAAAGTTGACGGACGGACGACGGACACCGCACCACGGCATAAGCTCTGCTGATCTCTGATCAGTAGAGCTAAAAATGAACTAAATGAGCCATAAACGACCAAAGTAAATTACACCGAACACATACAATAAAAGACATAAATATGGTATTGACTAACTAAGGTTACGTGCCAGGGATAGCTATTTTAATCTTGGCGGTAAAAAAATAAACATCTTTCAAAGCGATCGTCATGTGTCAGTATCGCCGCGGTGATCACGTGTGACGGCTATTTATAATCTGGTGATTACTCCATGGTCTAATAAGCCTTGCTGTAATTCATAATTAGTAATTATTGCGCTGTAGTATAGGAAGCCTAATGATCTATCTATATCTTAGAGCCATTTCACAATATAATTTAGTAATTTCATAGCTTTGTATTTTATTAATGCACGTGTTGCCTCCAAAGCCTGATATACTTCATTTAAGTTGCGGAAGGACGATATAATTTGTGCATTTAAAAAAACATGCAACTTAATAAATGAGGTAACATAAAAGTTTTTGTTCTATTATCTTAGTATTTCATCAGGTATACTTATGCTAAATTGTAGAAAGGGATATAGTCTTGGATCTTTATATACGCCCCGATTGTTTAGCTGTTGAATTAGAATAGGTCTGTTGTTTCGATCTCTACATCTACATAATACATAATATCGTGCTCATAATACATTTGGCTATATTTAGATCATAGTATGTTTATCTCTTTGTGCGCGATAATCTAGTTTTCCACGCATCATATACGCGTATCATATATCTGTCTTGTGCAGTACGTGGCTCGCCTCGGCGGTATTGCACCACTCACGGAATTGCAATAAACAGGAAATGTATCATAAAACTATGTTTCCCTAAATAGTATGTGCTTTTGTCATATACCGACATATGTACTCTAATTAGGCTGTACTTCAATAAGGCTCTGCAATAGTTGATTAGTCGGTGTGTGGTATATTGTTAGTTGGGTGCACCTGGAGAGCATGTCATACTGCAAATCCAAATTTAATACGTGCCACTCCTCGAGTGTTTCAGTCACCAGGTGGCGGGGACTTACGGCATATATATATACTCCCTGGTACTATAGAAATATGATGCTGTGTCATTTATTATGTTGTTTTTTTTTGTGTTTTTCAATTATTTGAAAAATATGCACGTACTAAATATATTTTTTCAATGTGTACTTTTCCGCAAAAGTAAAGTCCTTATTATCTGACGTTCGTATTAATGAACAAGTATTAGACCATGTCCATGCATTCGGAATATACTGAATTTCGCCCTAAGTATACATTACTCAACTTTTATAAGCGGTAACCCAGGTTTTTTGAAATAACACGAATACTACAAACTGGAAATCACCGAAACACATACCGATATTTTATTAAGTTTATCAGCAATGTAATTTGGAAAAAAATGATTTCAGATTACTTTGTTGATAAACTTAATAAACTATTGGTATGTATTTCGGTCATTTCCAGCTTTTAATATTTCTGTTATTTACAAAAAAAAATGTGTTACCGATTATAGAAGTTGAGTAGTGTATATGTACCAAGATATGCGGTGTTGCCGGTGACTTACTGTCAGATTTTCGATAAAAACAGTTTAATTCCGACATTTTCATACACGCTGTACTGTTTTTGCGTGTTTTCCCTATGTACTGATGGATTTTTTTGTTCCCAATGACGTCACTTCAGTTATACGAGGAAGATTTTCCCCCTTTTTTTCGATATTTTAGCAATGCCTGTTCGCATTTTCGATTTTTATGTTTAAAAACATATTTTCACTAAGCATACATCAATAACATAATAAACATCGTATCTATAATGATATTTAATAATTAAGAACATATCAACAGCGGATTTGTTGATTTAGGACAATGTTCATCTTTACCTTATCATTACAGTCACAGTTGGGGTTCTCAGCGTCTTATATGTTGGCCAATCACATGTGAAATAGAGTCAGTTACTCCCTTTTATCTCAATCAGCCAGTCACAATTAACGAACTAAATAATGCATGGAACAATCCTAAATTTTAATTATGCATACTTTATTGTATTATATAATTTTATCAGGCGACATAACATTTTCAACTATGATTTGCGACGAATAATGATTTAATTTATAATTAAAGAGGCACTTTATAACAGGCTGAAATCTATTTTCAGTATATGTTATTTGTATTGTTAATACAATGTGCACTGGTCAAAATAAGTATACGAGCAGACGAAAACTATCTAGTATTTGATACTCTCAGAAACTAATGTATTGAATAGTTTAAAACTATAAGGAGTAAAACACATTATTAATTTAGTTTACTTCCGTTCTTGTACTTTCTGCATATATTGTGTGCACATATTAATAATTAGCTATTAGTCTGTGAAATAATTAGGAATAAAAAAAAAAGTAAACCAGATATAACTATTTTACCACATTGCAATGAAGTATGATAACGTTGTTTTCTTATTGGAATCGGTAAAATTCACAGGAAATTGAGTTCTTCAAAGTTAATACGTTTTTCTTATTATAAGTAACTGTATGACTTTGTTTATATCTCTCAATAACGGCAATATCTGCAGATTTCGAAACATTATTGTTTAGGTTTGAAACACGGCAGTCTTGATATTTTTTATTTAAATTCGCGGCGTCCCGTCAATTTCTTTCCTCTATAAGATCAATTAAATTCGTTAATTCAGTGTACTTTTTCTTTGCAATTGTAACAGGGCATGATACGCGCAATTTAATTTAATGAATATTTGACTATTAAAGGGATAAAGACAATCTGAATTTCTTTAAAACTCGCGGCAATTTATATTAGATATAATAATAGTAATATGCAATTTGTATTGTATTGCACCAATAATATATTTAAACGTATAGTAAAGTAAGACGAACAAGAGAATACCTATTTAAATGTAACCAGGCTAAAAGTAAACATGATTCTAGTTATATAATTCAAGACACCCATTTAAAACACTTCAAGATTGCCGTGGGTACCTTTAAAACGAACACCATTTTTGAATGATACACCGGAGGTGCTTATTTTAATAAAATTATTCAAGATTGCTCCGCGTCCCTTTAGAATCTTTAGTGCATTCCCTATGCATTCAATATATATATATAATTTCTCAATTTCACACCGATCACAAACACGTTACTGGATTCTAGCGCATGACTCAGACACTTCTGTAAACATATAATGGGGCTAACACAACAGATGTGGTTATATTGGGACAGTGACAGAGGGAGCTAATATGAAGAATGAATATGGTATGTATCGGATAAACGCGGGGCAGAGGTGTTAGCTCCAAACCACAAGCATTATCCACTGAGCCACCGAGGCCACTTTGTAAATGAACATATTCAGTAATATATCTCTCAAATTATATAGAAATCTATATATTCTGCAATGCTTTTCATATCAGCTATTCCCATCTTCCTCTGTGTCACACTCGACACCTATTTTTATTATTAATATAACAATGGAAATTTACCATGTTTACCAATTTAAATATTAATATTAATTAAATTGTATTCGTATAATACAATCTTTAAATATTTTGTCTATTTAAATCTCATATTTCTCGTAGGTTCTGTTTTTCCTTTTCTGGGTATTCCCTTATTTCCATTATGGCTAATGCTGTTTTCATTTATTATGTAAACTGAGTATATTCCCTGAACTTTCAAACTATTTTTACAGAATAGAACATATATTTTATTTAACTTGTACATACGTACTTCGTCATTTATGCATATATTAATACAACTTTTCATACATAAGTCTAAGTCACGTGATTCTGCAAATCGATCATTTTATATCAGCAGTTGAGTAATATATATATAGCAAATAACTATTACATGAGGATGAAAATGCAGGCGATTTTGTTTACAACACTATTTAATTTAAAATATTTGTTTTTCTTTCTTCCGGTATATATATTGTGAAAATATCTAATTACTGATGTCTCTTCAATCGCAGTGCGCGTGTACACACTATGCGAGCTTTGGATTAAAGAATTAGTGATTGTCGATGTCAAAAACAGTTGCTAATACATGATAGAGTATACATGCTGCATACCGTATTTTACCTTGTATATTACGCAGTTTTTTACCACTTTTACGGTTTCCGAAAGGGGGGTGCGTACAATATAAGGAAACAATAAAGATAAAAAAAATAATTCTTCAGAAAATCGCTGTCTGGGAAGAAAAACGACGACGAACAGACATTGAGACAGAAAATTGTGAATACCGATAATACACAATTTTTTCGTAATTTACTCGCTTCATATAACTAATATATTGACTTAATTCGATTTATAAACGAATAAAGTGTATTATGATGCTTGTTTTTGTATAAATGTTTGCATGTTTGTTGTAAAACTTCAATAAATTGTGTGAAAAATGGTCCCTCGATTTTGTTGTTTATATCGCGTGACGTAATATCACGTGACTTCCAGCTGTTTAGACTGGTACATACTGGGTACATGTAGTATTTTTACAGTTCTATTCTATTCTAATATTTATAGGATTTTATTTAACATTTTATTAAAAAATTAATGAAGTTTTTGCTTTATTTTGAAATACATATATTTTAGACAAGTAGAAAGGCAGAATCACCCTACTCTGAAATGGCAATTATTCAATAATGCTTGTGAAAACATGCTTACCGGTACACATTTGATGACTGATAATTGGGTCAAACAAAATCGCACCTCGGCTGCAGTGTAGACACATTTTAAACACAGGGTAGAGTGGGTTATTCCATTTCTATAATCCTTTGAAGTTGCCGCGAGTAGCGGCTATTTCTGAGGATGCACTTTGACACGCCGTGTGACCTTTACCAGATTTAGCCACAGGGTACAGGTAACTAATCACGCGTTACACTTGTGCTCCACTTATGATAAGCACTGGTTCCCGTGAATACACAATGTAAGTATAATCGGCGTAATGGATTACGGTAACCAACGACTTTGTTGTGTTTTAGTAGATGTAATTATCGGATTACGGACAATTATCTGCGGCATTATAATTGGCTTTTTGATGAGATGATACAAGATAGGTACTCCCATGAAGATTGGCAATTAATGATTGAAGTAATTATATTTACTTTTGTACGCTAATTTTCTCGATCGTGATTTTTTTTTTTTTAACCTTTTATTTTCGTTGAATGGTTCATCTATGAAAACTAATATTTTGATGCGTATTATACACGGAAATAACTTTTTTACCCCAATTTTGATCTCTAAAAGGGGGGTGCGTAATATACACGGGTGCGTAATATACAAGGTAAAATTCGGTATTGAAAATACAGGCTAATTAAACGATGAATTTAGTTAAGCACATGTTAACTCGATGGTGGCATGAATATAAATGTTTGGTGAACATGGTGAATGCATGGGGTTTGAACATAGGAATAGGAATTAGCATAATTATGCCTCAACTATTGTTTGTAATTAATATAAATTTAAATATCAACATTAATTAAATTGTATTTGTATAATCATGATAATCCACTCTTTTAACAGTTTGTCTATTTAAATCTCGGATCTCAAGTGGGCATGTGATGCCCTGCATAATTATGGATAGTTACTACTTTTACCGTGTCATCCCTTGCTTGTAAATAGTTTTATCGTTATACATTTACATTAATTTTGATAACTGTTTCTTTCCTTCATCTTTCATCAGTTTTTGCGCACAATATGAACTATTTATGTGTCGACGTGCCGTAAAACATCATTCATTCATTCATTCATTCATTCATTCATTCATTCATTCATTCATTCATTTCATTCATTTATTCCAGTTTGTTCGTTCGTTTGTTCATTCATTCATTCTTTGTCCATTTTTCGGGTTTTGCCCTTATTTCCATTATGGCTCTCTATTATGTATTAGGTAAACTGAGTATATTCCTACTATTTACAAACTAAATTTTACAGCACTAATTAATTTGAAATATTTATTGTTCATACTTCCAGTATGTATAATGTGAAAATATCTAATTCAATCGCAGTGCACTCTACGCGAGATATGGATTAAACAATTAATGATTGTCGACGTCAATAAAACAGTTGTTCATATCCAAAACCCGGCTAATTAAAGGATGCATCTAGTCTGGGCTCTGTATGTCATTTTTGACAGATTTAGTTAAGCATATATTAACTCGATGGTGGCATGAATATAAATGATGGGTGAATGCATGGGGTTTGCACGTAGGAATTAACATAATTATTAAGCAACAACTTTTTGTTTCTAATTAATATAAATGTTTGTTTCATTTGCTGCATCAATCAATCACTCTTAAACCAACGATCGTAGAAGAGAATTATCGAATTATATTGTCCTTTTTTTAATTGGTCAAACGCAAAAAAGGTAAAAACTCAAAAACGCGATTGCAAACTCTGCGCATGCGGACTATGCGCATTTGAAAACTATGCGCATGCGCACTACGTGCGTTTGGAAACGCCCGTTTCAGAGCGTTTGGAAACGGAAAAACACTGAGCATGCGCACTTTAAGTGTTTGCAAACCCGTTTTTGGTCGTTTTCCGTTTTAAACGACAAAGAACGACAAAGTGGTTTGAAACGGTAGATAAACGGTAAAACTCGGTAATAAAACGATTCGTTAGCTGTACCAGTGATGCCTGACATTTGACCTTGGAGTTAAGTTATATCACCTGTATGTTCAGCTTCTTACCAGTGATGCCTGACATTTGACCTTAGAGTTGAGTTATTTAGCCTGTATGTTCAGCTACTTACCAGTGATGCCTGACATTTGACCTTGGAGTTCAGTTATATCACCTGTATGTTCAGCTTCTTACCAGTGATGCCTGACATTTGACCTTAGAGTTGAGTTATTTAGCCTGTATGTTCAGCTACTTACCAGTGATGCCTGACATTTGACCTTGGAGTTCAGTTATATCACCTGTATGTTCAGCTTCTTACCAGTGATGCCTGACATTTGACCTTGGTGATGAGTTTTTATACTGTGTGTACGTTCAGCTACTTACCAGTGATGCCTGACATTTGACCTTGTAGATGAGTCATTTCTGCTGTGTGTTCAGCTCCTTTACTGGTGACACCCAACATTTGTCGCTGGAGTTGAGCTATATTGCCTGTACGTTCGACTTCTTCACTGGTGAACCCAGATATCTGAGTCTGGAGACGAGTTATATCGCCTGTACGTTCGGCTACCTCACTGGTGACGCCTGACATTTGACCTTGGAGTTGAGTTATATCAACTGTATGTTTATCTAATGGCTCCTTCAACTCAACTAAAATATAAAAAATAATTAAATGAAATTGCTTAAAATGTATTATAAGATATTTTGAGTATATAAATGTTTTGCAAATGACTCAAATTTTGTAAAGATATATTAGTACATACATATATGAAGTTTGTTGTTGACAGGCCTAAACGGGTTTAAGAAGATGAAGATGAACAATTCAGGTAAAATAAGGAACAAGAATTACCTATGTATAAAAGAGGTCAAGGTTGTCCATGGTGGCCTACTTTTGGTTTAAGTGTGTAAGGCATGATAACATGTATAACAATTTGAACAGTGTAGGGATAACAGTGTAGAGATAACAGTGTAGGGATAACAGTGTAGGGATAACAGTGTAGGGATAACAGTGCAGGTATAACAGTGTAAGGATAACAGTGTAGGGATAACAGTGTAAGGATAACAGTGTAGGGATAACAGTGTAGGGATAACAGTGTAGGGATAACAGTGCAGGTATAACAGTGTAAGGATAACAGTGTAGGGATAACAGTGTAGGGATGACAGTGTAGGGATAACAGTGTAGGGAAAACAGTGTAGGGATAACAGTGTAGGGATGTGTAGGGATAACAGTGTAGGGATGTGTAGGGATAACAGTGTAGGGATAACAGTGTAGGGATGTGTACGGATAACAGTGTAGGGATAACAGTGTAGGGATAACAGTGTATGGATAACAGTGTAGGGATAACAGTGTAGGGATAACAGTGTAGGGATAACAGTGTAGAGATAACAGTGTATGGATAACAGTGTAGGGATAACAGTGTAGGGATAACAGTGTAGGGATAACAGTGTAAGGATAACAGTGTAGGGATAACAGTGTAGGGATAACAGTGTAGGGATAACAGTGTAGGGATAACAGTGTAGGGATAACAGTATAGGGATAACAGTGAAGGGATAACAGTGTAGGGATAACAGTGTAAGGATAACAGTGTAGGGATAAAAGTGTAAGGATAACAGTGTAGGGATGACAGTGTAGGGATAACAGTGTAGGGATAACAGTGTAAGGATAACAGTGTAGGGATAAAAGTGTAAGGATAACAGTGTAGGGATGACAGTGTAGGGATAACAGTGTAGGGATAACAGTGTAGGGATAACAGTGTAGGGATAACAGTGTAGGGATATATAGGGATAACAGTGTAGGGATAACAGTGTAGGGATAACAGTGTAGAGATAACAGTTTATGGATAACAGTGTAGGTATAACAGTGTAGGGATAACAGTGTAGGGATAATAGTGTAAGGATAACAGTGTAGGGATGACAGTGTTGGGATAACAGTGTAGGGATAACAGTGTAGGGATAACAGTGTAAGGATAACAGTGTAGGGATGTGTAGGGATAACAGTGTAGGGATAACAGTGTAGGGATGACAGTGTAGGGATAACAGTGTAGGGATAACAGTGTAGAGATAACAGTGTAGGGATAACAGTGTAGGGATAACAGTGTAGGGATAACAGTGTAGGGATAACAGTGTAGGGATAACACTATAGGGATAACAGTGTAGGTAAAACAGTGTAGGGATAACACTATAGGGATAACAGTGTAGGGATAACAGTGTAGGGATAACAGTGTAGAGATAACACTATAGGGATAACAGTGTAGGGATAACAGTGTAGGGATGAAGTGTAGGGATAACAGTGTAGGGATAACAGTGTAGGGATAACAGTGTAAGGATAACAGTGTAGGGATGACAGTGTAGGGATAACAGTGTAGAGATAACAGTGTAGGGATAACAGTGTTGGGATAACAGTGTAGGGATAACAGTGTAGTGTAGGGATAACAGTGTAGGGATAACAGTGTAGGGATAACAGTGTTTGAAAAACTGAGGTTACCGCAAAGGTTAACTAAAAGGCTAAACACAAATGATAATGCCTACGAGGACTTCATCGACAACAAAGATGAGGTAATTACATAACTTAGCTTGCACTTTGTGATGGCAAGCTAACCCGGATTTACTGGCAAATATTTATTGAATATCCTACTTTTATTTGTCTTAATGTTAATTTAAATTGACACTGTTGATATAGTAATACAATTATCTCCACCTAATGGGGCAGTATACGCCTGTTCACTAAATGTTTTGTTTTTTAAAAAGCATTTCCTAGGTATCAGGACAACATGACCTTGATCTTTGACCTCTGATAAAACAACTGTTTTTTTTTTTCTGCTAAGTCAGTTTTGACTGAGAAGTCAGTAATTATAACAAATAGAGGATGAAAATATAAATAAAGCATAGTATTGTCATATTTACATAATTGATGATATCTTTCCCAAAATGAGAAATAAGCGCATTTCCCCCCCCCCAATTTTGTGGAAGAAAACCTTGGATAGAGGGTGTTGTTTTACCAAGTGCACTATTTGTGTATAAAGTGTTTAGATTGTATGTCAAATAGTTTATGAATAATAGCCAGAAAATCAGGTTAATATGAAGTTGATGTGACCCTGACCAGTAACCTACTGACTCCAAAAGCAATATGGTTCCTCCGCTTACCACTTATGAAGATTCAATATCAGGGCTTTTTTCCACAAAATTGGGAAGAGGCCCAGGCCTGTCCATTTTGGGGAAAAATAACGCGCTTATTTCTCATTTTGGGAAAAATACAAGGTTTCATAAATTCAGTAAATATGACATTAATATACTTTATTTATATTGTCAACCATTATTTACCATAATTATTAACTTTTCCAAGTCGGAATTTACTTAGCAGACAAACACACTGCAGAATTTATGCTTTTTCTCAAATTCTGAGAGACTGCTGTTTTCCGATTGGGAAATATTTCTGCCACAGTTGGGAAAAAACAGTCCAATTTTCTGTTGGGAAGAGGCCCTTTACAGGCCTCTGTTATATAAGGTAAAAAAGCCCTGAATATAGGTGTTTTAGCTCCGGAGTCATCAAGGGGAATTCTTATTTTCTCAGCATGACGTTGACCTTTGACCTATTGACTCAAAAAGCAATAGGTTACTCCTCTCAACCAAGGGCAATGTTCCCATGTAGTTTCATGGATGTAGGTGATATGCTTCTGGAGCTGTCATTAAGAGGAGAATGTAAATATGAGGTTATTCTGACCTTGACCTTTGACCCAGTGACCCCAAAAGCAACAGGGTGACTCCACTTACCCAGGTAACAAGTACAATGAAGTTACACCAGTGTAAGTGTTATACTTATAACTTTTCGATAGAAATGGTGTATTTTATATAAGGTCATGGTGACCTTGACCTACGACCTAGTGATCCCAAAATCCTAATGGTTCCTCTTCTCGACTTGTGCAAAGCACCTATGAAGTTACATGACCAACAGTTATCAGTTGAAAATTGTCCGTTTGAGGTCATGATGACCTTGACCTTTGACCTACTAATCCAAAAGGTAATAGGGTTCTTCCTCTCACCAAGGGTAATGTATTATACTTTCGAAGTTATCAGGTAGAATGCATAATTGTTTCCTGACAGACATGGACGGACAACACCATACCTTCATTACGTAGTCAGGCCTTAATGCCATTAAGAGATGGGAACGCTTATATTAGCAGGATTTTATAACAGATAATTTGACAATAAAACATGTTAAAAACATTTTTTCGCTGAAAAAAAAAAATAATATTCAGTTTATGTCATACCCCAGACAACCCCGTTTTGGCTCAAAATGAGTAATACAAAGCACTTGATCATGTTCATTAATGACTATTATATCCACGTTGCATTACAATAATAATCAATAAATATCTTGTCATTACTTTTGTAATGCCAATAACATTTAAATTGAATAAATAGCAACCATTAACAAGAGGTCAATGACCTTGAAGCTCTACTGTAGCAACAGTTTTGATAGCTAGATCAGCATTCCTGTGAATTTTCATGAAAACCTGTCAAGTAGTTTCAGAGAAGTAGTCGCTACAAGTTGTTACTATATATGACCCTATATGTAAACAAAGATGGCCACTGGCAGCCATGTTTAATGTTGAATCAAAATAATTTTCAACAAGGACCAACATCATGTTTTGCTGGTCATTTAAGAGAAAGTCCCATATCAATATCACTTATAGTTTTCAAGAAGTAGTTGCTACAAATTTGTTTCTTAAAAATCTATTTTTAGCCATGGTGGCCATCTTGAATTTCCGTCAAACCTGAAATTTTGCTAGGATCAACTAGACATCAAGAGCAACATTTCAGTTACGTTTCATGAAAATCCTTCAAGTTAAGGCTCAGAGGAGTTATTCCTGTGGTGGCCATTTTTGACATCCAAAACAAAATAAACTTTGGTTAGGACCAACTACATGTCCTGGCAGTCATTTTGGTAAAGGTTCCAAATCAATATCACTTATGTTTTTTTCAGAAGTAGTTACTACAAAATCGCATTTTTAAAATCTATCTTTAGCCGTTGCGGCCATCTTGAATTTCCGGCAGATCTGAATTTTTGCTAGGATCAACTAGACATCAAGAGCAACCTTCCTGTGAAGTTTCATGAAACTCTGTCAAGTAGTTTCAGAGGAGTAGTCGTCACACGTTTTTCCTATATAATTCTATGTAAACAAAGATGGCCGCTGGCGGACATGTTTGACATCCGAATCAAAATGAATCTTGGTTAGGATAAACTACATGTCGTGCCAGTCATTTTGGTAAAGGTTCCAAATCAATATATCACGTACGGTTTTTGAGAATTCTTGAAAATCTGTCAGGTAGTTTCAGAGGAGTAGTCGCCACAAGTTTTTCCTATATAACTCTCTATGTAAACAAAGATGGACAATGGCAGCCATGTTTGACATCGAATCAAAGTGAATCTTGGTAAGGACCATGTACATGTCGCACAAGTAATTTTGGTAAAGTTTCCAATTCAATATCACTTACTGTTTTTGATTAGTCGTTGCCACAAAGGCGCATTTTTAAAATCTATTTTTAGCAGTGGCGGCATCTTGAATTTCCAACCAACCTAAAATGTTACTATCATCAGAGCCCCAGATAAGCATTGGCTTGATTTGCTTAAATACCCACCTATATTTTTGTCAATTGGGTATTTTAAAATACAACTGAGTAAAAAAAAGTATAAAAAAGTAATTCACTCATCAAATGTTTCGTTAATTGGGTATCAACACAAAATAGTACAAATAGGTACTGACACCAGTGTACTTTTCAGATCTTTACGTTGTATGTTGTATGATAGTCTCTGTCGTCGCTTCTATTTCACATGAATTCTAAATTTGAAATGATATTTACATCTTGTCTGAACAAATTAACTGTAAACATAAACTGTAACTTCAAACTGTATGTTTTAACTGAGTGTTTTATTTTCGCTGAATAGTTCACATGATTGCTGTCGTGTTTTTTCGGTTTTGTTACCGATGACAAAATATCGTTTAATACATCGAGATCAATTGGAATTTACGGGTCAATACATATATCGATTAATTCCTCTATAATTCCCGAAACAACCCTGTCACCATCTAATGGTTTGGGAATGTCAAAATACCCAACAATTTTGTTTTGCTGTGTATTTATACTGGCCTTTTTACGACCTATTTTGATGGACGCCATTTTACACAAACGCTTGAAAATTACCAAGCCACGTAGTGATCTAGACTTTATTTTATATTGGACTGGTTTACGAAATTACTATTTGTTCTATAGCGACATAGTGTTAAATATTCCAGTAACGTCTACTAGACGCGTTCACTAATTAACCGGGAGAATACAGAATGACGAAGATTTGTTTACATTCTACGAAAGTCAGAAACAACGTGCGATTGCAATAATGGAAAACAGTTTGTACGCACACGTTTTTTAAATAATTGCTTAAATGGGATTTCATATGCTTTTTGGTACGCTTGATTTTAATTTCAATTGGGTTTTTCATTGTTTTAATAGCCCATTTCACCGGTACTTCGGAAATCTCCGTACACAGTTCGGAATTTCAGTCACATGGCGCAAAGTCACATGACTTCAAGAACTAATCAGATGCTGGTAGTCATAACAGTATCAACACTCACAAATTAACTAGTTTCAGTCTTTATATATGCGTATTTGTTCGCTAAAGCACCGCAATCGTTAGTGCTATTCTACACAGAAGCCATCTTGACTCATTCCTTGGAAACTAGATCGGATTTCAAGGCTATACGAACACGTGTTGAATTGTTTACATTGGAGCATGTGCGCGTAAATTGGAACCGGTGTTACGATAGAAATATTCATTGTTTTCTGACAATCCCGTTTTTGAATTGTATCAACAAACACGCTTTACTTTTTGTTTTTCTATAGTGCCAAACACATTAATAACATATATTTGTCATGCGTTCAAGTTATAGTCTGACATTTAATAACATTTTTACATTGTTTTTAATTCACATTGGCACCGTTACAATGAATATTTAATGTGCCTACCAGCGTTTGATTGGTCGACCTATTTGGCTACTCGGAGATAGCTCGTTATTATCCGTGATCTTTCGGCAGATGTCGGGGTGAAATGGGCTATTGGGTATTTACGCAAGTACGCAGCTTATCTGGGGCTCTGTATGATCAACTAGACATCAAGAGCAAAATTCCTGTGAAGTTCCATGAAATTCCATCAAGTAGTTCAGTGCCCCAGATAACTTTTGCACCTATTGGGTATTTCACTCATGAAATTAAAATTAATTGAGGGAATTTCAAATTTTCAAAAATATTCGGGTGATTTGGGGATCAAACGTAAAACAAGCGAGGTAACTTACCCGTCATTATGTGAGCTTTATTGACTTGTTATTTATGGCAGTGGTTTGTCAATATTAATCATTATTAATGATTAATTTCCATAGAAACACTAATCACATATATGTTAATTTCAGAAGTGTTTCTTAACGGTAACTCGTTGGTCGGTTTATGTCCCCCTTTCGACATTTTAGTCGTCTGCACAAAGCAAACGCTTTCAAAAGTAAACAAGAAAGTGCACAGACGACAACACAATAGTAATGACTGGAATAGCGTACATATTCAATTATATAGCGTTCTCTTTTACTGCTCCACTTAATCGATAATTATGTAACGTAAATCTGCTTTTTGTAAATATTGGAATACGCATGAAAACATCCATCCATCAATCATTTGAACACTTTGACTGTTGGTACGCTCAAAAAGTAAAATGTTGGAGTGAAAAGGAAATTGCTTGCGTATCTGGTACGCATGTCAGGGAAATTAATTGGGTATTTGGCAATTTTAATTGATTGAAATACGCAGATACGCTGCTTATCTGGGGTGTTTCAGAGGAGAAGTCGCCACAATTTTTTCCTATAATATAACTCTATGTAAACAAAGATGGACGGTGGCGGTCATGTTTGACATCCAATCAAAATGAACTTTGGTTAGGATCAACTACTTGTAGTGCCAGTCATTTTGGTAAAGGTTCCAAATCAATATCGGTTATGTTTTTTGAGAAGCAGTCTCGCCACAAAACCAAATTTTTAAAATCTATTTTTAGCCGTGGTGGCCATCTTGAATTTCTGGTAGACCTGAATTTTTGCTAGGATCAACTAGACATCAAGAGCAATATTCCTATTAAGTTTTATGAAAATCCATCAAGTAGTTTCAGAGGAGTAGTCGCCATGAATAAAAGTTTACAGACGGACGGACGGACGGACGACGGACTAAGCACCATGGCATAAGCTCTGCTGATCTCTGATCAGTGATCTCTGATCAGTCGAGCTAAAATGATTGTCACCTGAAGTTATAAATAAAAAGTGTGAACATCTAACGTTTAGAAAGAGACATTATGTTGATAATGGCGACAGAGACAATATGCCAAGTTAAACTAAGGCAGTTTAATTCTAAGTTCAAGAATAAAATGTGTGAATGACAGCATCAATACCTTTAACATCTTCGATCAGTTTCCTGGTTTCCATGTCATCTTTGCGTTGCTTTTCAATTTCTGTAATGTATTTTTCGTCATTCTCTGGGTCCATTGTTGTCCTTTCCAACATGTCAACTTCATCTTCATATGTAACAGCCTTCCTAGATCGCAGTGTCGCCTCAAGTTCAACGACACTCTGTCGGATTGACGACCATATGGTATGGAATGATATATCATCCACCAAACAGACAAGCTGATGTCCATAATTGACATTTCTGGCAATCCTTAGGCGCTCAATATTAGCTGATACAGATCTGTCGAGAGGATCTGGATCACATCCCCATCCGTTACGGTGAGGTATGATACCGCAAATATTTCTCAGTAGGAGATACAACAACGACAAATCAAATTCTGCATAGGTGCCAGTGAATCCTCCTATTGCTGGAAACAACAGAGCCTTTTGAGAAGCATTTAACAGTCGCTTCAGCTGATGCTGCCTGCTTAAAATAACGGCAATTCCGGCAAGTGGACAATGCTGCTCGAGGATATCTCTCAGAAGGCAGGGACATATATCCACCAACAAGCGCGAGAGACGACCATAATGGGTGGTTTTCCTAGTAGAGGGAAATAGGCTGCTGGTGGCCATGAGGTGCACGGAAAACAAAAGATAAAGACATGGTGAAATCTGGTTTTATATACATGTATGCAAAGATGTCCAACAAAGTCATGCTCAATTACAGTATAACCCGTATAAAGGCCCAGGGCGAAAGGTGTCAAAGGGTCAAATACTCGAACAAGGGTGGGGGAAGTGGAGGGTAATGTCTTCTTTTTCTCAAATTAAATATTATGATGCTGGTATTACATTTTGCACCAGGGTTACCTGTGGGTTGTGGTAAAAAGTTCAAATACATTTCAAATACATGTACACAAAAACTCTAAATTTAACTTATTAAAGGACACACGGCACGGTGTCTTGTTTGAGTAAAGTTTGGTAAAGATTGGACGAAAACTGAAGGCCCTATCGTCTTAACGAGGCAAAATACAGCATTTTTAACTAAATCCAGAGCCATAACTCCGACGTTACTGGTTCAATCTGGCTGATCTTCGAACTCGTCTGAGCTTTCATTAAAATCAACAGTCTGGTAAAGTTTGGAAAAGATCCGATAAAAAAGAAGGCCCTATCGTGTTAACGAGGCCAAATTATAGCATATTTCAGAAAATCAAGGGCCATAACTCCGGTGTAAATGGTCCAATCTGGCTGGTTTTCGAACGTCTGAGTTTTCATTGATATCAATAATCTGGTAGTTTGGTAATTGTTCCGACTGTTTTATATGTACCAATAAATTATGGAAATCAAAATGTGAAGTTCGGACCTTGTTATTAAATGGTAATAAGATCCCATAGGGCTGGCCTAAACTACTCAGAATAAAACATTGTTTTACTGTAAAACTCACTTATAGCGAACTCAGTTATAGCGAATACTCGATTATAGCGAATACTCAATTATAGCTAAGTGTTTTCAATTCCCCGGCCAGCTCCTTCTTTGTTTCATATTTAAAATTATGGATATATCAAACTCAGATATAGCGAATTCTCGGTTATAGCAAAGAAATTTTGCATTCCCAATCCAAAGAAACAAGGTACCTTTTTATAGCGAATTGGCTATTCTTGTTTACAATAACTGCAGCATATTTCGGTATTTCCTGGTATAAAACGTAAGCCCGGAGAAGTGCAAGTTTTCACAACTTTGTCAAAGGGAATGTGTTAAGTGGTGTTTGCACCAGAACTAAATGGTTTTATTAAACAGGTTGTATGAAAGCTTGCTTGATATAATTTCTAAAACGTAAGCATCTATCAAGTATAAATACTATATTATACTCAGTTGGAAACATTTTAAGAAATATATTGCACGGTCATATATTGCATGTAGCCCAAATGGATATGAACTTTAAACAAGAGAGCCAAGATGGCCCTGATTCGATCACCTGAGGATCTTTGCAATGATGAAAAAATTGCCCTCTGGCAAATGCTGATTGAAGACGTTTTTAAGTCTTTCCTGACGTAAGTCTATGTAAAAACATGCAAAATCTCTACATACAAACTTTGGACCCATCTTTGGACACATCTTTGACACCATTGACTTCAAATGAGCAAACTTGATAGACCAGGGGTTAGCGATCATTAATAATAATAAAGAACAAGAGGGCCTGTGGATGGTCTACACGCTAAAATGGCTCTTATATCAAGGGGTTTCATCATTAAATTCCTTTCAACACCTTTTTACAAGTGCACAATGCAATAACATGCACCCTCAATCGAAATTTAAACCCACAACTCCATGCTAACAATTTAAATGAAGATTTTTTAAGTTTTCCCTATATAAGTCTATGTAAAACATGCAAAATCTTTATATACAAACTTTAGAATAATTAACAACTGAAAAAATGCATCCAAACAGGAAGCACTAATAACAAGAGGTCAATGACCTTGAAGCTCTACTGATAGGTTTTGATAGCTAGATCAACATTCTTGTGAAGTTTCATGAAAATCTGTCAAGTAGTTTCAGAGGAGTAGTCGCTACAAGTTTTTACTACAGTTGGTGCCACGCGGATTACGACTTTTTTGCAGCATGCCTGCGGACGTTTTTCAATCGAAGTCACAAATCCCCGAGATTCCCGCGACTGTAAAAATCGCCGCGATTGCAAAATCCAGTCTCGAAAGAAAGCATTAGGGGAAACGCAGGGGAAATTAGAGCAGCGATAAATAAAAAATGTAATAAAATTGATAAATACAATGAATAAATTTCGAAAGCAATAAGTATTTCAAACTATTAATGCATTTAACAACACATGCATGTTTTTTGCTTTTTGTTGTCCAAAAGTCGCATTTCTCTTCAACAGACATAAACTGGCTACCCACAATCCTTTGCGATACATTTTTTTCGGATTATTTCTGACTAAATAACCCATCGATGTATTAATAATCAACAGCAGAATAGTAAAATTATTTACAAATAACGATTAGTTTAAAATATAATTCTAATTTCCAGTATAAGAATTACTAATTGAATTTTATGTTCTGTCTGTCGGAGTTACCGCGAAGTCAGTAATAGGAACCGCCATATAACTATCGTGACCCAGTATACATTATCCGGGCATTTGAATTTTCCCAAAACAAAACTAAAATTGTCTTCTGCTTCAATTTTTTAATAATTATGCATTAAATTGACTTCAAAATTGTACATTGATAATGAAGGTAAATCAATACAGATCACGGTGAATCACGGTTATTGTGTCGAGGTGGTCAAAAGTTAGTGTCCCCGCGTTGAGTGGACTGTCCGACGTTCGGGGGACAAAATCAGTGTGTCCGCGGTGAGATAAAATCCCCGCAATGAGTGTGATTAGTCGTAATCCGCGTGGCACCAACTGTATATAAAAATGTCCCATATCAATATCACTTACAGTTTTCAAGAAGAAGTTGCTACAAATTTGTTTTTAAAAATCTATTTTTAGCCAAGGGGGGCATCTTGAATTTCCGGACGACCTGAGATTTTGCTAGGATCAACTAGACATCAAGAACAACATTTCTGCTAAGTTTCATGAATATCCTTCAAGTAGTTTCAGAGGAGTAGTCGCTAAAAGTTATTACTATATAACTGTATGTAAACAATGATGGACGCTGGCAGCCATGTTTAATGACGAATCAAAACGATTTTCAACAAGGACCAACACCATGTCATGCTAATCATTTTAGAAAACGTCCCATATCAATAACACTTACAGTTTTCAAAAAGTAGTCGCTACAAACTTGTTTTTTAAAAATCTATTTTTGGAGGCCATCTTGGGTTTCACATCAGCGTGAATTTTTGCTAGGATCAACTAGACATCATGGGCAACATTCCTGTAAAGTTTCATGAAAATCCATCCAGTAGTTTCAGAGGAGTAGTCACTGCAAAAAAGATTAGGGACAGATGGACGGACGATGGACATCGCACCACGGCATAAGCTCTGCTGATCTTTGATCAGTAGAGACTACAATGAATTTAAAAAAAAATGAAAAAAGTTTAACTCCAGTGGGATTTGAACCGACAGCCCTAGCTTCCAAATGTACAAGAAGTAATTCAAAGATTTTTCTATGGTGGCCATCTTGGATGTTACGTTTAAAGGCATTTTCTGTAGTTTTCCATGCGCAGCATTTTTGATCGACTACTCTTCTAAAACTATTGGATGGATTTTCCTAAAAATGTACAGGAATGTTGCTTTTGATGTCTAGTTGTATTTATTTTATTTTTTTGAATTTGTTTTTTTGGATTTTTTTTTTTTTTGGATTTTCTTTATTTAAATAAATGCATATTATTAGATACATAAAATAGGAAAAATATAGCATTTTGTAAAATTCCAACAAAATTAAAAAACTTAAGCATAATGGTAGGGTTCCAAAAACCAATATGCATGGTGACCTATAAATTTAATTGCATATATCAGTATATTGTCTAAATATATGTTCAAATAAGTGCCTAGGAAGTTTGAACAAATTCTGTAATTAGGAATATAACAAAAAAGGAAAATATACTATTTTTATATAATTTCATATAAAACTTTTAGCATAGGGGTAAGGGTTTCAAAAGATTTTCTAAACAAGCATGGGGACCTAACATTTTTATTGCACATTTTGTTTTTATATATATGTTAAACTATGTGCTTAGAAAGTTTAAACAAATTCTATTATTGGGAACATACAAAAAAAAAGAGGAAATTGCATCGTTATGGGCTAATTTGTGCATAAATTGTGGTAATGGTTTTGTAAAAAATATAGGTTTTACATAAAGATGAGCTTTAAATGTTATTGTAATTAAATGTTCTTTACTTTAATACAATTTTAGCAGAATTGTGACCAACGAATAAATGATTAGACTTCAAAAATGTCTTATTTAGCTATTTCATGGACTTGTTTAACCTTTTGGAAAGATTGACATGACGGTAGCATTACAAATTATTTTTTAAAATTTTAACAATCATGGTGACCTACCATTATTTTTGTCTTTTCTGTCTATATATATAACAGACTTACTGTACAAAAAAATTGAAGAAAATCTGTTATGCAGAAAAAACTATAGAAAATGTCTTTAAAGGGAGTACATCAGGCTTTTCATGGGGGTCTAGGTGTCCGACTTAAAATTGACAAAAATTGATATATTTTCTATTCTACATGGCCAAAACATAATGAATAAGTCTAAAAATTATCCCTTATTTGCAAAGAAATTCATTCTGCACAGTAATACGTGCTATCCTAGGTGACGCACCAGGGTTAATTTCAGCATTTTACGTCCGATTCCGTCCTAGCTATATGGTGTTTTCAAAGTTTAGACATTAACAAAATGGTTCGTACATCATATTTTGATTGATATAAGTGTTTTATCATGAACGGGAACAATTTTATAATTTAAGATGTTTCTAGAAAAATCCTGATGTACCCCCTTTAACTTATTTTAACAAATTTGAAAAACATTCATCTAAGGATCATCCATGTTAAATTTGGTAAAAACTGACCAAGCCGTTTCTGAGAAGACGACTTTTTAAAGATTATCCATATATGTCTATGTAAAACATGTGACACCTGGGGCGAGCCAAATGTGACCCCTAGATCACCATTTAAACAAGCTTGGTAGAGGACCATAAGCATATAGTAAATGCAAAATATTTAACCTCTGGTTCTTGTAGTTTCAGAAGAATATATTTTTAGTATTTCCCTATACATGTCTATGTAAAACATTTGACCTCTGGAGCGGGGCAAAATGTGACCCAAGGATCACCATTTCAGAAAACTTGGTAGAGGACCATAAGCCTATAGCGCCTGCAAAACATTAAACCTCTGGCTCTTGTAATTTGAGAGAAGAAGATTTTTTAAGTTTTCCCTATATAAGTCTATATAAAACATGCAAATATTTTATATACAAACTATAGAAAAATTAAACAAAAGAAAAAACGCATCCAAACAGGAAACGATAATAAAATGAAGAATAAAAAAAGAATACCTCCAGTGGGATTTGAACCCAGGGCCTTTAAGCTTCCCAGTATACAAGAAGTTTCTATGGTCAGTCAGAGCTCTAACCTTAAACAGTTACAAGTTTTATAACTGCTGGAAGTTATTAAAATGCCAAATTATTATCTCCCTTTGGTTTAGAGTAGCAGATACTTTTCCCCAATAGCCATTTGTAACCTAAATCAGTTGTCAAGATCATTTGCCAATAAATCGAAATAGTTGCCAAATGTGCAGTGTTCATTTATGTCTGAATACTAATTATTAAGGATAAATACTTTTTTTTTTTTTTTTTGGCCCACCTTCTCAACCCCTTTTATCTGCTCCTTTCTTTCGCCTCCCCTCACTCCGTCTTCCGCCAGCTCTGCTGTTGTCCCTCCTACTAGATGGTGATCTGTTCTGACATACTTTCTGCTGAAGCCTCGCTGTATAATCCGTTTCTGCGACGACTCTCGCCGTTCACCCGCAGTTCACCTGATTTTTCTCTTTTTTCCTTGGGATTGTACTGTTTCTGGGACATTGCTGATATGTCTTCTGTTGTTGTCTATTGCTGTGACACAGCCTCCCCCTAGTACTCCATGGTACTCCATTCAAGCTACTATGCCACTACTAGGCTACTGGACACTGCATACTTTAGACGCGCCATACGAAGAACCAACGAATTTCTGTCTACATCTTCCCTTCTTTCAGTGAACGTCGGCCTAACATCGTCACAAGACAGCAGTGAAGTACTAACTACTCATGAAGCAAATTTGAGGGCCGAGAAGGTGGATTTTTGCCGAATGGTAATGAATGATAAGCAATGAATAAATGAAAGATGATAATGGAGAGACCAGCATCCGGCGGGGTTTGAACCCACGACCTTCCGCTTGTGGGCCCAGTGCTCTACCACTGGGCTATAGAGGCCTCACGATAAATACATCTTCATCAAGATCCAATTAGCTGTTGTTCACTAATTGTCATTTTGCCGAGTACAAAATGATTTTTAATGAATTTTATTGCATAACAGTAGGTAACTTGAGAGCCTTGGTGCATTGGATTTTCATCGATGCTCATAGAATTTTATTGCATGGTTGTAAAGTTGAATAATCACACTACCTGGAGAAAATTATATATAAGCAGGGAAAATTCCTCTACAGAAGATAGAATGCATCTAAACTTGAATGATTTTGTGGTAGTAACTGCTTCTGGTTACTATCCCAGTTTTAGCTGTTTTTTTTAATAACAGTCACAGGTTATGAAAAACATAACTGTTTAAGGTTAGAGCTTTGACTGATGGTTGCCATCTTGGATGTCGTGTTTACCTAATTTTAACAAATTTGAAAAAACATTCACCTCAGGATCATCCATGTGAAATTTGATCAAAATTGACCAAACTGTTTTTGAAAAGAAGATTTTTAAAAAAAGCCCTATGTAAGTCTTTGTAAAACATGTGACCTCTGGGGCGGGGCCAAATGTGATCCCAGGATCACCATTTGAACAGGATTGGTAGAAGACCATAAACTTATAGTAAATGCAAAATATTGAACCTCTGGCTCTTGTAGTTTCAGAGAAGAAGATTGTTTTAAGTATTTCCCTATAAAAGTCTATATAAAACATATGACCCCTGGGGTGGGTAAAATGTGACCCCAGGGTTACCATTTGAACAAACTTGCTGGTAGAGGACAATAAGCTGATTGTAAATACAAAATATTAAACCTCTGGCTCTTGCAATTTCAGAGAATTTTTATTTTTTAACTTTCCCTATACAAATCTATGTGACCCCTGGGGCGGGGCCAAATGTAACCCCAGAGTCACCATTTGAACAAACTAGGTAAACTAGGTAAAGGACCATAAGCTTATAGTAATGCTGGCTCTTGTAGTTTCAGAGAAGATTTTTTTGATTTTTACCTGTATAAGTCTATGTAAAACTGGGACCCCTGGGGCGGGCCATATCACCATTTGAACAAACTTAGTAGAGGACCATAATCTGATGCTACATGTAATATATGAGAGTCTCTGCCTTGTGGTTTCAGCGAAGAAGATTTTTTTTTTAAAACTCCTATAAAAGTCTATGACATGTATGAAAAACATGCAAAATCTCAATATACAAACTTTGGACCCCCCGGGGCATGGCCATTTTTGACCCGGGGGACTTCATTTGAACCAACTTGACAGTTTAGGCGTTGGCGATCATTTTAAAAGAAAAACTGTCAAAATCTGTCCAGACGTTCTTGGGAAGTAGATTTGTTACGGTTTCGACCATATATGGTAATGGTGGCCATCTTGGATGTCAATCTGACCTAATTTTAATAAATTTAAAAAGCAATCATCTAAGGATCACCCATGTTAAGTTTGGTCAATATTGGCAAAGTGAAGCATCAAGCTGATCTAAAACAAGAGGCCCAAGAGGGCCTGTATACGCTCTACTTGTATGACGCAATTTAAAAACATAAACATGATAGAGGCCAACCCAAGAAACATGTTTCCTATATATAACTCTATGTAAACTTTGGGTTATCGTGGTGGCCATTTTGAATATTTGACGACAACGAAAAACACAAACTTGATAGAGCATATGATATTTAACTAGAATGAAATAAGTGGTAATATGTCGTTTGATAAATGTCCTTCAATTTGACCTAAGTTTAGCCATGGTGGCCATCATGGACGACTGGAGGCCCCAAAAAACATAAATCTGAGAGGGACTATCCCAAATATCATGGTGATTAAGTTTCATCAAAATCCTTCAAGAGGTTTCAGAGATGTCATTTTTAACCTTTTCCTATATAACTCTATGTAAACTTTGGGTTGCCATGGTGGCCATTTTGACTATTCGATGATAACGAAAAACACAAACTTGATAGAGGCCAACCCAAGGAATGTCACAATTAAGAATGGAATAAGTGGTTTCGGAGGAGATATCGTTTGAAATTTCCTTAAATTTGACCTAGTTTTAGCCATGGCGGCCATCTTGGATGACGGGCGGCAGCGAAAAAACACAAATCTGAGAGGGACTATCCCAAATATCATTGTGATTCAGTTTCATCAGAATCCTTCAAGCGGTTTCAGAGAAGATGTCATTTTTAAACATATTCTATAAAACTCTATGTAAACTTTGGGTTGCCGTGGCAGCCATTTTGATAAATCGACGATAACGAAAAACACAAACTTGATAGAGGCCAACCCAAGGAACATGTATATGATATTTCACAAGAATGGAATTAATGGTTTCGAAGGAGATGTCGTTTGAAATTTACTTAAATTTGACCTAGTTTTAGCTATTGCAGCCATCTTGGATGACTGGCGGCCGTGAAAAACAAAAATCTGAGAGGGACTATCCCAAATATCATTGTGCTTAAGTTTCATCAAAATCTTTCAGGCGGTTTCAGAGAAGGTGTAATTTTTAACCTTTTCCGATATAACTCTACGTAAACTTCGGCCGTTTTTATTATTTGACGATAACGAAAAACATAAACTTGATAGAGGCCGACCCAAGGAATATCACAATTAAGAATGGAATAAGTGGTTTTGGAAGAGATGTCGTTTGAAATTTCCTTAAATTTGACCTAGTTTTAGCCATGGCGGCCATCTTGGATGACTGGCGGCCTCGAAAAACACAAACTTGATAAAGGCCGACCCAAGGAATATCACATTGACACAATTAAGAATGGAATAAGTGGTTTCGGAGGAGATGTCGTTTGAAATTTACTTAATTTTGACCTAGTTTTAGCTATGGCGGCCATCTTGGATGACAAGCGGCTGTGAAAAACAAAAATCTGAGACGGACTATCCCAAATATCATTGTGCTTAAGTTTCATCAAAATCTTTCAGGCGGTTTCAGAGAAGATGTCATTTTTAACCTTTCCCTATATAACTCTACGTAAACTTCGGCCGTTTTTATTATTTGACGATAACGAAAAACACAAACTTGATAGAGGTCAACCCAAGAAACATGTATATGATATTTCAGTAGAATGGAATAAGTGGTTTCGGAGGAGATGTCGTATGAAATTTCCTTAAATTTGACCTAGTTTAAGCCATGGCGGCCATCTTGGATGACTGGCGGCCGCAAAAAAACACAAACTTGATAGAGGCCAACCCAAGGAATGTCACAATTAAAAATGGAATAAGTGGTTTCGGAGGAGATGTCGTTTGAAATTTCCTTAAATTTGACCTAGTTTTAGCCATGGCGGCCATTTTGGATGACGGGCGGCAGCGAAAAACACAAATCTGAGAGGGACTATCCCAAATATCATTGTGATACAGTTTCATCAGAATCCTTCAAGCGGTTTCAGAGAAGATGTCATTTTTAAACATATCCTATATAACTCGTATGTAAACTTTGGGTTGCCGTGGCAGCCATTTTGATTATTCGACGATAACGAAAAACACAAACTTGATAGAGGCCAACCCAAGGAACATGTATATGATATTTCACAAGAATGGAATTAATGTTTCGTCGGAGATGTCGTTTGAAATTTACTTAAATTTGACCTAGTTTTAGCTATGGCGGCCATCTTGGATGACAAGCGGCCGTGAAAAACAAAAATCTGAGACGGACTATCCCAAATATCATTGTGCTTAAGTTTCATCAAAATCTTTCAGGCGGTTTCAGAGAAGATGTCATTTTTAACCTTTCCCTATATAACTCTACGTAAACTTCGACCGTTATTATTATTTGACGATAACGAAAAACACAAACTTGATAGAGGCCAACCCAAGGAACATGTATATGATATTTCAGTAGAATGGAATAAGTGGTTTCGGAGAAGATGTCGTTTGAAATTTCCTTAAATTTGACCTAGTTTTAGCCATGGCGGCCATCTTGGATGACTGGCGGCAGCGAAAAACACAATTCTGAGAGGGGCCCTCCCAAGTAACATTGTGATGAAGTTTCATCGAAATCCTTCAAGCGGTTTCGGAGATGTCGATGTTATAAAATTGCTAACAGACAGAAGGACGGACAGACGGACGAAAAGTGATCGCATAAGCTCGCCTGGCATTTGGCCAGTAGAGCTAAAAACGAAAGGATACACTCAATACTGTATTATAATACCTATAATGTATGATTGTAATAAAAAATAAAAAAACAAAACAATAGATTGATCCTGCGCAGTAAGCTCAAATCAGTTCACTTCCTGTTTTGCAATGATCACTCATCAAAATGTTTATAGTAAGCAAAAGCACCAGTTTGCTATAATAAATTTGTTATATTATTGTACAGAATTCGTTCTTGGGATATAGCGATTCTCGGTTATAGCGTGTGTTTTTTTGAGGTCCCAAGGACTTCGTTATAAGCAAGTTTTACTGTACTGGTTATCAGCTTGTTCTGACGTTTTATGAGATTTTATATAATGCCATGCCACAGTCCGACATGTCCGAGGCTTATGGCAGATACAGGATAGTAAGTACTTATCTCGGTATCATCAACAAGGAACCTAGCTATATTATACCTGTGTGTATTTTTGGTTTCCAGACATTTCCCGCGTTTGTGGAAATAATGTCCATTTAAAATGGTACAAACAATTAGCGGGTCTCTCTTTTTACATTGTTCTCGCCACTTGCAGAGCAAGCCGAAACACATCAGCAATTGTGCTGGTGTAGCTATTTCAATTGTCTTGTGAAAGTAGGCTATGCGCTACAAAACTCTGAATGGCTAACAAAATACGCACCATTATCAAAGGTGAAAAATATGTCTGCACACAGTACAGTGAATTAAAATAAAATGAGTACTTTGAAATATAAAAACAGAAATTTTCCTTTCAAAGGTCAAACTTGATAGAGAACCATAATTTGGTATGGTTATTTAGGGACTCGATGCACAATACAATTGTATAAAATAGGTCTTGACCGCCTAGGGGCCCCTTTATGCAGGCTGTCAAAATCCATTTTATATAATTGTTAATACTAAAATTAGAACTAGGGGTTGTTTTAGTAAAAACAGATGTCTCCCCTACAGGAGAAAGGGCCATAAATCTATGGCTCCCAGGGCAGGGCTAGATTTTACCCCAGGGTCACCATTTGAACAAAATTGGTAAAGGACCAGAATCTTATGCTACATGCAGTGTATGAGAGCTCTATACATGTACCTTGTGGTGTCAGAGGAGAATTTATTTTTTTTCTCTGTAAAGGTCTACGTAAAACATGTGACCCCTGGGAAGGGACCAAATTTAATGTCAGGGATGCTATTTAAACACACTTGGGAGAGGACCATAAGCTATTGGATAATGCATAATATTTACTTCTAGCCCTTCTAGTTTCAGAGAAAAATATATTTAAAGATTTTATACAAATCTATGTAAAACTGTGACTTCTGAAGCAGGGCCAGATTTGACCGGGCGGGGCCATATTTCACCCCGGGGTCATCATTTGAACAAACTTGGTAGAGGACTTGTTTGTTTGTATGGTGTTTTACGTCACTTATAACACATGTTAGGTTATATATGACGGTCTATTTTTTGTGGCGGAGGCAGACCACCCACTTTTCCTGGGTAGAACCAGTACTGTACACCTCCCGTCATCCATAAGAATCGACACTTCCTCACTTACAAGTCAAGCTCCCAGTGCAGGGGTTTTTTTTGGCTGTTTTTATAGCCGAAATTCGGTCATATTTCTAATGCCAAAACATAGCTTTTATTCCCAATTAAGAGGAAAAAATCCCCAATATCTTTTCTTTTTTTTTTTAAGTGTGCCAATCCAATGATTGGGGTTAAAAAGCTTAAATGCTTCTGTTTATCTAGGTGTACAAAAAACAGTATTAAAAATATAATTATGAAAGGAATGCTTTACTTTATATTTTTCCGAATTTTATTGAAAAATCACGCTAAAATTCCCAATATTATAAAAAAAAGAGCTAAAATTCCCAATTCCAGGTACGGGTCATGTTCCCAAAATCATGAAAAAAAGTCCTGCAGTGGGATTCGAACCCGCAGAGGAACATTTATAAGCAGAAGCTACAAGTAATACAGAAAATCTCTGGTTTTAGAGAAGAAGCTTTTTTAAGATTTCCCTATATGTAAAACATGTGACCCCTGGGATGGATTATCATTTAACTGAGCCCGTGGCCGATTCTGGTTGGGATTATTTCCCCAGGGATGGAGACCCCTATGATGGTTGTATTTGTCCGTTCAGCACAGTAAGGGTATATATGGTTATAGGGTGGGCATCTCAATGGTTTCCAAGTTACGACCACCGGGCTATTTCCCCAGGAGTGGTGGAGTTACCTCAAATGCAATTCCAAGCTTCCTTAAATTTCCATATAAGCTACCTACCCGGAAAGATTCTTTCCAATGTCTCATTCCTAACTGACTTACGTTATTGAGCTAATACCATAATGGACCCGGCAGACTTCATTTGAATAAATAGTAGATAGTACAGGGCTTGGCGATCATTAATACAGAAAATAAATGTCAACATCTGTTCATCGGTTCTTGGGAAGATTTTAAGGTTTCGAACATGTATGGTAACAGCGGCCATCTTGGATGTTGCGCTTATCTAATTTTCAAAAAATGTAAAGTCATTGACCTCAGGACCATCCATGTGAAGTTTGGTTAAACTCATCGAAGCGCTTTATGCGGAGGAGTCATTACATTGGCCGGACAACGACAGACGAACAAGTGGTTATAATAGCTCACTTTGAGCCTGACAGCTCAGGTGAGCTAAAAAAGTGAAATATTAAACCTCTGATTCATTGTACCAGAGAAGATTATTTTAAAGATGTTCCATATTAAGGGGTCAATATTTCTAAAAAACGTCGGAACCATATATATATATATATACAGGTCTGTATCCCTAAATCTTTAGAATAAGTAATATATCCCTAAATCTTTAGAATAAGTAATACAGACTCATATCCTTACAGGTCTGTATCTTTAAATCGTTAGAATAATTAATACGGACCCGTATCTCTACGTCTGTATTCCTAAATCTTTAGAATAAGTAATACGGACTCGTATCTCTATAGGTCTGTATCCCTTAATCGTTGGCATAAGTAATACAGACTCATATCCTTACAGGTCTGTATCTTTAAATCGTTAGAATAATGAATACGGACCCTTATAACTTCAGGTCTGTATTTCTATATCTTTAAAATAATTAATAAGGACCCGACTATCTCTACAGGTCTGTATTCCTAAATCTTTAGAATAAGTAATACAGACTACTATACTTACAGGTATGTATCTCTACATCGTTAGAATAAGTAATACGGACCCGTATCTCACCAGGTCTCTATCACTAAATCTTTAGAATAAGTAATACTGACCCATATCCCTACAGGTCTGAGGGTCTCCCAGGGGTTTCAGGGAACATGCATATTTATTTTGGGGGAACAAGGGAATGTTGTCTGTTATTGGTTATATTTTGTGGGAACATTGGACAAATATTTTTCGGGAACAAAGCAAAATATTTTTGGGGAACATTGGGTCGTATTTTCAGGGAACATGGACCCCGCCTGGGAGGGCCTCATGTATTCCTAAATCTTTAGAATAAGTAATACTGACATATAATATATACTTACAAGTAGAAATTCCTTTTTAGAATAAGAAATACGGACCCTCATCCAAAGGAAATAAGCAGATTGATGTCAATTGAACCAAGAAAATTTGAAATTGGCGAAATAATTATTTACCCCACCCACCAATAAATTAAGAGTAACCGTGAACCAGATCCAGCTCTCTTTTAACACCAATATTCCAAATAACACAACATCATTCAAAACTAACGTTACTTACCCTGTCTTATATTAAAACACAATTTATTTTTCAAAAGTACACATAAAATGCTTTTTTTTATTCTTTTTCATCGCTACTTTCGTTTTCGTTGATCCACACTCCACTTCGGGAGAGTCTAAAGTACCTCGTTCGGGGGCTACAAGAAGTCGGGATGATTTATAAAACAGTTAATGTGTTATTGATACTTTTTCTTGTAAATGGTTTATTTCAACGCAGACCGAATTAAACTATGTGTAGATGAAGGTGCTAGAGTGGTCACAGGGAAGAAAATGGCATTTTTCAGTCAAACAAAAAAAATCAAAAAAATATTATTTTGACTTTGTAATTTAGCAATAACTTTCCGGGACCTGTTATCATATATCAGGGACTGTAATATAAAAGGGTCCTGGACCAGTCTTACTCATAATATTATTTTCATAAGCTATCGTGTTTCTATAATTAAAACACAACGTAAAATAAGTGTGGTAGTAGTAGGTGTTAAATCACGACAGGTGGATGTTGACTCCGGTGTACCACAGGGTACTGTACTCGGACCCTTGCTGTTCCTCTGCCACATCAACGACATGCCGGAACGCGTCAAGTTGCATATTAGACTGTTCGCGGATGACTGCTTGCTATATAGACTCCAATCTCTACCCAGAGTTGTCGTATCTTGCATGTACATACAGTAATGCCTCTGGGAGAGATTGTATAGACTCATCAAGTCACAGCAAGATCATCTCATTTTACAACAGGACTTGGACAACCTACATAAATGGGCAGTCGAGTGGGGTATGCGGTTCAACACCAAGAAATGTTACCTGCTCAGCATCAAAAACAAATCATCACATTTCTACAACATCAATGGCCATATTCTTCAGCAAGTCCAAAAAACACCTACCTAGGTGTTAATTTCTCAGAGGACCTAACTTGGAACTCCCACATCACAAACATCAGCAAAAAGGCAAACTCCACACTAGGATTTCTACGTAGGAACCTAAGACACTGCCCACAAACATGCAGGAAAAAACGCCTACCTAGCTCTAGTCAGGTCTAAAATTGAATATGCCTGTAGCATCTGGGACCCATTCCTAAAACGTGATATTGACCGGCTCGAACGAATTCAGAGATCGGCTGCAAGATTCGTAACAGGAGACTACAAGTCCAGGGATGAATGATGTGTCACCAACATGCTAAAGAACCTCCAACTCACGTCACTACAAGATAGACGGCGATACCTGCACATAATCTTCGAAAGAGGGTGATGCAATATCCATAGATACATAGATAGACATCAGAGGCTGACGCTCCTGTACAAGGTGGTGGAAAGGCACGTGCCGGCCATTAATATAGAGCACTTTCTCAAAAGGCGTAGAGCAAATCGAACCGTTAGGGCAAAACAATACCAAGACTTTGTCACAACAAATATATTAGAAAATCAAGTGGTGAACAATATAAAAGGTTTTGAACCCATCAGGGTTAATAGTGACAATTATAAACATTCTTTCTTTGTTAGAACTGTCTATGACTGGAACAAATGCGACAATAACACCGTCTTGTCCAGGAGCATTGATTGCTTTAGAGCAGCATTGATAAAACATCAGTGAAACAGGATTTTTTTTCCATGCGCAATCCTCCCGTTGAATATAAGCCAGTATTGGTTACTTCAACGTATCCTACAGATACAGTATATAGCAATGTAGAATGGTCTAGCGGACATAAATATGTATTTGTTATGTAATTATGTTAACAAATTACTTTGTAATTAATGATTTACTTTCCGGGACCGCCTAAAACTAGACAAGAATGTTGGCTATATGACTTGGACCAGTCTTACTCATAATTTTATTTTTCATAAACTATCGTGTTCCTATAATTAAAATTATTATATATTAATGTAGAATGATATAGCGGACATGATTTACTTTCTAGGACCGCCTAAAAATAGACAAGAACATTGGCTAAATGGGCTATGAGCGTTCATATTCTTCTATTAAATTCTCAAAAACGAACACATTTTTTTCACTAAAGTTGATTTATATAGACGCAGAATTTATTAAATAAGTAAATAAAACAAAATTCAAAAACAAAAATATTTCTTACTTTGTAATTGACGAATTACTTTCCAGGACCTGATTGTTCATTTTTTCATTAATTTTCTTAATAGAGCAATCAATAGCAAATATTGTTAAAACTATAATATCCCTAAGATTATAACTATCATTTATCAATTTCGGATGGTATAACAAATACAAATTAGATGTACAGTATATCTACAGTTAAGCCCAAACTAATAAGTATGGTAGAAAGGTTATGACCTCACGAAAGCGTATAAAAACGTTAAAAGTACCAATATACCGAAAACACAGCAGCGATTGCCACTTGAAGATAAATTCTTAAATGACAGTCCTTGCAAACGTCAACAAATATTATACCTGATTTGTCCCCTAAATTTTTTACAGATGACATAATTGAGATTGATAATATCGGAAACATAAGCGATATTAATGTAGACATGTGGGACCAGGGTAGAAGAGTTACATTTAAATTCAAATGACAAAAAAATCATAACTAAGACAGCAAATAGCTCAGTGATAAGCATATGCGAGATGTCAATATTTTGTTAAAAAGGCAATTTCCATATATAAATGGATTACAGGACACTGTCAACACTCCCTTTTATGTAGAATGCACATGCAATTGGAATGTTACACACATAATCGAGTCTCATGATTTACCATCTGCGCAAATTCAGTTTGATGGAAGTAATCACTAGACAATACGTTTTCAGTCACAACATGATGCTGAATGTGTTTATTACATAGATAGTTTGGGTGGTTATAACGAAACAACTGATTTAAAAGCAAATATAAAAATTCAACTTTCTGTTAGACATCGCTTGTATCTTCAATATTACAATATGCTTGTAAGAGTAGTCTTATCTTAGAGCATCTCCTTTTTTGTTCTAAGATAAGACTACTCTTACAAGCATATTGTAATACTGAAGATACAAGAGTTGTCTAACATATCCATCACTTGTATAACATACATGGATGACAATTTGATAGCAGTGTTTTAGTAGTATTCGTACAATAAACATCATTACTACGTTGCTCTGGAATCACTTATTTCAGTCCATAGACCGACTAGAACACGTGAACAGAACATGGTGTCAGAAATTAAGTTTGCATTACAATCCTGGAATCAAAGATTTAAACAAAAGGAACTTTAAACAAAAAAGGATTTAATTAATTCATGTGACATCTGTGATTGTTTTCTGGACTTACTGCTGATTCACGTTTAGCATGACCATTTTAAAAAAATGGCAAGCTTCCAAGGACAGAATCCAAAAATGGACTGGGGGGCAAAAGACTTGCCTAATGCATTCAAAGCATTAAAAGCACATGCTGACTTTATGTTTGGAGGCCCGGTCCAAAATAAAGAAGAGGAAATATTGTGTAGCTTTCTAATGCTATGGGTCGGTGAAAAAGGACGCCAAATATTTTCCACACGGAGCCTCACCGATGCCGAAAAGAAGTAGCTGAAGTCGTATTACGATGTGTTTGAAGCCTACTGTCGACCTAAGTCAAATCAGATATACAGCCGGTACATGTTTCGTTCAAGGGAACAACACGTCGGAGAGCCATTCGAGCAGTTTGTGACTGAGCTCAAAATATTGATTAACGAATATGGGTACAGAGAGGACATGGAAGACGACATGATCAGAGACCAAATAGTCTTCGGAATAAGATCAGTGAAGATCAGAGAGAAGCTGATCAATGAAGAAACTAACCTTACGCTGCAAATAACATTGGCTATTTTCCGCACCCATGAGCTAGTCAGCAACATGTGAAGGCAATGGGACTCGACCAAGAAGGTGCAGTAAGCGCTGTCAGAAAAGCCGGAAATGCTGCAAGACCACCACCACCACCACCACAACAAAGGACAAAGCAGAATCATAGACAATATCAAGCCAAGTGTCAAAATTGTGGTAGAAAACACTCACGGGTGGACTTATTCCCAGCTAAAAGACAAACTTGTAACTTGTGCAAGAAGCAGAATCCGTTTGCTTCAGTTTGCCGTCAGAAGGCAAGAGACGGACATACTCATCAAAAACGGATTCATGAGGTCGGCCATGATCTGGTTTCATATGATAGTGACCCGTCCCAAGACATATTCGTTGATTCTATCAATCATGATAAGTCTTCCAATCAGGCATCTGCTACAACTGGCATAGGTAAAACCCCAAAAACTGCCAAAATAAAATTGATTTTGGCTCTCAGGTCAATATTACCCAGATCCACGTATCATTCATTAGGGATTAAAGGCCCTTCATGCAAAACAAACAGACGTCTCACTGTCACTGATGGTAAGGCACTGAAAATCGATGGTTACATCGAACTACTCTGCGCTTATAATGATAAGACAACTCAGCATGAATTTTACATAGTCAACACCAATTCATGTCCAATTATAGGTCTAGAGACATCCATGTCTCTCAATCTAATGAAACTTGTACTTTCAGTTTCAGAGAGTGTTTTTACTAAAGAAAACCTCATTTCAAAATACACTGATGTATTTGACGGTATAGGTCTATTGTCAGGCGAGTGTGACATACACCTCCGCCAAGATGCAACTCCTGTGGTACACGCTCCTAAACCAGTACCTGTGGCTATACGCGGCAGATTAACAAGAGGTCAATGATATTGAAGATTGATAGATTTTGATAGCCAAATCAGCCATGGGAACCTGTGAAGTTTTATGGAAATAAGAACAACACTTTCAGAGAAGTAGTTGCCACAAGTTTTTCCTATATCACTCTATGTAAAAAAGATGGTAGCTGGCGGCCATGTTTGACATAGAATCAAAATGAATTTTGTTTAGGACCAACTACATGTCATGCCAGACATTTTAGTAAAAGTTCCATATGGTCTTTGAGAAGTAATTGCCACAAGCTTGTATTTAAGCTGTGGCAGCCATCTTGAATTTCCGGCCAACCTGATTCTTACTTGGGACTAACTGGACATCAAGACCAACATTCCTGTAAAGTTTTATGAAAGTTATTTTGGTAAAGGTACCAAACCGATACCACTTATGGTTTTAGAGAAGTAGTCGCCACAAAATTGTATTAAAATGTCATGACGGCCATCTTAAATTTTAGGCCATTATAAAAATGTCATAATGCTACCACAGATGTGAATTATAAAGCTATATCAATAAAATAACTTACAATATCAACTACGTGTGTTTCATATACCACATTGAAGGTTTTGTGCTCATCGACATTTTGGCCCATTTTATTAGGGTTTTCCTTAACTTTCCTCATTATTTTGTATTAGACATTGATGTGAGTTTTGGACCTCTTTTAACAGTCCGTAAGTTTACTAATATTATTTCTTATGGATCTTTGATACGATTCTATTTCGTATCACTAATAAATACTTATTGGCCCTTATATCGCTTTTCACAGAATGGTATTACTCTCCATAAAAACAATTATGAGTCTTTTACTTAAAACTTTAAAAATAAATCTTTCACCTCTTCGGTTACACTCTGCGTCATCAATACAAATTCCACAAAATAACTCTTCATTTCTTAAAACTAAACCATATGTACGCCTTACACCTTTAAGTCTTCATTCGGCAACCTCGTTTCATGTTCCTTCTAATAATATTACTAGGATTTTTAATAATGGCTCTAAAGTTTCCGTAACTCCTCTAGGATCACCTGTTTTGAGGAAATACCATATAAAGTCTCCTTTCAGAAATAATTAAGTTCATTCAAGACGCAGGGTGTTTCCCTCTATTAATAAGTGCTATGCTAAGAGGTGCAGTTGTTGCAATTATTTATCTTGCAAGTCCACCATTAAATCAGCTGTTAATGGTAGATTGTTTAATGTATGTCTAGCTTCATATGTTGATTGACGTACTACTCACGTCATTTATGTTCTGACTTGAAATGCACCACGTTGCGGTATACAATATGTTGGACAAACAGGTCGATCCTTAAAAGTTCGATTTCGTGAACAAATATAATGCGAGTAATCCTAAAAAGTTAAAAAATTACTTGTACCAACACTTTCGTCAGTCAGGTCATAATTTTAATAACGTATCTGTTCAGCCTGTTGAATATATATTTTTTGATAATGATGCTACTAAAAGCTTCAAAATAAAAGCTAGACATATTGTAGAACTTAAGTGGATGAAAAACTTACAGACACCTTACCAACTCGGCCTTAATGACAATATTTATCAAGAAGGAAATATTTCTAAAGATCCTAATATTGACATTTTTTCTATATTTTCTATTCGAAAGCGTAAATCTAGGTCTCATGGCCTTAGGCGTAATGGTAACATCAAACGTAAATCACGTGTAATTATTTCTGTCGCTGATTTACATACTAATTTTAAACAGTCTGGAAAGCACTCTATGCTTTCACGGCTTACCTCTTTGTCCATTTCTTCACTAAAGTTGATCGACGAGGAAGCAGACACAATTTTCATTCGTACAGATCCCTTGTATAACTCTGCTTCCTTAGTTCAAAGCTACACACAACATGTTCTCCGACCCCATATTGACAAGGAGTCTGATCACGTCAGGCATTTTCTAAAACTACTATATATTAATAAAGGTATTGATTTCATTGACATGCCTAGTATTTTTCGGGATACTCATGTAGTTGATTCTATCCCAAAATATTTCAAAAATTCCGAAAGTCCTGTAATTTGTTATAAATATAAAAAGCCTATTAGAAATATTATTTTCAACTATAATAAAATAGTTTCTGACCTTGATATAGTACATAATACTCCTAAGGAATGTGAATGCAACACATCAACATTTTGCTATGCTCCAGCAGGTCATGTCATCACTGGTAATTTTGCTATTGTTGATAAACGTATTCGACATTTGTTTTCGAAAGGTCCTAAATATAGATTACCTTCAACTATTGATTTTAATGCCTGTCGTGCCCAGATCGCACACTCCATTGAAGATGTTACTATAAAATGGTGTCGTAGAGAACATGTGGACCCAAACTCGCTTTCTACTTGGAAAAAGTCAATTCTTAAAATTATAGATACACGTATTAACTTTTATAATGCTAACCCCTCTTTACTTCTTCCGAGACCTAGGTTTTCCTTTCGTAATTTAAAATCGGGAATTCAGGAGTTTCATAATAAATTTGCTTTAGTTCCTGCAGATAAAGCAGCTAATAATGTAAATATTGTTTGACGCCTACATTACGTCAATGTTTTATCTCTGGAACTCGGCAGCATCAATTCGTATACTCCAGTTAATTCTACTGAGGATGATGTTGTTTCCGCACATATCACTCGGTGCACTACTTTCAAGGCTGGTGTAAACGATAAGCAAAATAAACTGCCTACCATGTACTGGATTCCTAAATTACATCAAAATCCATATAAGGCTCGCTTTATTTCTAATTCTAGTGCCTGCACCACAACAAACATCTCCAAACTTTTAACTTCTTGTCTTACTGCCATTAAAGATCACGTTAAACTATATTGTGATAAAACTTATGAAAACTCTGGAATTAATTTATTTTGGTCTATAAAAAAACTAGGAGACGTGCTGGATAAAATTTTCAATAATGGTCAAGTTTCATCAATAAGCACTTATGACTTCTCTACACTATATACAACCTTATCTCATCACCTTATTAAAGACAAGCTAATTTCTCTTATTCAAAAAACATTCGCTAGAGAAAATACTACATTTTTGGCATGTAATAATATTAAAGCGTTTTTTACTAACGGCAGTTTAGACAATTATACTATGTGGACTTGCTATGAAGTTTGTGAAGCACTCATCTTCCTATTAGATAATATTTTCGTCAGGTATGGTAACACCGTTTATAGACAAATTGTTGGTATCCCTATGGATAACTGTGCACCACTTGTCGCAGATTTGTTTTTATTTTGCTATGAAAGAGATTTCATGTTGAGTCTTTCACCAGATACCAAGGCAGATGTTATTGAAGCTTTTAATGACACCTCTCGGTATCTGGATGACATACTGAACATTGACAACCCTTTCTTTCCAACTATGGTTGATAATATTTATCCTAAAGAACTTCGGCTTAATAAAGAAAATATATCTGATAATAACGCTTCTTTTCTTGATTTAGATCTCTCGATTGAAAATGGTAAAATAATTAGCAAAATCTATGACAAGAGAGATGATTTTAATTTTGACGTTGTTAATTATCCCCACTTGGATGGGGATGTTCCCCGAGCAACTTCCTATGGGGTGTATCTGTCTCAACTTATTCGTTTTTCTAGAGCTTGTACTCGAGTTGAGGACTTTAATATTCGTAATCTTTGTATAACTAAAAAGTTACTCAATCAGGGTTACCGTTACCATAAACTTCGTAAAACCTTTGCAAAATTTTATTATCGTAACCCTGATCTTCTTTCCAAATATCAATGTAATTTAAGGACTCTTCTGCGACAAGGACTATCACAACCTGACTTCTATGGTGATGTGATTTATAAACTTCGTAAGATTCTTGGTCATGATCACTTTCATACTATCTTTGTTAAACTTGTTAAACAGTTTATCAAAAGAGGTTATGACCCTATCATTCTGCAACGTACTGCATGCTTGGTGGTGGACCCTTTAACAGTTCGCCACTATGCTTTCCTCTTTAATTGTACAATGACCGGACAGGCTGTGGACCCTATGATGACGCCTACCTAAAGCCCATTGGGACGGTGGCGTTTGATGTTTGTCCATGATCTTTCTTGTCGTTCCCTTAATGGTGTATTCTCTTACTGCTCTGGCTTCTGCCAAGTCATTGAGTACCTTCATTGTGGCTTTCTAGGCTCTTGTTTTTTTTGTATTATATTTACACGAGCATATTTGTGTTTTACTTATATTGCCTATTGATGCTGCCTTGTTGGTTAGAGATTAGATCATGGCGGGGATTTATTTATTTACACTGTCTTGTTTAAATGGGATGACAGTAGGGTAAGTTTGAGGTTTGGTGCACCCTAGAACCGGTTTAAACCCCCAGTGGCCTACTTTGCCACTGACCGTTCCAAGGCGGTAGCCCTATTGTCAACCCTTTTGTGTTTGTGATGTCGTTTACTTTTATTATTACTTTTGCCTTCTTGTTTGTCTGTTTCCATCTTTGTTTCTGTGTTTTGTGGTTGACTGTCCTCCTTGAATGCTACTTTCCCTGTCCGATCTTTTTACATTTCTTTAGTATATTCTATTTGCAACAGTAATTTCTCCAAATCACGCTTTTGTAAAATAAATGTAATGATCTGTATTCATAAATATAGCGGGTGTGTGACCAGGTCACAGGTCATGTTATGCAATTTCTCCTGAGAATTAGGTTACTATCTCACCAATACAAGTATATTTGCTCGTCTCAGTGGTTATATTTGGAAAATCAGAATCAAAATAAAATCTTCAAATCCTACAATTTGTTTTCAGTCTTTTCCTGAGAGCCAAAAATACAAAAGAGACTTAATCCTTACCCCTATATGAATGTATAATGGACTGTCCTTTCTTTGAATTTGGACCAGTCCATTTATAGTACAAAGGGGTGTTTCGATCAAAAGACTGATGAGCACCCTGACAGTGTAAACCCTGATCATCCTGCACAATGTCATGCCCGAGTCATTTTGGTAAAGGTTCCAATTCAATATCGCTTACCGTTTTTGAGAAGTAGTCGCCACAAAATCGCATCTTTAAAATCTAATTTTAGGAGTGGCGGCCATCTTGAATTTTCTACCGACCTGACCTTTTGCTCGGATCAAATAGACATCAAGTGCAACATTCCTGCCAAGTTTCATGAAATTCCATCATGTAGTTTCAGAGGAGTAGTCGCCAAAAGTTTTTCATATATCATGTAAACAAATATGGCCACTGGCGGCCATGTTTGACATCCAATCAAATTGAACTTCGGTTAGGACCAATTACATTTCATGCTAGTCATTTCGGTAAAGGTTCCAAATCAATATCACTTATGGTTTTTGAGAAGTAGTCTCCACAATATCGCATTTTTAAAATTTATTTTTAGCCGTGGCGGCCATTTTGAATTTTCGGCCGAACTGAATTTTTGCTAGGATCAACTAGACATCAAGAGCAACATTCCTGTGAAGTTTCATGAACATCCGTAAAGCAGTGTCAGAGGAGTAGTCGCCGCAAATGTTTCCTATTTAACTCTATTTAAACAAAGATGTCCACTGGCGGCCGTGTTTGTATGGTGTACGATCAGGGTCAAAAGCACCTGTTCAGGTGCATCTGTAAAATTGTACAGATGCAGCTGTAAAATATACAGATGCAGCTATACATTTTACAGATGCGTCTGTAAAAATACAGATGCATCTGTATTTTCAGATGTATGTGCACAATGCAGACGTATCTGGTAAATAAAGGGTCATTCAAATAACCAATCAGAGACAGTGTTACAAATAATAAACTAACTGATTTACAGGTGCATCTATATTTTCACAGATGCATCTACATTTATTTTTTTACAGTCGCAGCTGTACAATACAGACGCATCTGCAAAATGTACAGGTGCATCTGTAAATATACAGCCGTGTCTGAGTTAAACAGACGCACCTATAATATGCAGATGCATCTGTATGTTTACAATTCTCAGGCATTACAATTTAAACGGTACACCGAAATTAAGCGTCCAATCAAACTTACTTTTACATAGTTCATAAGCATTCACCGCGGAATAGAATAGAATAGAATATGTATTTATTCCAATTATGGGCCATTTCTGGCATTACAATCACATAATATAACATGTAAGCAAAGCATATAAAGAAACGAAGGCTTGATTTTGATTAAATGAAACACAAATAACTAAAGATTTTTAATTAAATAAAGATTATTTCTAAAAAGGAATCCAATAACCATTCACTACCCTCCGTTGGTTGTAATTTTAAATGTAAGGGACACAACTCAATAAGAAAAAATAGTTAAATAATGACATTGCAGGCCCGTACGCAGCGGGGTGCGATGGGTGCCCCTAAATCCGCCGAGGTCCGCTCGATCAAGGCCATGTAAATTTAGATTGTCGTTACTTTTCAAATGCCATTTTCACCGTTACAGACGGGAAAAAAGTTCGGCTCGAACCCGGGACCCCTCGCTTACAGGGAAAATGTTCTACCCACCGGGTACCCAATATCACCACACTCCTCCGCCTTTCAACGTTTAAGAACTAGTCCAGCTTTTCCGGTCATTCAGACCCCCATGCCGTTATCCCGCGTTACCGAATTATCCTCGTCACCAATGAAGTAAACCAAGTTGGAAAAGAGGGCCCGGTACCGGACTCAAACCCGGAACCCTAGCTTACAGGGCGATTGCTCTACTAACTGAGCTAACCGGGCCACCGGGTACTCAATATCACCACATTACTTATTCATTATTGAATTTATTAAACGAGTTGCCAAAATGATATAATGCAAGGCATTATATTCCTTTAAATGCCAAAAAAACTCTAAAGATCAAATACAATTATACCTGTGTAAGGCTGTGTTTACTGTAAAGTTGTTTTAAAAAAATCGTTTTGGTAGGTTGGGTTTTATTCTATTTTTTATTTTATAAACGAGACAATAACAAATGAATGAAAACTTGTGAATTTACTGCACTTTGAAATAGTGATCTGTTTTGAAAAAAATCACTAATTTAAACCTTTTGGAGTCTTTTATATGATCATGTTTTTCAAATTAAATCGCCAATATTTAGCATGCATTGGCTATATAAAAGAAGGGGTATTCGTCACTTTCAGTGATGGTTCTATTTATTTCATGGTTATTTTTTGTAATACTTTAAGGGTTTTATATTGATTTCAAAATTCAAAATTTGGCTCTTCATAGAGGTGGCCTCCACGTGGCAAGAGCTGGGTATCATTGCATTTTTGCAAAGTTGGCTGACGACCTCATAGACCTTTAGCACATCAAATCTACATAAAACACAATAAGAGATTTAAAAAATATATATACTGACAGGAAAAAGAAACGCATATTGGGAATGTTGAATATGCTACTGCTAATCGAATGGTACAGGGCGACATTAGGCCTGCCCTTTTGAAAAGAACGTTTAAATAGCACCGAACATGCCAATGAGTTATTAGGTCTGTGCTACTTCCTACCCATACTTTATTGTTTCACTTTAAAAGAAATAAGAAGATAAATTAAAGCTGCGTCAGCTGTAACTTGTATAATGTAACGTTTACTGATATTGACTCAACTGAGTTTTATTGAGTTTAATGCTCGCCAACATTAAACATCGCCAACACATAAAAGGTTATTTAGCGTTTAACAGGAATGAACATGCCATGATCATCCTCAGTAAAATAGGCAGTACTACAGATATCTTTATGAAACTTTAAAACATAGTTCCTGCACTGCCTTTTTCATTGATATGGCAAAGAAAACACATTTGTTCTGGAAATGGCAATATTACTTTGAAAACTGAAATGGAAGAATTAGGGACATCCCGGACCAGACAGACCAGACCACATTTAGGAACATCCCGGACCAGACAGACCAGACCACATTTACGGACATCCCGGACCAGACAGACCAGACCACATTTAGCGGACCAGACAGACCAGACCACATTTAGGGACATCCCGGACCAGACAGACCAGACCATATTTAGGGACATCCCGGACCAGACAGACCAGACCATATTTAGGGACATCCCGGACCAGACAGACCAGATTTAGGGACATCCCGGACCAGACAGACCAGACCACATTTAGGGACATCCCGGACCAGACAGACCAGACCACATTTAGGGACATCCCGGACCAGACAGACCAGACCACATTTTAGGGACATCCCGGACCACATGTAGGACAATCCGGACCACATACATGTTCAAATGTTGTTTGACATAATAGTAGTTGTCTTCCTTGTAAGATTATTTGGTTTGTGATGCTTATAGTCATTCAATACAAATTAAATGTTAACCACGTTCATGTTAAAGTTATTGCCAAGTTGCTGATGTGTTACAAGTTTTTAACAATGTAATGAAATTTATAATTACCATTATGTATTCGTTTAGTGATTTTGAACATAATTAAGTAAATAACGCATATTTAATTACTTATTTAAGTCTCATTACATCACAATAGTATCTACAATTTGAATACAACAATTCATAACATACAACTGTGCCATTCTTTTTTATAATTACAAGAGACTGTACAATTTAAATATACATATGACTGTTCACTATGATTACGTATTAAACAAATAAACATGTGTGAGACAGATATATATTGTTAAAGTGTTTTTTAAACAGTTAAAACTGTTCAATATTTATTAATTAAAAGCAAGATTGTTCAACGGAATTCAATCACGGTACAAAAAAAAGAAAATCCACTTTTTGCGTTTGAACTCGCAGCCCAAACTAAAACTACCTTTTCTTTACACTCGCAGTAATAATTGTGTGCGTGAGCGTAAATTAGTCCGACATCGCTCCCGACTGAGCTAAGCGGGCTATACATATTACGCAACACATACTATGGTGAAAACCTAATGGAAGTCACGTGATCGCAGAAAAGGTAAATATTGCGGGTCCCACTTTATTTACATATAATAATTAAAACCTTTTTTTTCGAACTCACGAAAGTATTCCTACATACTTCTTAGGGTCTATACTCATGTTTTCATGTATACATTTCACTGAATAAAAGTCAGACAGTTATTTGGTTATGCTCAATATCTGCTTACTTACGGACAGTGTCCTTTTAAGTGTACTTGTCAGAAAATGCTATTTTACTGTTACAATAAATATTCAAATGCATTTACAATGTTCGATTTTTTTATACTTTTTTATATTTTATTACTTATTTTTTAGTTTTGTTATATAAATATGTTTGTGTTGGCTTATGCCTTTTTGAATGTTCTCTATTAGCAATTATCTATCTTAAGTTTTTGTTTTGGCACGCCTTGTTGCACTAGGCATTTTGGCGTTATTTTCTTATGTTGATTATACATTCAATATTTCATAATTATTTTATACATAGAGGATTTATTTATTCATTCGTATTCGTTACTAGGCGGCAAGAGCTAAGCAGACGTAAGTATTGTCTATGGCGGATTACTGTATGTATATTTACTATAGTTGTTTCTATTATATTAGGCCAGGGACACCAATGAGCTTCGTAAGTATATTACTTATTAAATTGCTGTCAACAATTGTCACCAAACAATGAATTTTGATGTCCGCTATGTATAATGAACCAAAGTCGGAATTGTGGCGAGCGAGCTATTATAATAAAATATATCACACATCTCTAGAAGTTTAAAAATATTTATTAGCAACTATTGTAGTTTTCTATGATATTCTGAACTAATCTGCACAATGCCCCAATGTTTATTACGGAGGCGGAGTTATCAGGGGTTAACTACTCCAGGAAACAAAAATCTATGGTGCTAGGTGTCAACTTGCAAATATACCTTAAAACTATAATCTTAATCTCCTTAATTGGCATTTCCGGACAGACAGGCTATCAAAACAATATGTTCACCTTTCCTGCCATATAAACTGTCTTCAAAGATTGCGCGGTTCCTTATCAAAAAAAGTGTCTTTCTCATACCCTGATTCGGGGTGGTGTCGTAAATGTGTCCTAGGCTAGCACTGCAGCCACGCCCTTTGTTTAGTTTAACCAATGAATTTAATTTACACCTGTAAAAAGCAATCAGCCATTGTCTTCGAACATCAGAAATTTGTATAAATATTAATGCGATTAGCTTTGTCAAGTCAATCACAAAGTGTTTAGTATATGATTACATTTCCAAGGATTAAGTGGGCATTGTTAAAACAAACTTCAATTGTGTTAAGGACTCTAATCTTCAATTGTGTTAAGGACTCTAATAAAAAAGACATGTGAAAATCGAACTCAAATCTTACAATTTCTGTGAAGAAGAACTGTTTGAAAAGAAGAAAATCACAGAGTTAAGGTACACTACTACTACTACTATTCATACCTCTACTGAATCGTTCCCTGGCAATATTTTAAATCGTATCACATTGCATTATAGTTTAATAGCATTTGCAACCCTCAATACTGATGATCTTATCTGTCTCTCTGTTCGTAAATAGGCGACATATTTAACTGCAATACTTATATTAAAGGGACACACGGCAATTTTGAAAGACCAAAATATGTGTAAAATTAGCAGGGTTCCCTTAGTTGTTCGACATAGCTAACGTATTCGCGATTTTGTTTAATAATTATTTGAATAAGTCAATGCAAATTGGTTATTCAATCACAGACATATTAATAAATGTATTTGTTATTAGGTCTGTGATTAAATACATCATCCTTATTGTAAAGACTTTTACAAAACATTACTATTTTATTAGTTGCGATTTTTTTATCTGTATTTAAAAGTCAACTGGCCACTATTCAGCTCGGCTCCTGTTCAACTGACAGAAGTCAACTCGACCTCCCGTAAAATAAAAATAAATAGGCCCAAAGTTAAGATAGATTTTTGAATAATGTCGGCAACATCAGGAGGCATATAACTTAAAGTAATATGATTATGATTTAATCAGTACTTGAGTCATTGATAAATAAACTTGGCGGTTTTCATACTAATTGATTAAAAAAAAAATTAACATATTAATTAACAATAAGTGTATATATTGTAATTGCGCTACCAATAATCTGTGCGGGAAACCTGCAAATTGGTAAAGATCAATAGCATATTAATCAGCATATAATTATCATTAATTGTCCAATGACGTAAATATTTAGTGATTTTAATACTGATTGACAAACATTCACTTTATATACTAAGTGTGAGTCAACACTTCTGTTAATAGCGTCTTTACACGTACGTTCAGTCGGTGTACAAATTTAGAATTACGCTTTTCTATAAACTGCAATTTGTGATATTAATCGATATTATCATTTAGATTCCATTTTAAACATACTTTTCTAGATTGCTGAGCGATTCTTGTACGCCTTTTTGTTCCCGGTTAAATGCGGCGGCGTCGGCAAATAAGAAAACATATATACATATATTCTGTTGTGATACCAACATATTAATTGTGTTGTAAATAAATTTCCAATGTCATTCAGGGAAAACAATATCGGTGATGTCATCTCTTTTTGAAATAGCCATATGTCACTGTTAAAAAATATGTTACAGTATTTAAAGGGGTTGACTATTTTCAAACAACGTTATTTCAAATGATAGATAGATCCCTTTTTTTTTCAAATTCCCAACAGGCTTAAAAGTCCATGAGGATACAAAATATATTATATTCACACGAGTCAAATAAATAGAGAATATTATGCCATTGCATTTTACTATCAATGTTATTAGACGGGCTTAGAAAACGAAGGAATGGCGAGGCTATGCCGAGCCATGCTTCGTTTGCGTGCCGAGTATAATTATTTTATTAGATACTGGGTCCATGTGCCTGGTACGTTTTGGGAGAGTAAAATCTCCATGTCCACCGCCATATGCATGCATTCTTTGGTATGGTTAAAATTATGTACTATTGCTTTCATTAATATTGTGTTCTGCTCAACCCGGGGCTAGAGGGCGTGAGCGGTAGCTAACATGTTTCACTACCGCTCATGAACAGTCTCTGTCAAACCGAGACTGCAATATTTCGTATGTGTTCGGCCGTTTCCAAAGGTTCAATCGCATACTTGTTTGATAGTTAAAGGCACTGGCATAATATTCATAATTTTGATAGAGCATCATCAAATCAACTGACCAATCAGTGACGAAAAAATACCTGCATAATACATTCTGGTAGGTGATGAACTCGGTCTTTATCCTTGATGTTCAACCAAGTTTACTATTAAAATTAAGGTATCTACAGTGTGATTATTTTAAAACTCTGCATATTTCATGAACATTCATGCACATTTATTCAATATATGTACCTTTCAAAATCAAAATCTTGAAAATTATCTCTGTTAACTCTGCCAAAGATTTGTTTTTTACTATAGAACCTAAGGATAAAAACCGAGTAACACACATTTTATCACCTACTGAAAATCAGATAAAATCTCAACATCTCTGCAATGAAAAATTATGAATTCGGTTTATCATGTAGATTATCCATATGTTCTGTATGAACACAGACCTAATAATTATTAATATGTCTGTGGTATGAATTACTGTTATTACCGTTTTCTCCAGAAATTTAAGGACGTCGCCATGTTTGTTTTTTTTTGCATTTTTTGTTTTATGACTTTTATATAACTTTACGTGCATGACGTCACATATGTTACGTACAATAAAAGCAATAAAGCAAAAATTAATAGTCCACCCCTTTTTTAGACAGAAAAGTTCATATCTGTATGATAAAACAGGTTGTTATCCGTATGATACACATATATCATATAATATAAATATAAGTACATATATACATGCCTATTAATCTATCACGGATTTTTAATTGTTATTAATAGTTGAAATTTACTTGGTGATTACTTAAACTTACTTTAAATAAACAATGACATAGATACCCGTTGTTGAGTGAAGACCAGTTTAAACCCAGTAAATGACAGTCAAACTACAAGACACACAGTCCCAGTAAATGACTGTTAAACTACAAGACACACAGTCCCAGTAAATGACTGTCAAACTACAAGACGCACAGTCCCAGTAAATGACTGTCAAACTACAAGACGCACAGTCCCAGTAAATGACTGTCAAACTACAAGACGCACAGTCCCAGTAAATGACAGTCAAACTACAAGACGCGCAGTCCCAGTAAATGACAGTCAAACTACAAGACACGCAGTCCCAGTAAATGACAGTCAAACTACAAGACGCACAGTCCCAGTAAATGACTGTCAAACTACAAGACGCACAGTCCCAGTAAATGACTGTCAAACTACAAGTCACACAGTCCCAGTAAATGACAGTCAAACTACAAGACGCACAGTCCCAGTAAATGACTGTCAAACTACAAGTCACACAGTCCCAGTAAATGACAGTCAAACTACAAGACGCACAGTCCCAGTAAATGACTGTCAAACTACAAGTCGCACAGTCCCAGTAAATGACTGTCAAACTACAAGACACGCAGTCCCAGTAAATGACTGTCAAACTACAAGACACGCAGTCCCAGTAAATGACTGTCAAACTACAAGACGCACAGTCCCAGTAAATGACTGTCAAACTACAAGACACGCAGTCCCAGTAAATGACTGTCAAACTACAAGACGCACAGTCCCAGTAAATGACTGTCAAACTACAAGTCACACAGTCCCGGTAAATGACAGTCAAACTACAAGACACGCAGTCCCAGTAAATGACTGTCAAACTACAAGACGCACAGTCCCAGTAAATGACTGTCAAACTACAAGACACGCAGTCCCAGTAAATGACTGTCAAACTACAAGTCACACAGTCCCAGTAAATGACAGTCAAACTACAAGATACACAGTCCCAGTAAATGACTGTCAAACTACAAGTCACACAGTCCCAGTAAATGACAGTCAAACTACAAGATACACAGTCCCAGTAAATGACAGTCAAACTACAAGACGCACAGTCCCAGTAAATGACTGTCAAACTACAAGACACGCAGTCCCAGTAAATGACTGTCAAACTACAAGTCACACTGTCCCAGTAAATGACAGTCAAACTACAAGATACACAGTCCCAGTAAATGACAGTCAAACTACAAGACACACAGTCCCAGTAAATGACAGTCAAACTACAAGACACACAGTCCCAGTAAATGACAGTCAAACTACAAGACACGCAGTCCCAGTAAATGAAAACATTTTACTGACACTCCGTATTACCAATGTGCCTGCATTCTTCACAAAAAAAAAGTTTCTGAGTAAAATTGTCTATATTTTACTTATCATATTGATTAATACGTCCATAAGTCTACAAACATGACATACATTTACAACCATGAAATATTACATACATTATATTTAGAAATAGCTAATTTATGTATAGTGTTTCGTTTCGAACTCAAATGCTTTTAAAACACACGTACACAGCTTGCGAATATATATCCTATTTATCGAATAAATAATTCCAGAAATTTGATTATATTTGATTTATTATAAAAAACATTTAGGAATATATTGCTGCCTTAACATTATTTATATTTGGGATTCCAACACAAAATGAAATCTTCAAGTTTATTACATAATAATTCTATCGTTTGAATCTGAACAAAATTGTCATTTAACGTTTGCTTTAATATTGCAAGAAAAACATTATCGTTACCAACACTTTGTTGTAACCATGCATCATAAAACCCGAACTTAACACTCAAAATGTGTAAATGCACTCGTTAAATGATAAAGCTTGCATAAATATCCACACTTCTCATCCATAATTTAAAATTTATAGTTACTAATTTATCAAACAGATTTAATTGATGCTTTGGTGATGTGAATTTGTATTATAACATGACCTGTGACCTGGTCACACACGGTCACCTGCTATATTTATGGATAGGTAATGTTGCATAATAAATCATATTATTTAGGAATATAGGAATGTTGCTCTTGATGTCTAGTTGGTGCATAAAGCCATTTTTAAAATGAATAGGTATTTAAAAAAATCTTTATGCATTTGACCAGCAAGAGCAGTGTGTGCTTTTGCTACAGACCCACCAGTAGAAAAGACTATACCTACATTTGTGAACTTACTAACTGTATGTAATGGAGCGCCTTTTTATATAAGAACTAAATTTCGTGGTAGAATTGCGCCATTTATAAATACCATAACATTGTTTTAGTACAGTTTACTTTCAATCTTCCTTCTTTACAATAGCTAAAAAGTAGTCCATTTTGTAACTGCCGAAGTGTATATCATCAGCTATATCATGAGCATATAACAGCAGAAACATCTTAAATATAATAATATCTAAACCTTCAAAGCCACTATGTATGATATTGCATCTTCTATATCATTTAAATACATAGAAAACAACAATACAGACTCCACGGTTCTATAACGCCAAGTACACAGTAAAATTCATCGCTAAATTGGTTAAATTATTTAACTTTAGACTTAACACACGAGCCCATTGATTTAATGATATCAAGCATCTTTCCCCGAATACCGAACTGTGTTAATTTATACCATAAATTATCACGCACAGCATAGACAGACACAGGCTTTTATTAATATTAACAATTTCGTTCATTGATTTAAAATATATGTTTAATTATTTACATATGGCATACTGCTTAAATGTCTTTTAAAGCAAAGAAAATCATTGGCAATAAAATTCCGAAGCCCACAATTTATACATTTTACATCTGTATATTTATTTTTTAATCATTTTGCGGTGATTTTCATTGCTTTATAATATATGTTGTCAATATATTATAAATATTATATTGATGACGTGTTGACAGACGTCATCGTTTCAAGATGGCCGCCTCCATTCATGTTCTCTACAAATTTGCAAATTCTTTGTTTGCAACTGTTCAATAATGTATGTGTTCAATAGTTTTCATTTATCTTTTGTTAATTCTTTCAGCTATGTTTAACGTTGTCGGAGCTCGTTTAATTGTTTGGAATAACGCATCGACCCCGTTAATTTGACAAAGTGAAATTGCAATAAATGATCATATTTAATCCACTGTTTCGTTACCAACACATAGCAGGAGGGCATGCATTAAAAAATCATGTATTATTTTAAATCGGGTTTGAAATACTAACTGATCAGTGTGAACAATAGCTGTTAACTTTTCAAGACAAAAATAAGTTTTATACATACAACTACTAATTATTGTAGCAACCCTAAATGTAACAAACCGGCAAATGTAACAACAACGAAATTACGAACGCCATTTGTAACACAATTTCGGCAAATGTAACAATTTTCCGCTAAATGTTACAAAATCAGTTTTCGCTAAAAGTTACAATAATGTGCCATATGTAACACAAGTTTAGGTTCCGCTAAAAGTTACAACCACTTTCGCTAAATGTTACAACACATTTTTACCGTATTAAATATCACCTGGATGTTCTTTTTTGTATGTCGTTTAAGAAAACGAGAATCATTTTGCTACAACAATTTCATGCAAGAAATTCATCATGTGACAGTAGTGTTATTTTTTTACTGGTCCTTTGGGACCAACGAGCCCAATATAGGTGGCTTTGAAGTAGAATACCCCTTAAGCCGGTGCTAGGGTGTGTGAGAAGTGTTGCTACTTCCATTACTTCTCATGAACAGACTCAATAAAACCGAGACTGCTGCTTTATTCTCTTAATTGTGTTAGTTGCTCTCAAAGGATCACCTTTATCAGTACTTATTATGTGCCACTAAGGTTCCTACCACCGATCCTAGGCAAATAGTTGCCAGCTTCTTGGGTCAATGTCACACTTAGAGGTCAAAGGTTATATGAATATAGTGTTACTATATTTCGTGTCCTCTCCGTATCTCTTGAACCGCTTGAAACTAGGCATGGATGTTGACCTTACTGATACGATGTGCAGAGTGCGTATTTCGGCTGACCCAGGTGCAGATCAAGGTCAAATTTAGAGGTCAAATGTCATTGACTATAGTATGACTAGAGTATGTGTCCGCTCTGTATCTCAAACTGCTTGAGAGAATTTGAAATATGTTGACCGTATCGAGACAATGTGCAGAGCGCGTATTTCTGCCGGCCCGATTCAAGTTCAAGGTCACACTCAGAGGTCAAAGGTCATTTCACCATACACGACTGTTGACAAATAGCATAGAAGAAATGTTCAAGATATAGGGATGATGTAAATACTATGTATGCTCAATGTCAAGGTCATAAATAGGATTCAAAGTTCATACGACTTTATAATTTAGCTATCTCAGTAACAATTGTGACAATACCATATGGGGAGCCATCTGTTTTCGTTCAAAAACAGCCTATTAGTTTTGTTGTTCCTTTTTTTCCATTCTTTTTCTATTTTTCGGGATCTTGCATGAAATTTAACGTTCATTTGTAAGCACCAACGAATTCATATGTAAATGTATTTTGTAACATGTTGCTTATGCTGTTCATATATGTGAACCTAAGTGAATTAAAGAAGTTGAATAAAGAAGTTGAAGAAACACACAAAGTGGACCGACAATGTATCACCGGCAATTAAGCTAATAAGCTAATAACAAACTACGGGTGTAATTATAGAAATTATGTGTAAAGTACACACTTTGTAGTTTAGAAATGTTCAATTTCCAAAGCCCCGCGCTTTGATTCAGTTATGCACGGCGGTATCCGTTTTCCTGGATTTCAGTTTTGGAGGGATTGCAAAATACATAAAAAAAAATTGCAGTCGGATCTTCACTAAATTTCACACACATACTCACTAGGACTCGATAAAGGTTTTGGTGAGAGAAAAAAAAACGTTTCGAGAAGGTTTAAAGAGCGGTTTAATTCAATTACCGAATTAAACCTCTCCCAATTGAATTATACCTCCCTTCAATTAAAGCTCTCTTCAATTGAATAAGACCTCTTCAATAGAATTAGACCTCTCTTCAAATGCACCTGATTTGAACCTCGGTCTAATTCAAGAGAGGTTCAATTCCATTGAAGAGAGGTCTAAATCACTCGAAGAGAGGTTCAATTAAAAACTACTGAATCGCTAATAAAATAAAATATAATGGTTTCTCCCTAGTTTAACGCATTCAAGGCGCGAAATTTGAAACAACCACAGAAACTTAATAAAACAATGGCTGAAGATGTTAAAGTAATGTAGAAAACTTTTATATAATAAACATTTGTTTAATGAAAAGTAGATATAACAGTTTTTTGTAGTTGTTTTTCACGGGGCGTAATTTTTCAAGGTTTGGAAATCGTTTTTGTGTCTTAAATAAAAATTCTAGGACACCAGATTTGTTTTATTTGAATGAAATAAACACATAATACGACTACTCGAGGTTCCTTAAAAGTAAATATTGAAGAGAATTGTTTAGTTAGAAAGAATATAATAGACTATCGCTCCACCCTCCCTTGTTAACCACAGCGAATGCCATCGTTTGCTTGGGTAAAAAGCCGGGTCATCGAATTCACAGACTGGGTAGAGGAACAGCTGAGGGCACATATCAGGGCAAAGTTTCCGCTACTAGACGATGTTCCGTTTTCGATTCTATTGGGGAAAAGAGGCGGTCATCTGTCAGAACTAGAGGCATGCACCATCAGCTACATAAAGACGCAGATTCCATCAGGCTTCGCAAGGCTATGGATAAGACCACTTCAAGAGCTGACACACCTTCCGATGGGCACACCTACAGTACGTATTTTATTAGATTGTGATCCTCTCTGTAGATGAGGAAATGGATTATATCAATCCTATTACTCATCTGATTTGATTATATATTTCTGGTCAAAACTCGTCTGTATCATAGTTATATAACACCGGATTAACATTATTTATTTCCGACCATCTTAGTTTTATATAAAAAATAGTAGAAGACTTTGAGCTTTTGATCATCGCTAATGACTGTAAAGGAGTTATTTTACTATATTTGGGAATATCAATACGGTACGTCAACCAGTATATCTTCATGTTTTAAGAAATAAAATATTTTAATAAATATATCCAGATCATAAGAAAACTAGCTGTTATCCTGTTTTATTTTAATAAATAATGATATGAACAATATCATAACTGGGAGCATAGTCATATTAATGGTATAGTAGAGAGAGGAGATATCGTGTTTCGAAGTTTATAAATATCCAGTAAATGTATCACTATGGCATGTTCTTGGTTTATCAGAATCGTTTTAATTTTAGGTTCTGGCTCGAATACCGACGGACACATCACCACATAGGGATGAAGTATTTCCAGACCCAGCATCGCCGCCCCACATACAGGTCACCCCGCCCCGCATCGTTTTGCCAGTGGTAAGTCTCGAGCTGGAGACGTCGGCAGATTTGAGGGTGATTAACGAAATGGACAGAAATGAAGACGCCGAACCTTCGGATGCAGCGAACTCTCCACAACCGAGTCCACAACTGAGTCCATTGCGTTTAGAAGTAGACGACACTGTTTTCGAAGGTAAGCATCCACGAATGGGGTGGGGTTGAATGGGGTGGGTCAGACGAGTCAGGCTGATATGAAATTTTTTCTCATACAAATTATAGTAAAATTTGGGGCAGTGTGTGAAACTTTATTTTTAAATAATGAATGGACCAAACCAACAGAGAGAGAGAGAAAGGGGGAAAGCATAGACAATGTCTATGAATAGACCAAAACAAATCAGAAATATAAAATAAATAAATAAATAACATTTAAAAAAATCGGGTTTCGAGTGGGCTGGGCGTGGTGGGAGTGGTGGGGGTGTAGGATGCAAGGATAATAAATGTAAGAGATATAGACTTGCAAACATAGCTTACACGTAGGCCTTGATGTGGGACTCCGGCGCCGGAGTGATTACATAAACTCTCTTATTTTTCGAATGGTCGAGCTAAAAGTGAATACCTACCAACCCTGTTTCAATACAAACCTTTTTTTTGGCCTAAGCATGCAATTTCGAATTCAGTTCAATTGCGTATCATTTAGGGTATTCACTAAACCGTTTAGATCAATTAGATCAAGCCAGTACTTTTCGGTAATTATGAGGTGTTAATAATAAAACACTTTTCTTTCCTCTGTGGTCATTAAAATGTGTAATAATAATAATCTTTAGGTGATGTGTATACAATATAAAACCAATGTTTAACAGTCATTAATTATAGATGTTTTTTAAATATAAATATTAACCTTTAAGAATTACATTTTAAAACTTAACGAATTACGTACTTATGGTCAAATAAGTGAATTGTTTACACGCGCATATAATGTGATTGACGTAGGTAATATATTCGTAAGAGTTCCGGAATTCCTGAAAATAGCTATAGATGAAGGTATATTTAAAAATGTAGAGATCTGACACAAAATGAAACTGAATGACAAGATAGGAATTCCATCAAAAGCTATAAAAATAACACAAATTCAATGAAAAGTAATAGTCATACAATTAACATTGATCGAAAACAATATGAAAGTATACAATAAAAAGGTTATTGCATTTGTATGGCTAAATATTACTTGGAACGAGTTGTTTTGGCAAAGGACGACGAGCTTGCGAGTCGTCCTGCGCCAAAACAACGAGTTCCAAGTAATATTTAGCCATACGAATGCAATAACATATAATATAGCTCTTGTATACCAATCGTGACGTCAACGTCATGACGTCAAATTGCTCGAACGTCCCAATGTTGTTGACGCTCTATTAAACAACAACCATAAGTATTAAAATGTGTTTATCTTTAAACAATATATGTGCAATCAAACCTGTTTAGCGGTCATTTATAATGAGCAGACACCTGCCTTAAGCAGAATTAATAGCTCTATTATTGTCTTAAATTTAATTTAAGTTGCATATACTATAATCTTAAATTTAATTGGAAAAGTATATGTCTTTATCCCCGGAGGTCAGTTTTGAGCCTTCGCATAAGTGATTATTTGAGACTGGTTTGAGTGTAGCAGCAACAAAAAAAGATACATCAACATAATGAAGTATATATAAATGTACACCATTTTACTCTCTAAAAAGATAGTTTGCAGTTTAAATCGACATACAAAATGACCTACAAAATGACTACCAAGTATAATACAACACATAAGTGAACATATAAGTGATGCGCAGGCTTTCAGTAGTGTTATTTGTACTGGTCCTTTGGGACCAACGAGCTCAATATAGGTGGCTTTGAAGTAGAATACCGCTTAAGCCGGAGCTAGGGGGCGTGAGAGGTGTTGCTTCTTTCATTACTTCTCATGAACAAACTCAATAAAACCGAGTCTGCTACTTTATTCTCTTAATTGTGTTTGTTGCTCCCAAAGGATCACCTTTATCAGTATTTATTGACATTCACACTAGCGTTTGTTAAGTGCAGTGTGGCGGCCGTAAAAATTCACTCCGACTACAAATCAGTAGTGCTATTATTTACTGGTCCTTTGGGATCATCGAGCCCATTCTGTGTTGCTTTAAAGTAGAAAATCGCTTAAGCCGGTGCTAGCATCTTATAATTACCTTTCATGAACAGACTCAATAAAAAAGAGTCTGCTACTTTTCTTTCTTATTTGTGTTTGTTGCTTTCAAGCCTATAAATAGTAGAAATGAAATTGAGAGACACAAATGACTTTTAATAAATCTAGCACTGTATAATAGATATTCTCTGTGCACATTATCTTTAAAATTGTCCATTAAGGTGTCGATTTTGTTGACGTCTGCCTCTTGGTTAACTGGGAGATGATGCTGCTGCCGAAAACATATGGGGTTTTGTCTGCAAAGTTTCTTTCCATATGTGGATAACCCTGACAATGTATAGGGGTTTGCTTGTGCAGTGTGGCGGCAGTAAAACGTCTCCCCGCGCTTGCAATCAGTACTGTTATTCATTCGATCTTTGGAGATCGCTGAGCCCGATACTTATATTTAGTTATCGGTGGTACATTTTTCAATTTCTTACTTAATTTTTGATTCGGTGGTTTCACTACTCCGGCCTATAAAAGGCTCTGGGTATTGTTTAACCACTTATAGGATATGTTGTCTGCTTTTTAATTTAGTCTTTTGGCTGTTACTTGTGATACGCAGGCTTCATAACCGCTGCTCCAAACTAAATTCCATTATTTTTATTTCACTCTTCGGGGCATATAATTCTGTTAGTTACTGGGACCATACGCCGCTGGACATGACAGTAAAATAAGCATGTCCACCGCCATCTTCGGGATGGTTAAAATTCTGTACTATTGATTTTATGAATACTGAGTTCTGCTCAACAAGGGGCTATGGGGCGTGACCGGTAGCAAGCATGTTTCACTACCGTTCATGAACAGTCTCAATCAAACCGCGACTGCAATATTTCGTATGTATCGTGTTTGGCTGTTTCCAAAGGTCCATTATCATATTCTTTTTTACACCGACACACCTCCTGCGAGGCAAACAGCCATCTTAAACGCCTTGCGCCGAAACAATATGAATAGCATGCGTAGTTAGGGCAATTTATAAATGGGTAATTTATAAATGCTATATAAAATAGTATAGTAAAATACATACTTTTCATATTATCTGTCAATTTCATTAAATTGCGACAAAGTTTATGCTTTTAGTTCAACGTTCATATTTTTGTCTTAAAATCAAACATACCGTCGTCACTAACACAATTATTGTATCCATTTATTGCATTTTTTAATTTTAGGTTCATCTCTACGACAATAGATAGTCATACATCCATACATACATATAGGCTTAAAATCTTAAAATGGCTGACAACTAAAAAAAGAATAACGAACCGCGTAGTGAAATCGGAAATTTATAAATCCACCAGTTTCATATAATTAAATCATGTAGTCTTAATTACATTCACGTTGGTTGTAGAAAGTTGTAGAAAGAAATCTTAAACAAAAGTGTGGAGCGCTGTGGTCTAGTGGTAGAGCGTTGGACCCGCGATCCAAAAGTCGTGGGTTCGATTCCCGTCATTGCCATATGCGTTCAATTTATGTGTTTCTATTATTTCATAACAATTTTAAGTCTTTAAGCGATCTTTGACTCATGTTATGTGTTTTATCAGCACATGTCATGTTTTCATATAAAGGGAGGGTAGCTCTCAAAAGATGTAACAATTTAAACAACAAATAAATGTTTTACAAACTATGGGTCAAAACAAAATACTTATCACATATCTATTCAAAAATATATTTAAATTAAGAAAATTAGTTACAAAAGTGAGTAATTAGAAATTGTTTAAAGTGTATTCATAGTTTTTAGAAAGAAACAATATTTAATACACACACGCAAACAAATGAATAAATAAAATTGTATTTTAAGTTTAGTTAACACATTACATGAGGTTACATTGGGACTATTTTATCGCCAAGTCAAAAGCCCATTTGATAATATATGTATCTATTGACCTGACCCTGTTTTTAACACCTAATGCGTAGCAAAAAGAATACATGTACAGCATACATGTAGAGTAAATAAGATTTAAGCTGGACTGGAAAGCTATCACCTTTGTATTGTGTATTTTCTCGAATTAATGAGACGTTTTTTCTTCAGATATCCAGCGAATCCAAGACGGCATTCCGCCTGGACCATTCGCAACGGTTCGCGTTAGGCGAGCGTTTATCGTGGAAGACGTAATGGACCTGTACAAGACAGTCAACGTACGAACACGATTACGAGTCGAATTTGACGGCGAAAGTGGGGAAGATTTAGGAGGGTTAACGAAATATTTGTTTTCATGTTTTTGGGAGAAGGCACTAGAAGATTTTTTCAGCGGAGAGAACTCTAAGATACCTTTTTTGTCTCCCTCCAACAGAGACAAAGCAATCACGATATTCCCGACGCTCGGAAGGATTCTTGAGCACATGGTGTGCCTCGTCGGTCACCTGCCTCCCACGCTCTGTAGAAGTGCCATATTAGCCATGTCTGACTTTGACTATGTTCCGGACGAGGAACTATTGCTTGACGATTTCTTTCGATACTTGCCGGTTTCACAGACATTCCTCTTAAAGGAGTGTCTGCAGTCCGGAACATGGTCAGAAAACCAAGAAAGACGCATGTCCCTCTTCTACGAAGAACACAAAATGCCCGTCAACCCATCCCCAGCAAACTTAAGAAGAAAACTTTTGAATGCTGCACAAGTTGAACTCTTGGACAATTCCGCATCCTTTTTAGGATTGATGAGGCGGGGAATTAGTACCTTTGTGAAGAGCGAGTTTTTTATGAAGATGAATCCCGCCAAAATAGGACAACTGTTCGACTCGTTTGACCCCACACCAGAAAAGGTCGCCAACTTAGTAGAGGAGGTGTTCCAGCAGGAGACCCTTAGCATGTTGGAGGTCGTTATAACGAGTTACTTAAGCTCGTTGATACGAGAAATGGATAGTGGGTGTTTGACACGTTTTCTTGTATGGGTGACAGGATCCCCCGTCATGCCAAAGACTTTAACTCTGGCATTCAACTCGTCCTTTGGCATAGCGAGAGCTCCAGTCGCCCATACATGCGGGAACGTGCTTGAACTACCCGTTAGCTATTTAACATATCAAGAGTTTAAGCGAGAACTCATGCTTGTCATAAATTCAGACGCCGCTTTAGACATGACTCTGTTGTAATTCGATATGAATTCAAAGAAACCGTGCTAATCTCAGAAATTACTATGACCTTTTTGTATCGGTAACTGAACATACGTTAATGAATTACAAGTTTCGACTCTCCAGTTTGGCCTGATTTTCTGGCTGGTTTACGCCGGTTATGAGATTAGCATGTTTCTTTGAATTACAACACAATAGTTGGATTCTTAAAATATATACATATATATACTACTCAAACTTTGTTAAGGATCATTCTTTTGTTGCTGAAATAAATAGCATTATTTCTATTTTACATGAAATTAATTAGGGCAGGGTATGGTCATATGAGAAGCACGCAATATTGAATTGATTTGTCCCATGCAATTGTTAAAGTATCAATGAAATTAATATTGTTATTGAGAATTTATTTCTAATACAATTACATGAAAGAATAAAAATGATCCTTTTTTGAGTAGTATATAATATTCTCGTGGTTAATATGTTTAAAAACAGTGTACATGTGTTTTAAAAATTGGCAGTTTTTGGCGGGATAGCTACTTTAACAGAATTTCATTTAGATATATCTCTATTTATTTAATAAATCGTTTAGATCTGCATGATTTTGGATACTCCAAAATATATAACTTATATACATCGTCGTTAATATGTTTAGAAACAATGTAAATATTGACCATGATTCAATTGCCAACATTTATGTCGGTTTCACGTGTTAAAGCGAAATGCAAAATGCAATTAAAGTCGATATTTGAGTTATGTGACAAATAGAATCGAAGTAGATACATAGAGGATCTTGCAATCGTTCTCAATCATTATTGAATTTATTTAACTCTTAGCAAAATGATTAAATGCTCGGCAATAAATTCAATAATGAAATAGCATTCATGTAAGATCCTCTATATATTTATTTTTCATGCATTTGTGTTCATTTATCTTTCTTAATACTCTGCAGATAGCAAATATTAAAGAGACAAACGGCAATCTTGAAATATTCACAAGCCCCTCGATTTAATAGACCATTAATGACCTTTGGACTTTAAAACTACTTGCATTTATATATATATTTTTTATATCTTTTTTAAATATTTTTGGAGCTTTACATCTGTTTCTTAGTCTACCTTAGCTTAAACTATGTTATTGGTGCAATACAATTAGTAATTTATAAAATGTTAAAGCCCATTTTACCTTAAACCGTGTTTAATTATTATCTAAATGATTGTTATTAATGATTTGCAAATATACAAAACTCACAGGACACCGCGAAAATATCAACATTGCCTTTGTACCTTTAATACTATATGATATTATACATTGAATGATCTGGAGGCAATCTGTGGATGCTAAAAGACAAAAATATCATAATTAGTTTACGTTTTTTTTATTCAATGTGCAGGTTTAATTTTTATTTATGATTAAAAGGTACATCAAGATTTTTCTAGAAATTTTCTAGAAAAAAATTAAATTATAAATTGTTCCAGTTCACGATAAAAGATTTATATCAATCAAATATGATGTAAGAACCATTTTTGTCTAAACTTTCAAAACACCATATAGCTAGAAAGAAACTGGACGTAAAATGCTGAAATTAACCCCGGTGCGTCACCTGGGATAGCACGTATTACTGTGCATAATGAATTTATTTGCAAACAAGAGATAATGTATAGGTTCATTCATTATGTTTTGGTCATGTAAAATAGAAAATATTAATATCTTTAAATTGTTCAGTCGGACACATAGACCCCTATAAAAGCCTGATGTACTCCCTAACTAAAACAATCTGCATGTTCTAGATATTTAATGGAACGTAAAATTGAATTGAAGCACAAGTCAGAAGATGGCCTCTAGCCCATTTTAACTTGTTTCTAGTTTAACTTGTTTCTAGTTTAACTTGTTTCTAGTTTTGTTTGATTTACCTTTTTTGATTTGTTTATTTATTTATTCTGATATTATTATTTTACGACTTTTCTTTCTTTCTTATTTCGTAGGAAGAATAAATGTTCTTACAACAGAGGATAAGAGAGTGATGTTGAGGATGTATGTACATAGCCTATATGTTTACCACATTGTTATGCAATGTTTACACTTATACCTTTATCATATTATATTATGTATTCTCTCCATTTGCGAAAATACAATAAATAAACAAACAAAATAATAAAAGTATAAATGGTAATTAACCCGGTTGTGATTTATTTTTCCGGAATGGAATAAACCAGAATCAAACTTGACGTATGTTACCAGACTGTTTCGCAACATATACAATACCTAAACGGATTTCTCTATAATAACTGGAATAAATAAAAAGAACCATTTGATCAAAATCAGTCTGTATTTTATGCCAACCATGTTTACGGCATCATTTCGTATACATGTATGTTATAGTGTTAACGTAAAAAGAGCCATTTTATCAAAATCAGCCTATATTTACGTCTGACGTCAGAGTTGATGCTCTATTTTCAAATATACGGCGTATTTGAAAGGGCTCTGAAAAACTTGAAATAATCCGCAAAAAGCCATTAAAAATAAAGGAGATATGACCTATTGAATATTTGGAGGCGATCATCTTGGAACGATGACGTAATCGCGCTATTTTACCATAATTTATGTATATATTTGGTATATAGACAAATTGTCACAAAATACATTTTACAGTAAAGACAAGAAATCCGTGGATTCACATGTCTCGCCTAACGGGAGTAGCGCCGGCAACAAATTAATAAAAAAAGGTCAAGAGGCCCTTACTCCATCAAAAATCAACGAACTGGACAAAAATGCAATAAGCACAGCAATGCTTCCTGCTAACACGGCGTTAACACAAAAAAAAAATAAAAAAATAATGAAATAAGATATATATATATATATATATATATATATATATATATATATATATTAAAAAAAATATATTAATAATAAAAAAAAAAAGGCAAAACATCTCGTAAAGTTTGGTAAAGATAAGATGAAAAATGAAAGCGAGGCAAAATATAATTTTTTTAACTAAATCAAGGGCCATAACTCCGCTGTTATTCGTCCGATCTGGCTGGTTTTCGAACTTGTGCGAGCTTTCATTTCATTGATATTAACAATCTGGTAAAGTTTGGTAAAGATTGGATGAAAAATGAAGGCCTTTGGCCAGTAGAGCTAAAAATCATTAGCTCAACAAAAAATAGGTCAAGGTCATAGATGAAATCCAGGCATCCAAAAAAAGATGCACTACGGAAGACACAACTATGTCAAAATAGAATATGTTTTCTTCCAAAGATTAAGCTATAAATTAGCGTTAAAACATCTAGTGCATAATTCTAGTTCATGAGGAAGTGATGTAAATGTAACAATTAAAGTTATCTGCCCTTTGCTTGGATGGTGAAGGTCAAATCCACATTTGCTTTGTCACGTTGCAACACTCAAGATACAACTATAAGCAAAGTTTGAAAGGTCTTAGTGCATACAGTTTGTGAAAAAGTGAAAAGCGACCTAAACGCCAAAGTTGAAGGTAAAAATTATAAGGTTATCTGCCCTTGCTTGGAGGGTCAAGGTCACTTCCACATTTGCTTTGTCACGTTGCCATGTACCACTCAAGATACAACTATAAGCAAAGTTTTAAAGGTCTAGTGCATACAGTTTGTGAAAAAGTGGCCTAAACGCAAAAGTTGAACCTAAAAATTATTTAGTTATCTGCCCTTTGCTTTGAGGGTCAAGGTCACTTCCACTTTTGCTTTGTCACGTTGCCATGTACCACCCAAGATACAACTATAAGCAAAGTTTGAAAGGTCTAGTGCATACAGTTTGTGAAAAAGTGGCCTAAACGCAAAAGTTGAACCTAAAAATTATAAAGTTATCTGCCTTTTTCTTGGAGGGTCAAGGTCACTTCCACTTTTGCTTTGTCACGTTGCGATGTACCACCCAAGATACAACTATAAGCAAAGTTTGAAAAGTCTAGTGCATACAGTTTGTGAAAAAGTGACCTAAACGCAAAAGTTGAACCTAAAAATTAGTAAGTTATCTGCCCTTTGCTTGGAGGGTCAAGGTCACTTCCACATTTGCTTTGTCACGTTGCCATGTACCACCCAAGATACAACTATAAGCAAAGTTTGAAAGGTCTAGTGCATACAGTTTGTGAAAAAGTGGCCTAAACGCAAAAGTTGAACCTAAAAATTATAAAGTTATCTGCCCTTTTCTTGGAGGGTCAAGGTCACTTCCACTTTTGCTTTGTCACGTTGCCATGTACCACCCAAGATACAACTATAAGCAAAGTTTGAAAGGTCTAGTGCATACAGTTTGTGAAAAAGTGACCTAAACGCAAAAGTTGAACCTAAAAATTAGTAAGTTATCTGCCCTTTGCTTGGAGGGTCAAGGTCACTTCCACATTTGCTTTGCCACGTTGAGATGTACCACCCATGATACAACTATAAGCAAAGTTTGAAAAGTCTAGTGCATACAGTTTGTGAGAAAATGACCTAAACGCAAAACTTGAATGTTGACGCCGCCGCCGCCGCCGGAAAAGCTACACCTATGTCTCTTTTTTTCTTCGAAAAGGCGAGACAAAAATCATTGCAAATTGATTAAACCGGAATATAAAGAGGTATATTGCATAAATTGTATGCTTATTTTTCATCTGCAGTATTATTATTTTGATTTCAAAGACATCCAGTCAATATGCCATATATGGTAAGAAGGCTTTGCAAATCTTCAATAGCTCATATTTCCCGAATTTTTCATGGCATTTTGATAATGTTTTCAGCTTTGTTCAAGTTGTTCAGAGCCCTTTAAAGTAAACCTCTTTAAAATATGCCTTGTTTGAAAATCGTGCATCAATGACGTCATTTTAGCTCGTATTGGCCAGTTTCTTCATATTGGCCTTGTTTTTTCATATTGGCCTTTTTTTCCTCATATTGGCCGACTTCAAGTTCGTATTGGCCGAGTTTGCCGCGTATTATGTATAGAGTTTCTTGTAATACACGGCTAATATAGTTAAATAACAAAACAGGTACACGTTTTATATACGCCCGTTTCCGTAAAGCTACACAATCCCTATATAATAATGTAAATACACCAATACAACACTTTCGTAGTTAATCTTTGTTTTGCAGTATTGGGTGTCCTTGTGGATTCATGTCAAACTATACCTGACTTGATTGACAAAATATGTATATAACCCCATCGCTACTGTATCAATACACACGCGTCGGAAGTATGATGGTATGAAAGCGACAACGCGATGGAACATCGTACCAGGTCTTTAACATTGTGCTAAGTTATCTTAAAATCCCTCCATGGATATCGGACTTATTGATCGGACACGACCGGACTGACGGATATTCACCAAACATTCCCGTTCGAACGGAAGGGGACTAAAAAAGCAGACAACATATACTATGTATGAGTGGTTAAACAATACCTTTATAAACCTGGAGACCTTATCGGCCGGAGTAGAGTAACCACCGAATCAACATATAAGTAAGAAAATATAAACATTTGAAAAGTGTTGTTTGTGTGTACTGGACCTTGGCTCGTATATATGAGCGAAGTTGTGTAATTGATATGTATTTCCAACATTCCATTATCATACACACTGATTTCGTTAAACAAACATGTTTTTCCAGCATTACCTATATATATACAAATACAAACTGTTTTCATTAAGATGTGTATTTATAGGGACTATGTAGCTTTAAGGTTATTGTGTTCGTTTAGCTAGGTTAAACCACTTTATTTCACAACGTAGAACTGGTTGACCATTTAATCAGGAACTTGCTGCTATCAATACACCAACATGGTTTCAGACGGGGCTGCTCCTGTACTACCCAGTAATTGGAATGATGACTGGTCAGAGGCTATAAACAATGGTGAAGAAGTTGATGTCGTTTATCTGGACTTTAAAGCGGCCGTTGACAAAGTACCTCATAAAAGCTTAATGAATAAAGTAAAATATATGGGAATAACTGGTAAACTCTATGATTGGATAGAGGATTTTTCGACAAATAGAAAACAAAGTTATGGTAAATGGGCAGGTCTCGGAATTCAGGGATGTCACAAGCGGGGTCCCCCAGGGCAGTGTTCTAGGGCCGGTCCTGTTTCTTATCTATAGTAATGACCTCCCAGATTCCATGACCTGTATAACCAAATTATTTGTTGACGATACTAAACTGTATACATGTATAAACAGCCCACAGAAGTGAACATGACCTTCAAGACAGTTTTTTCACTGCTTGTGAATGAGCCAGAAAATGGCAAATGACCTTTAACGCCAAAAAATGTAAACATTTACATATTGGTAACAATGACGAAGATACAAATGTGTTCTTTATTAGGGAAAATTTGAATACAATCAAACAAATTTCCAAAAGTACTATATGAAAGAGACTTGGGCACCCTAGAACCGGTTTAAACTCCCCAGTGGCCTACTTTGCCACTGACCGTTCCAAGGCGGTAGCCCTATTGTCAACCCTTTTTGTGTTTGTGATGTCGTTTGCTTTTATTATTGCTTTTGCCTTCTTGTTTGTCTGTTTGCGTGTTTGTTTCTGTGTTTTGTGGTTGACTGTCCTCCTTAAATGCTACTTTCCCTGTCCGATCTTTTTATATTTCTTTGGGAGTTACCTTTGATTCAAAGCTGAAGTTCTCCAATCACATAAATGATAAAGTATCTAAGGCCAACAGAGATCTTGGCCTTATTTTCAAAACATTCACTTACATGAACAGAGAAATGTTTTTGTGTTTTGTACAAATCCCTTGTTAGACCCCACCTTGAATATACAACAGTGGTTTGGGCCACCTACCTAATAAAGGACATAACAGCTATAGAAAATGTTCAATAAAGAGCAACTAGGATGGTGGAGAACCTAAGGAACTTTCCATGTCACACAAGATTACGAATTCTAGGGTTGCCGACCCTTGAATATAGAAGAGAACGGGCTGATGTGATCCAGGTTTACAAAATCCTAAATAATATTGACAAATTAGATAAAAAACTTTTCACTCAGGTCCCAAATCTTGTTATAAGGGGAAAATCCAAGAAAGTATTTAAAATAAGAGCTAAACTGATATCAGGAAATACTCATTTGCTTACAGAGTCGTAGCATTTTGGAATAAACTCCCCAACTTTGTGATAGAGGCACCCACCATTAATTCCTTTAAAAGTAGGCTAATAACCATTGGGCAAATCGTCCGCTCAAGTTTAGTCAGCCAATAAGAAACCGGAGTGTCACAACTTATTATAAGCAATATAAAATACTAGTACCAGTCTGGGAAAAGAGCCTAAGAAACCTATGTTTTTACCGGCTTAGACAACAGTATGAACAGTTTGAACGATTTTGAAAAAAAGACAATGTAGCTTTAAGGTATTGTGTTCGTTTAGGTTAAACCATTTTATTTCACAACGATTTTGAAAAAATGCTATGGCTTAAAACAACCACTCCCATTGGCTTATTATGGTTATTATGCTACAAGCATTTCCTATATGTGACATATCCTTCATGTTGGCAGGTATTGGGTTTTATGCTTTAGAAGTGGCGTGTAACCTTTAACATTCTGAACCCCTAAACAATATGGTTCTTCCTTTCAGAAATGTCAATGAACTTGTGCAATTTCACGATTCTGAATGTAATGAAGTTATTCAGCCTATGTGTGTGCAGTTCTAAGGTTTATAGTCCCTCCGTAAACAAACTCGATAAGACTTTTTTTTTAAAGAGATGGACATATAGAGGCTGGACTTAAATGTAACACAGTTAATAAGCGTGTTTATAGTCAATCCACCAACAAACTCGACAATACTTTTTAAAGAGCTGGACATTATATATGGTCTCAAATGTAATTAAAAAGACAGAAGGAACCTACAGTTCTATTTAATGCTTAAATATATTCCAAAACAAGTCAATATAAGCGGTTCATTCAACCAAATTATCTCTTAGGCATTGTGGTGTAACCTTGTAGTGTGGTTGCTTTACTCATATCATGATAAGGGATATTACGCTATCTTGTGGGTGATAAGCGTGTCCATGTGCAGCATTCTTATATTTATTAAGCAAAAGTTAACAACGGACTGACGAAAGGTGATCCCAGTAGCCCACCTTTGACATTTTACTAACTTGTAAGGTGAGCCAAGAAAGGGCATAACTCATCTCAATGTATGTGTTATGCACCTTGTCTGCATGAGCTCCTCTTTGACAAGTGAATTTTAAATAACTCCGCACTCGTTTTTATATCGGGGCCATTCGTCTACATCGGGAGATATTTTCAGTATCTCAAAAACACTGGTTATTAAACTATATATTACATAATTTAAAATGATATTTTATTAATATTTCTAATGATTAAAGCCTTTTTACACCAGTTTGCACGAGAACGCCAAGACGACGTTACGCCATCCAAGACGACGTTACGTCATCCAAGGTACGACGTTACGTCATACAAGGTCTCACACCTCTATTATCTCCCCTGAAAGCTCACGGACCTAGAGACAAAAGGAAAACAGAAAATAATTCTATTTTTTCTCAATTTTAGGCAATTTTTAATTTGAAAAATAGGTTTTTCTTTGCTTTAGCATACATCTGCAGTGTAAAAGACAGATGATACAGAAAATCCCATGTTGATATCAGGTATCATTCAAATTTCAGAATTGTTTGATATTCAGCTAGTGTATGAATTTTGTATTTTCCATAGGGTTCACAAAACATGAGCGAAAAAAAACACAAAAAACCTGGCTAACTTATGTATTTTATTGTTTTAAATTACTGGTCTTGGCTATACTGAAGATATTAAACCAACAACAATGTCTGCTGCCCTGCTTTGAAGCTCAGATGTTGGAAAAGTCTGTACAGTAACCCTATGGGAAAATTAATTGTGGTGTGAGACCACAAACAGAACAAGTGGAACCGGAAATCTTCGTTAATTTCCGTAATCGTTATTTCCTAGGGGGGCACTCCACAGTTTAATGTACATTTCTCAATCATCAAACCCATGATAAGCCCTTAGCTTGAATCCTTGAGCAAAAATAAATCACATCATCATTGTGTCATATATTTCTTAGAAGACAATCACTGACAAATATGTAATATAAAAGGTTGCTGCATCGAAAAATGGAAGTGGAAGGAAAAAAACATGATAACAGTGATGAACAAGAATTTATATAACTTTATTGCATTAACTATAATAAATTAACATCTACACGACATGTAACGTATCATTTATATATCATTATGTGTTAGAAAATACATATGTATAATAACATAATTATACACAAACAACAATTTACGTGGTCCCAGTATTAAGGTGTAACACGCCCATTGATTTTTGCATCGAGTTGGGTGTTGATTTAAAATTCAAATGCCATGTTGTCATATGTATTCCCAAAATAAAATTGAATAACTTACATTTTCATTACAAATGACAAATATGCTGCCAAAAAATCCACAGAAAAATGGGGGCCATGTATCTTCTAAGAAAGAACTTGTCTCATGAATGGTCCCTTTAAAAACATAAACATTGAAATGCCAAAATATTGTATTCATACTCATTTCCATATAAGCAAAAAAATAATAAAAACTCACAATTTTAACATGACAATGCTTGAAAAATGTAACAAATAAATCAACAATGTGATATAAACCAAAAATAGCACTTTAAATTAGTGAAACTGCCTTTTTTTACAAAAAGAAATGAGAATTATATATATACCGCCATTATGCGACTACCCCAAGGCCGACACTTCCTGTGTTGCAATGTGTGTGCTACACCTATAAGAATACTTAACTGTTATTTAATTTTTCAAATCAGCTTTTCTGACAAAGCTTAGACTATAACGCATTAAAGAAAGAAACGTTTTCGGGAATCGACTGAGAATTGATCAAGATATATGCGGTTCAAAAAAGAACGGAGCGGTCGATAGCGACGAAAAAAACGTACATTTTTTTAAAGTTTTAACCTACCTTAACTGTTTTATAAAATGACATTAGGCCTACCTATACTTGATATAATCACTTCCTGTGTTAGAATGGGGGTGCTACACCTATAACTTTCATACCCCATTTAATCCCTTCTCCAAGAAGAAAAATTGTGGTTGGCTGGGTTATGAAACAAAAATCTTAATTTTGGCTTAAAATGTTGGCCGAGTGTAAAATCAAAGCATTTAATATGTAATTATGTGATATCACTGTTTCAGTAAAATAATGTTTTAAAAGTGTTTTATGTCGAAACATTAGTTATAATCTACCATCTACCATCAACGGTTTCATTTATGTATTTTATAATTTGGCATTTTTGTTCATTCGTTTGGTATAATTTGTATTCTTATACATCCGCACTATATAGCTAGTTTAAAATATCTCGTTATATTGAACAATATATCACTGTAATTTTTGCAATGTTAGGAGAATAAGCATTGCGCATTGTAACGTATGCAACGTTAGGAGAGTAATGTGTGCGTTATTTTCACATTTCAGGGTATTAGAATAGAAATAGAACATCGTTTACGGTGATTTATCTATAATATATCACGATTTGTCGTTCAATTGTGCCTTCGGGCTCGTGAAATTACTGTTTACAATTGAACTCCAAACCATGATATATTAAACGATAATTCACAGTAAACGATGTTCTGTTTCTTAATTAAACAGACTCACAGCAATCTTCAATTGTTCAGCAAACATTAAAATTAACATCTATTTATTCAATTATTTTAACTTAAAGACAAAGTTGGTCACTAGTGGCCATGTTTGTGTCAATTGATTTTCTTCAAAGATAAACATTATTTCATGCTGATAATATTGATAAAGATCCCCTAGCAGTATCACTTATAGTTTTTGAGTAGTCATTATAAACTTCTTCCGACCGTCTTTGATTTCACATCAACCTGAATTTATGTTAGTATCAACTAGTCAACATTCCTGTAAAGTTTCATGAAAATCCATTCAATATTTTCAGGGTTTTAGTCGCCAGAAAAATGTTCACAGATGGATTAGTACCATGGCATAACTCGTTGATCGAAAAAACAACAACATGACTGATCTTTGCATGTAATCTTAGGGGGAAATAATTTGAATACCTAAAAAACATATGTACATGTATCTGCCTTAACCTGTTGACAGAAGTGTCAATGTCTCACTCGCTATTCATTGTTACACTGTTTTGTATTTTACCCATCACGTTTTTATTAAATTTAAATAGGCACTGAGAAATTCTATTTATCATATAACTAAATAATCAACATAAAAGAACATTTATAAGTGTATGTGCCTATATATAAACTGACATAATTTATAGTGCATCATGTTTTTAAGATGAAGTCGTTCTTACAATAATGAACAACAGATTTCGGTAATTTCGGTAATTTGATATTTTTAATGCACACCATGAACTGAAAAAATTGAACAAGGACTCGGCTTTTTCTAGAGGTCCCACGTGGCCAAATTTAAAACAGTTGAAGTAATATTTACCAGCAGTTATCTTGACATAATCGAGGATACATTGTATAGGCCATGAAACTCTATACCTTAGGCCGACCATAAACAATGATTGATATGCTGTTTCCCTACCTACACACAAAATAGGCAATATCGAAAACGATATTGCAATTCTTAAACATTTTTTTGTAGTTGCTTCCTTCAGTAATTTTTTTCCCTTTATTTTCTTAAACATGTTAAAGGGGGTTAATGATTATGTCTAAACTTTAGAGTTTTAAAACACCATATAGCTAGGACGGAACTAGATGTAAAATGCTGAAATCAACCATGTGGTACCTAGGATAGCACGTATTATTGTTCAGAATTTCTTTGCAAATAAGGGATCATTTTAGGCTCATTCTTTATGTTTTGGCCATGTAGAATAGAAAATATTAAATTTAATATGTGTTAATGTTAAGTCGGCCACCTAAATCCCCAGGTAAAGCCGGATGTACTCAAGGTGTTTACCATGTTTACTGTCCTTGGCAAAAAAAGAAAAGAAAATTACGCATTTGTAGGGAAACAGCAAACAAGAAAAAAGAAAGAAATATATTTCTTCTAAGGATGGCCTTACAGTTTAAAAAATCAAAGTTATTACTGATAGCAAACAAGCTCTACTGATCTTAGATGACCCCTACTGTGCATGTTCTGAGCAGAATTCCAAAACTCGAACATACAGAGGAACCCCAAGACCGGCCATTGACAATGGGTCAACTTCTTCACACAACTGCCTGTAGGCTTCATCTGTCAATGGGCATGGCACGTTACTGATGGCACTACTTGGCAGCCGGTCTTCAGGGATTGGAGCCTCAATGTCAACACCATAATCTTCCTGGGCTTCTGGCAAGGGTTCAGGTTCTGGCTCAAAGAACAGGTCATCTACTCCTCTGTTACCTTGCCCAGCTTGTTCAAGGATGCCTCGAATGTAAATCTGTCGTGGACTTCGACCCTCTTCTGTCCTTAACCTATGATTGTTCCATGCATCCTTGAACTGTTGGATAGCACGATAAATTCGGGGTCTAAACACGTACTGCAGACTCCACAGATGAATGTCATTGCTTATATCAAGCAGTCTCGTGTCCTCCATGTGATAAAACAGTCTATGGAATACGCTTGTACACGACTGAAAGAGATCACGCCAGAGACGCTCAATTCTCTGGTTATGAACGCTCCTTCCAGTGATATACGAACCTCGACGCGGTCCTCTGTAGGCAATCATAAATGCCCCAACACCAACATTCTCCAAGCCATGATCTGAACGGACCCTTGAGGGGCAGCCAAACTCTGTTACTCCAGAAACAAATGCTTCAGTCATGGTTTCCGCCTTGTTGTTGGTCGCCAAAGAAAGGAAGGTCACAAGTCTGGAGAATCCATCGATCCCACCATGGATCACAAAACCCCATCTGCAAAATACAAAGATGTTAAAAGCATATAAGAAATTTAGCATATAAGAAATATACAAGCTTATAGATTAATATTTGTATAACTAAATGTAAAAAGCGTGTCCATGGCAGATTCATTGCTAAGCAAGATAAACACCATTGAAGAAAGTATATGACTTTTAGCAGCTAGCATTTAAGTAACATCAATGCTAATTAATGGTGAACAACTTTTCAAGGTGTATAATACTCATCAAACTATATCTTAATTTGAAGTACAATGTATGCTGGTGATTTTGGTAGAAGAAATTACCACAAATTATGCTAATTACATCCACTATAAACTTTGCCAGTTGATGACACGATACAGACTTTTAAGCCTCTATTCCCCAAAACAACACAATTTTACAGCAGATGTACACTGTGTCAAAGCCGACTAATGATAAGTTTAAAGATCTACAATCATGTACTGTCAAACCTGTCTTAAGCAGCCACTCAAGGAAAGACCAATAGTGACCTCTAAAGGCAGGTGGCTGCTTAATAAAGGTTGATTTACATTAAAATTGTTTAAACAGGATATAAGAAATGTGGCTGCTTAAGACAGGTGGTTCTTATTAAGACAGGTGGTTAGTTGCTTAATAAAAGTGACCACTAACACATGTTTGGCTGTATAATTTATATGCCTAGATCTTCAAAACTTCATATGCTAACGTATGGTTTTCATTGACCAGAAGTAAATGTCTTATGACCTTCAATTTTCGACAAGGATCATTTGAGAAAAAGCCTTATATCAATATCACTACAAGCTAAAACTTAGAACCACCAATGAAGATGAAGATGATTAATACACTGAACACCCAATATTTTAGTTGTAAAAAAAACATCTAATTTACAGTAAAGAGTGACCTCTAATAACGACTTAAACCAAGGGTGTGGTTTACATTTTCCTTAAGGCAAAAACAAAACAAAAATCTTCTGTTTCCGGTAAGCCAACGACCCTATGTTTTGTAACCAACTGTTATTTTTTATTGCTATCAGTACATTTTCTTTAAGAAGTTGTCGACAATAATGATCACAAATATTCAGCATTGTTTTATCAGTCCCGTTGCTTAGTGACAAAAGTTTTCCTTTATTTACTCCAGCTTGCGCCCACTGCTAGATCTTGTAGATATTTCAACGCCTTTGGTAACCAATATGTCGGCGTGTAAACATGTTTAATATAAAAAATAAATATTTATTATAACAAAGAAAAGAAAATGGAAAATTAGAAAAATCAAATAGAAAGCACTAAAAACATTTGTCAATTTCTTAAAGTTGGATGTCACGAGACTTGTAAAAATAAAACAACAAAAGATTCAAACTATTGCAGTTTACATAAATACAGAGTAAAGCAAAGTAAAGTTTTACCATGTCTAAGATGTAAAAAAGGTACAAGTGCAAAATATCAAATATGTGTTGGTTGTGATGCTCATATAGTTAGATTAAAACATAGATACTGGGAAGTAGTAAAGTCATATATTGTTGAATGTATTAGGCTGAGACATATAGAAATGTGATGCAGAAGAATCAAATTATATGATTCTCTCCTAAAAATCCTTGAAAATCTTATTTTTGTTGATTTCATGTTTATTCGTTGATTTGAGTGAAATTTTGATAACAAATCAACAAAAAAAATTAATTAAAGAAATATTTTATAAGTATAAAGATTACAAAAAGTGCAGAATCAGACTATATTTTGTTGATTTTGGGTGTAATTTTGATAACACATCAACTTCGTGTTTATTCGTTGATTTGAGTGAAATTTTGATAACAAATCAACAAATAAAATGTAATTAAAGAAATATTTTATAAGTATAAAGATTACAAAAAGTGCAGAATCAGACTATATTTTGTTTATTTTGGGTGTAATTGTGATAACAAATCAACTTTTATTAAAAAATCTCAGAATATAACTCTAACCCAGCTTATTTCAGCACCTTGTGGTAGGAGTTTTTATATATATATGTATTCTGGGGTTGTTTGGATCAAATCTCGAGAGAAACGAGAGATTTGGTCCAACAACCCCAGAATACATATATATTCAAAATATTATTATATATGACGAGTTCCAAAGGACACTAAAATCAAGTGTCATAGATTAGTGGCTAATATACGTTTTTGGTTGAGAATATAACATTGCGATTATTTAAAACACATCAAAACGACATACAACATAATGCTCAATAAATAAGCAACTCATCCAAATAAACTATCCTGGGCATCATCGGTTAAAACCTTCTAGAAAAGAAAGGGTTTAATTACGCATGGCACTATCAAGGAGTTGGAAATATTAATGCTTTTGTAAACAGAGATTGGCGGATACATTTATATAAGAAGGATGGGCTTCTAGAGCAAGATGTTATAAATTATTTTCCATTTGTTTAAAACTTTATCTCTATTTAATTATTGTAAATATGATTAGGTATGCACTTACAAGGTTAAAAGTCTCAGCTCATAGACTCGAAGTAGAGACAGGCAGATGGCACAAGCCTGACAAGATACCGTTAAGTGAGCGAAAGGTTTGAAATGTTAAGGTTTGAACAAGCAAACAACTGTTTAAAACCTAGCATCATATGTGTTTAAAAAAGAGATGTGAAACATTTTACGTCATATAAATATATCCCTCCTTTTATCATAACGAGTGATTTTAAGAGGAAATAACGAGTATATTTATAACCAGATTGTTTGCAACCTATTTTTAAGCTGAACAATTTTGAACTATATCATTTATACAAATATATATTTATGTGAACATTAACTACCTTTGCCATACAATAAATTGTGTACTGATTGGCCTATTGGCTTTTGTATGAAATAAAGTACCGGTTATAAGTAACTATAATATGTACGTTTTTTTTCATTATTGTGACATGAGCGTACAAGTAATCATATATACATATATTTATAAAACAACATAATCACCCGGCCCAATGGGCCTATAAGTCACCAAATATAAAATGAACAATGTCTAAGTACAAAAATATATAACCAACATGAATAAGCAAAATCGAAAATAGGCGATTATTTAAGAAATATAAAAAAAAAACAAAAAAAAACGTTGTAATAATATCCAACAATTAAAAAGAAAATATACAATGACATATGTTTAGGCCAAAATATCAGTTATATACTTTTGTTTTTGTTTAAATCAGTGTTCATATATGTTTCAGTTCCATAAACAATAAATTAATAGAGTATTTCATGTTAGTATCGATTGGATTAACCCTATAACTATCGTTATTAGTTCACAGGCCTGTAGCTACACAGAGTCACACCGAGGCAGTATACATTGGGAAGATACCAAACATTGAAGGCATTTCAATGAAATATCAAATAAAATCAATTGAATGATCTTAAATATAACTGTCCAACATGAAACTGAAAACCTGGCTAGGGTATGCACTAAAGCAAAGGAAGTCGCACGGAAAAATATAAAAACGATCCCGAGGGCATGTCCACAAACCTTTTAGGAAGAGGTTGCCTTGGTTAAATTTTAGTGCTGGCTACGGGTCAGCCGAGGCTCAGGGCCATGTTTTATGGAACAACATAGGATAATTTTAAGTAAAATAAAAAACTAAACCTTTCACCGTTTTATCAAAAACATTGAAGAGCGAAATATCGCATGAACAATACGTATAGTTTAAAGAAAATAGTGTTATTTGTTCAACTTAAAATATAACAATACATTTAATAATTGACTTGGTATCAAATCTGTCGTAAAATGTTTTATAAAACTGACCCCAGGATCCTCGTTAAGTTTAAACTTACTTGTGTCTTTCATTTCCCCATCGAACGATCGAAATATCGAATTCAATCCTTAAATAATTGTACTTTATATAGGGAAGCGATGGGAAAGCTTATATTAGCAGGGTTTTATAACGGATATTTCGTCAATAAAGCACGTTTAAAAACATTTTTTACTGAAAAAATGCGACAATCTGTTTAAAATTACCTATTAAATGTTGTAATTTTACAGTATGCAAACTTTTTAAGTCGAAATTTATTTCATACACCAGTCAGCCCCGTTTTTCCTTCTTGGAGAAGGGGTCGGATGGGGTATGAAAGTTAATACTCGGACCACGTTATGTGAGGCTGACCCATTATGAGGCCTTTTATTTATTGACACCCCTGTCATATTTATAATGAGTGGGGCTCTACAGAGAGGAAAGTTCCGTATACATGTCGGTTATCTCCGAGGTTTTTGTTATTGTAAAGTTGTTTTCTTTTTTTTCTGAAATTATTGTTGTATTATCCTATCAAGCTTCACTTTGTTCCGAAAAAGGTAACCCGTGGTTTAAAAGGACACATTACAATCTTGAGTTTTATTCAAACATTAAAATGTGGTCCTCGATTTAGTTATCCTGCGCATTTTGACTTTAACACTGCTTGCATGTAATTAAAAAAATAATTGAGATTTCAGTTTTCTTCACTATTTTACTATTTTTTTAAACATATCATTGATGCAATATTATAAAAAGTTAGTTATATGTAAAAAATAATTTGCTTTGAACTATTCTAACAATTAATATTAATGATTGAACAAATGCAAGTTAAGAGAAAAACAAACTAATATAGAGATCGTACATGTGTATTAGGAAAAATGCAAACATGCTTCTTCTTAAACTAAGTGTTTGGCAATAGGTTATAAGAAATAATATTTGTACCCTAGACTATCTGAAAGTGGGTTTCAATGAAAATGAAGTCTCCGGGATTAAAATTTGGAGTCCATGCTTGTACTTTCCCTTAGCCTCGTCCGTCGGATGGGGACGTAAACCGGGCGGTCCCGTGTATCGGTCTACCCTCCGAGCACGTTGAAGAACCATAGGAATCTATTCGCTAATAAGAGTAGGGCAGGTTCCCGGATCCTATGTATCCTTCCCCTCTCTCTGGGGCGGCTCTAAATAACCTTTACTGTGTTGATGAGCCGTTAAACAACATTCAATTCAATTCAAAATAAATGTTTGGCTATTGGGTATAAGAAATAATCTTTGTATCCTAGACTGTCTGAAAGTTTGTTCATATGAAGTCTCCGGGATTAAAACTTGGAGTCCATGCTTGTATGTAAAGAGATATAGGAAAAACTGTAAAAATAACTATTTGCTTTATGTTGACAGTTGGTTGTTTTTTATTATGTTTTTTTTAATTTATTTATTTATTTATTTATTTATTTATTTATGTTATTTATTTATTTATGTTATTTATTTATTTATTTATTTGTTTTGTTTTTGTTTTCGTTGTTTCTTCGGGGTTTTTTCGTTGTTTTCTGTGTTTTCGTTGTTGTTTTTTCGTTTTACTGTTGTGACTAATTAAGTTCTCTACTTTCTAGGTCACTACGACGGCAAAAGGGTCGATGTTGTCTGCATGGCCACTACATAAGACTGACATTATTTCGACTACGTCTTTAAACAACGTGTTTTTACAGTCACCCATCTACTGTGGATTTTGAAAGTTTTAGTTATGTTCAAACATGTGCAGGTTGCATTATTGTTAATAATCTGACACATGCGCTTATGCCTGAGATCATGTCCATATTGTACCAAACAATTATTAAATATTTGTAAACGCACTATGCATGCTAGCTATCTAAAAATTGCCCAACAATAGCAGCAGACAGTTTATTTAGACAACTCAAAGCTGTTATCTGACGCTAATTGCGGGCGAGTTATATCCACTTTCTCTATGAAGGTATGAAAGCACTAATTATTTTCCCCATAGACACCAATGTTAAAGTGTCACATATTAATGATTTGCTGCAAATTCAACTCAAGTATGGATAATGCAGCAGTGTAATGTTCATATAGAAAACTATTTTTCCACTTGAAAAATCACCAGAAAACGTGGGGTCACAAGACATGTAAGAAAGTTCTTGTTTGTTTACTATACAGGTCAAGGGTACAGCTGTTTTTATTGATCGACTGTTTTCATTGCTCACAAAGTGTAAGCATAGAGTCGAAATTTCGAAAATGTTCATCAGTGATCCAGTAAAACCTATTAATACGCTTCTTATACATATAACCACAAAATCGAATAGAAATGGGCAGTTTTCCCCTACTTATAATGCCCATTTCCATCGAAAAAGGAGGGATTACTTTTTATTATAGGAACTACATTCGACTACACCTCGGAGGTTTACATGTAATTGGTGGTGGTAAACCTGAAAACAGGTTTAATCAAACAAGCGTACAAGCAATGGTTTATACAAGCTTAAAACAGCTGCCGACAGAAAATAGCATTATATCTGTTTGTCTTACCCGAAGCATTCTTCCCCACAAAGTGCAATTCTAAGGACCCTCTCCCAAAAGTATTTTCTAGATACCCACCCACCTACTGCTGTATTCAAGGCATCAGACCCCGCTCCGCGCCGTGTATATACCGTACATACCTTCACATGTACAGCACCTGGCTAAGGGAAAGTGTCTTGCCCAAGAACACACCGACGAAACCAATACTTGTTGAATATCTCATACTGATTTCTCACACAGTTCAAAACAATTGATATGGGATATTTTTATGTGAAAACTATATAAGACAGAAAATGGACAAACTTTGTGCGTCGAGAGTGAGATTTCATTTCAATGTTCAATAACATCTGTAATTGGCTGATAATTCTTGATATTCGATTATTTATTTATTTGTTTTACGGTAGAGTATTGCTTTAACGGCAGATGCTTCCGAATACGCTATGGCTGATTTTAATTAGTGTCATCATTACGAGACAATGAATTAATTATGGACCGTTATTACCTGCTTTGAATTACTTCTGAATAGACTGAAGAGGACAGGTAGTAATCTCAGGCTTCAGCAAATTCGCCATTTTGTTTATGATAGTCGCTACAGTATGTATAGAAATCTGTTCGGCTAATCATTTACCGTGAATGGGGCTATAAGAGTTCACGACATCTGTGTTTCAAGTCGTTGCCCAATGTCAAAAGAAGACATTTTTTATTTAAGACGGAACTATCATATCTTTGTTCTTTATTACTCTTTGACATCCCGTACGTTGGATTTGTATGTTAATTTGTTCCGCTTCCTAATACTTTATAAATGCTATATATTATTAAAGGATACCTTGGAGGCATCGCACACAAACAAGGGAGAAAAGAAGCAGATACGGTGTTAATGAGTCTGTTCATGAGAGGTAATATTAGGCGTAACACCTCTTACGCCCACTAGCACCGGCTTAAGCGGTGTTTTACTTTAAAGTCACAAAGATTGGGGTAGGTTAAGTTTAACCCCTGGTTTTTAACACGAACATTTAGATACTGACTAGCTTTATAAACATTTTAACAAATATTATTGTTCTGTTACATTCTTGTGAGTTGTTGCGGGTAAGACACTCAAACAGCACAGACTATTCTTAAATTTGTGTTTACACCTTATGATATTATTTCAGGACAGCATTGATGAGGGACAGATGTAACCTATTAAACAATCGTTTTCAATTAAACTTATTGAAGGCACTCTACAATTATATTGTATATCCCACTGTATATTCAATTTTAACATAGTTCCACAAAACAAGAACTAAGTAAGAAACTGAAATGTAACTGAGTAACGCAACTGAAAATAAAAATAGTTTGAAAGTGCAAAAGTCTGGGTATGAAACGATAAGTTGAGTACAACATGTCCTATGGCCGGTACGTAGCGTCCAGACCAGTGGAAGTTTTTCGTATGCACTATGGGTACAACACGACTTCATGTGTTTTTTATTTGTTTGTTTGTATGGTGTTTACGTCATTTCAAACATGTAAAGTTTTATATGATGGTCGATTTCTTTTTATTGATTTTATTTTGTGGGCGAGGGGTGGTTCTGTACATCTCCCGCCATCCGTAAGAATCGACACTTCCTCACTTACAAATAGAGCTCCCAGCGGGACTCGAACCAGCAGCGGTGACAGGCGAAGGTTTGCAACGCAACGTCGTTAACCATTCGGCCACGGAGACGCTTCATGAGAAAAGTCTATATTTATGTCAGGGTGGAGCTCTTGTAATTATTTATTGGCATAAGCAAATCAAGTTTTTTAATTCATTTGCCTTCTGTGCAGGTTATACATATACTCGTCACTGACGATACTATTCAGAAAATTCTTACGGATGGGTGGCGGGAGGTACACAAAATATATTTTTTTTACCCAGGAATCCCACCACTAAAATATCGACAGTTATATATAGCCTAAAATGTGCAGGAAAATAACATTAAACACCAAACAAACAAAATGTCATGTACATACCAAACAGTGAGTATTGACAATTTAGGTGAATTCGTAACAACGTTCCCTGGTATTGCGCTTGTCATGTTCTTCTTGGCATTGTGCACGTCATGTTCTTTTTAAATAACAGCATTCCCTGGCATTGATATTGCGCATGTCATGTTCTTCTTTTTAAATAACAGCATTCCCTGGCATTGATATTGCGCATGTCATGTTCTTCTTTTTAAATAACAGCATTCCCTGGCATTGATATTGCGCATGTCATGTTCTTCTTTTTAAATAACAACGTTCCATGGCATTGTGAATGTCATTTTTTTTAAATGTGGTTATGGTAAAACAACAACAATGAAAATACCAAGGCACAAAAACATTACAACTGTGTTTTATGTCAAAGATTAACTTGAAAATCATAACGAGGCCAATATATAGACGTTTTGCTATACTATTCTATAGAAGAAATGTATAAATGTTACTATTAACAATCTCGTCTGTCAAGAATTTCTTTTTAAAGCAATGCATCTTTGAAACGCCGTCTGTATAGTACTATGGAAGCCGTCTGTAAATTAATGCTTTGTCTATGGAAGCCGTAAGTAAAATAATGCATCTTTTGAACACTTTCGTATAGTAATGCGTCTATGTAACCCCGTCTGTAAAGTAATGCATCTTTGGAACGACGTCTGTAAAGTAATGCCTCTATGGGACGTCGTCTGTAAAGTAATGCATCTATAGGACGTCGTCTGTAAAGTAATGCATCTTTGGAACGACGTCTGTAAAGTAATGCATCTATGGGACGTCGTCTGTAAAGTAATGCATCTATGGGACGTCGTCTGTAAAGTAATGCATCTTTGGAACCCCGTCTGTAAAGTTATGCATCTATGTAAACCCGTCTGTAAAGTAATGCATCTTTGGAACGACGTCTGTAAAGTATGCATATATGGAAAGTCGTCTGTAAAGTACTGCATCTATGGAACGTCGTCTGTAAAGTTATGCATCTATGTAACCCCGTCTGTAAAGTAATGCATCTATGGAACGGCCTTTGTAAAGTAATGCATCTATGGGACGTCGTCTGTAAAGTAATGCATCTATGAAACGTCGTCTGTAAAGTAATGCATTTATGTAAATCCGTCTGTAAAGTAATGCGTCTATGTAACCCCGTCTGTAAAGTAATGCATCTATGTACCCCGTCTGTAAAGTAATGCATCTATGTAATCCCGTCTGTAAAGTAATGTATCTATGTAACCCCGTCTGTATGCATCTAGGGAAGGCCGTCTATAAAGTATTAGATCTATGGAACACGGTTTGTAAAGGAAAGTATCTAATAGACTATAGTATGGAACGCCGTCTGTAAAGGAATGCATACATGGAATGTCATCTCTAAAGGCATGCATCTATGGAACGCCGTCTGTAAAGGAATGCATATATGGAACAACATCTACAAGTATAAAGTAATGGATCTTTGGAACGTTGAATTTTTTAAAGCAAGTCATCTATGGAACGCCGTCTGTAAAGTAGTACATCTATGGAACGCCGTCTGTAAAGTAGTACATCTATGGAATGCCGTCTGTAAAGTAGTACATCTATGGAACGCCGTCTGTAAAGCAACGCATCTACTGAACGACGATTGTAAAGGAATGCTTAGATGGAACGCGTTCTGTAAAGGAATAAATCTATGGATCACCAACTGTCATCATTTGAAGACGATTGTAAAGGAATACATCTTAGAATGGAACTTAGTTTTTAAAATAATGCATATTTGAAACGCCATCTGTAAAGGAATGCATCTATGGAAGGACGTCTGTAAAATAATCCATCTATGAAACTTTGTTTTTAAAAGAATGCATCTATAAATGCCGCCTGAAAAATCATCTATGGAACACTGACTGTAAAGGAATTCATCTATGGAAGGACGTCTGTAAAGTAATGCATCTATGCAACATTGTTTTTAAAAGAATGCATCTATGCAACTCTGACTGTAAAGAAATGTATCTATGGAACGCCGTCTGTAAAGTAATGCATCTATGGAAGGTCGTCTGTAAAGTAATGCATCTATGGAAGGTCGTCTGTAAAGTAATGCATTTATGGAAGGTCGTCTGTAAAGTAATGCATATATGGAAGGTCGTCTGTAAAGGAAAGTATCTTTGGAACAACGATTGTAAAGTAATACATCTTTGGAACGACGATTGTAAAGGAATGCATCTATGGAACTAATGCGTCTATTGATCGAAGTCTTATAGGAATGCATGTATGGAAATAATGCATACTAGTATATGGAACAAACTCTGTACACGGAGATGTGTGGTGATAGGAATACTATTGCTACAGGGCGCAGTACGTACGCGCAGCCTTGCTTGTAGGATTAATTCATGATTTCGTACGTCAACCCTTTGTATTCCAGCTTACACTGCAAAGGCTCGTGTCGCATGCCTTGATTTGAATGAGATCTATAATTCGTTATCCCTGGTGAGATGAACCGAGTGTGCATGGTCACAACATGCAACACCAGAATTAATAGTATCGATGCGGAGGATTACAAACCAATTCCGTACATCAACCGTGATTCCATGTTAATTTCCGTTTCCACAATAAGCTGTTCTATAACACGTGCGCTGAGATGGGCCACAGTGTTTTATTAATAAAGATTAGATGTATTAGCCGTTGTCTTTATTGCTGAACATTCAGCCATTATCAAATCTGCTAACCACCGAAGTCAATACTTGAGTTTCAAACAGTTAATTGGTACAGAACAAATTCGAAATTTTAAATAATTGAGAGTATCGAAAAACAACAACAACAAGATTTTGGTAAATGACGGGCGTTCTAAATAGTCTAAACTTGTTGATGTACTACTTAATAGTTCAATAGTAAGATACATAGTTAGAGGAAGCTTGTTCGTATATATGCTATGTCAGTTAAGCAATTTAATTGGATTTTACAGTGCACCAACACATGAAAGGTTAGATGGCGCCTAACAGGAATGAACATGCCAGGCTCATCCTCCATTTACATCAAGAGAAAATATGTAGAATGGGCATAGAACCTTCTAATCTGCAGAACTGCAGAGTTGCTGCAAATTCTATAGTAGACACTCCATTTATGATGGAGCCACGTTTCCACGTTTGCATACGCGGTGTCATGATGCAGACCTTAAATGAGCATGATAAAAATGATAAAATAAACATGAAGGGGGGTGGGGGGTCTACCCATCTGCATCTAGCGGGATTTGCAGTGGTTGTATTTTACCCCGGCAACCACACGGGGAATGTCGGTAAAGTCCGGAGCAATTGTGCTGTTTGTCGAATGCCTCCCGAGATCTTACTGAGAAAAACCATAAAGAGTGGTGATGGGTTTATATTGTCCCAGATCAATACCTGGTGGGCGAGATTTGAAGTTCATCGATACCAAGGGCCGCAGTTTTCAAGTCCCAAATACCAGGTTTTGATCTCGCACAATATAAAATCGATGGAAATATTTTATTTCTTAGTCTAACAAGGAATTGTATTTATCATGTAACACATTTTGTCGAGAGATTGCACAAAATACAAAGAAATTCTCACAACTTACATTTTATGCCTATCTCTCAACATCAAGCGAGAAGAATATACAGCTTCATCCTATTTAAATGTCAGTTACAAAAATAAAAGAAATCTTATATCCGTACTAAATGAAACTCTTCATGTTCCAAACAGCAAAACATATTTTTATAATAAATCTTTCTCAGTTACGGGTGCCAAACAATGGAATAAACTCACTCTTGAGATCAGAAAATGTAATTCCCAATACAAATTCAAAAAGTCGCTGAAGAGCTATCTTTTAGACACAGTCGAGTGATATTTGTATTGCCCGTTTTGTTATTTAGAAAAAGTGTTAGTAGTAGGTTTTTTCCATTCACCATATTATATTAATATGTTTGTTTTTGTGTAAGATTGTACATTCATAATCATGTAATCATGTCTTTTTTTTTAAGGTCATAGTTATGTACACTTTGTTTATTTATTATATATCCATGAATGAATGTTAATATATATGTTGTTTCCTATAAGGACCATTTGTAAGAATGGCTATTAGCCAAATATGCCATCCTCTGAAAATAAAGATATTATTATTATTATTATTGTTGTTGTTGTTGTTGGAACGTAGCGTCGCTTAAAATAACGCATTTCATTGTGTTGTTGTTTTGCATCTGAAGTTTAAAATGACGTCTCAACGGTAAACGTGTTTTCTGGCGTTTAAAAGGACGTCTTAACGGTTGACGCACATTGAATATTTTAATAAACCGTGTTAGATTATAGAATTTTGATGTTACCTCGATACGTGATGCTTAGCCATCACACGGTGACAATAGTGACGGTATCCTTTGGGCGCTTGGTGCATTGATGTTATCCTGGCCGAATCAACATCATATCCTAGATGGTTTTTCGGCAAAATTCGTGAGGTAGGCCTTTGCTTTTATTGGATTTTGCTACTCTATTAATATTCTTTTTCCAACTTAAGTTGTCTCACGGAACCCACACATGTTGTTAATTTGTTGCTTTACATTTACCAAATGAATGCTAGCTAACAGGATAATCGTTAAAAAAAGTATCACAAATGCCAGGACATTTTGACAAAGGGCAGAGAAAATCCATATGTTTTTCATCAGAAGATCAACATAAAAGTTCACGCCTTGTATATATCCAAAATCACATTATACTTGCGTTTAGAACAAATTATGAGTCAGCGTCGTTACAATATGGATACCATGTTCTTGTTACGCTTCTACACCGATACATGTATAAACGACGTTTGGAGTTTTCAAGGTGTAGGACATACAAATGCCTTCATAATAGTGTTTAAACAAAGATTAACCGATACTTTATACAAAATTGGAATACACGTATACATGAATCGACTAGGGCTAACACATAATCGTTGTTCCATGAGTTTACGTATAAACCGTACTTAGATATTGTTAAAATAAGAAAATGTCGTGTTGTCTTGTCACAACTGAGAATGTCATCACATAGGTTACATATATTGTCAGGGCGTTGGCTAAGCAACATAAAACACCAGTTAATGAAAGGACATGTTCCGTTTGTAATACATTGGAAGACGAATTTCATTTTATTTTAGAATGTGAAAGTGGAACAACTATAAGAAATCTATCTACATATGTATATGAGGGGTTTAGACTAAGAAATTCCATTGTTTGCTACTAACACTCATAAGTATTAGAATATGTTGATATTAAAAAATACATGTGCAATCAAACCTGTTTTAGCGGTCACGTAAAATGGATAGACACATGTCCTAAGCAGACGTATATTTAATAGCTCTGCTATTATATTAAATTTAATTTAATTTCATATTATTATCTTAAATTTAATTGAAATTATATATATTTAGTGTATTTTGAATAAATATATAAAACGTCGGGGTTCGGAGTATGTTTTCTGTCGTAAATAAATTGATCATTGTATAGTATATGCAGACTAGCATCTATGTATATATCGTTAAGTGAATATAAGCAACATTATATAAGACTGAAATCGATCTTTTATTTAAATGTTTAGACCTCTAAATGACTATTAAATATATTCTATGTCCCATCTACAGCTTTAAATGACTACCAGTCCTGAGCTGTTATCTGTCATGATGCTATAAAACACTGTTGGCGTAGGAGCTTTTCAGATAAGGGTGGAGTGGGTGCTTGGAGGATGGGTTGGTGGGTGGTCGGGGCAACTCAACATTTAAAATAATCGATTACTTACCCTGTGCATACCCTCTACACTCACCCTTCCCCGCCCCTCCCCCAATCAACACACACACGCACGCACGCATGCACACGCACGCACGAACACACACACACACACACAATAAACTAAAATATTCTTGCATATAGTTCATATCTCAGTTTAATCGATATACTTTTGTTGAACCGTAAATTTCACAGAAACGAATTCTTCACACGTGTGAAGAATGGAATACGTGCGGATATTTCACACGTGTGAAGAATGGAATACGTGCGGATATTTCACACGTGTGAGGAATGGAATACGTGCGGATATTTCACACGTGTGAGGAATGGAATACGTGCGGATATTTCACAAACATCGCACGAATATGTCACAAATTTGTGAAATTTACGATTGGCATCCCTACCCTAGTAGAGCAAAAACGTATTTTTCACATGTTTAAACAGCACGAAAAAAATGCAATAAATGATTGTTTACACGAAAACGTCACATCTACATACAGATCGGCGAAAATATAACATTATTAGAAAAATAGGCGGAGCACAACACAACACGACAGAACAGAACAGAACAGAACAGAGAATGGAAAAGACATATGGAAGAATCTTCCTCAAACGGGTTATCGATGAGTCGCCAGATTTTTACATGGAGCGCATAGGGGGAAATTTCATTATTGTTTAATATTAGAAATTCTATAAATATGATCGCTTAGGTGCAAACGGTTTCTTAAAATACAATTTATTATCCTTATTTTGATATAAGTTTCATATTTTTATGTTAAAAGGATCGTGGTCTGTTTTTGAGTTTAAATACACCATCTAGTGTCCTTATATGTTCTATATAAAATTCTTAAAATATGTCGAACATGTGTTTTTTAATTGTAAATATATCGCATAATGACGAAACTGAAGCCTTAGGTGCAAACGGTTCTAAATAGGTGAAACACTAATCTTTATTTTGATATAGTTTTTTTGTTAATGACACTAGTTATAGATGGTCTGTTTTACAAGTAAAGATAGTATTTTTTTTTAAATTATTAATTGTTGTTTTTGTTGTTGTTTGCGATAATCACATTAAGCAGACGACGCGGAGAAATATATAACATGAAGAGTTGTATGCATAAATGTTTAATTCATGCAAAAACTCATTACACATGTATTTCTCTGTCCAATGATGGTATTTCCATTTTAGGCAAAACAGGAGTCAGAACGAAACATTTGCTATATCAAAAATGATGGTATTTTTAACTTTTAAACAGCTTTTTATAGAAGTTCTCACTATTATAATGCCATTTCCATAAAAATACACTTAAAAAAACTATTCTCAGTTATAGCTTATTAAAAGCTTGTTTATAATAAAGTATTTCATGTAAATATTAAACTGATTTTTTAAAAAAGTGTTTTGCTTAAATTTACTAAAGTGCATTTATAGTTTCATTCCATATGGTCACTGTAGATACATAATGATTCTCAATGTTTTATGGCCCCCATAAAGTGTGCAAGTGTGACTGCCGACACGCCCGAGGCGGCTTTATCGATATCTGCGGGAGGTAAATCTGTACTAATCTATCACCAAGAGTTACATTTCGTGAAATTATTGGTTTTTTCAGTCGATTTCGATTTGAGGAAGATTCTTCCATATGAACAGTACAGAATAGAATAGAATTCCCATTAATGGTGTGCAGTTTTAACGGCAACAAACAATGTATTAATTTGGGTTGTGTACAGCTGTACGGTTTACGTTTTTGGTTTTCTCTTATACGATCCATTTGGAAGAGACGGCGAAGCGAGAAATAACTTTGAAATTTTTAATCGTGTTCTTCGCGATTCCCCAGTGCGTCTTCGTGCTCCATCATCGTGTTTTAGTGCATTGCCTAAAGGCCGATGCTCCAAGCGGAAGCTGCGATGACGATGCGTAAGCGTTTCTATTGAGAAAAAAGTATAAAAATGTACAAAATGGGTAGATACCAATTGTGCGCAATTATCACAATTTTCTTGTGACTATAACAGTTCAACACAACTTGGGATATAGTGTAAAATAAATGCGGGAGGAAGAAACAATCATCCTTCTTTTAAACTAGATGCCCAAGGGCAACATGTCCAGCCCGCCAGTGCGACCTTGAACTTTGAGACACGGGGTCTCCTTATAAAGAATATTTGTGTCAACTTATTTGAAAATCCCTCACTGCATACGGAAGCTACAGCCCGGACAAAATCGGACAGACAGACTAACGCACATACACCGAACTGTCATTGTGACCACTATGTCAAGCTGACCGCAAGCGGGCGTGACACAAATATTAGAAAAAATAGAAAAGAAAACAAGAGGGTCATGATGGCTCTAAATCGCTCACCTGAACTCAAAAGCTCAACAAGTTTGGTACCTGTATGTACGTTAGAAGTTATAGGCCCGACAAGCTATTTCTAAGCTAACATTGAAGGTCAAGGTCACAGCGATCCAATAATGGTACGTGGCACTCTGTCGTCCTAAAATGAATCAACGTACCAAGATTGGTACCTCTAGGTGCTGTAGAAAAATCTAGTGGTTTTGGTCCTTACTAGATTTTTCTATTTCTGACCTTGAAGGTCAAAATCACAGTGACCCAGTTTTGGCACCCAACATCTCAGCATCCCAATATGTATCCACATACCAAATTTGGTACTTGCATGTGATGTATTATATGAGTTATTGCTCGGAAGACCAATAGAACAATCATTGCTAAATCAGGGGCGCATAACTCTACTTTTAATGACCATATCTAAGCAAAAGTTTAACTTGACCAAACGCAATATGACATTTTTGCTAAATCGAGGGCATAACAACTTTGGCGTTTCTAGCCCATACTCGATCTTGACCGAGATCTTATAGTCATACACATTCTGTCCAAATATTATTAAGATTGGTCATGAAATAAAGCCTCTAGAGTGTTAACAAGATTATATACAGTTTCTTGCTAAATCAAGGGAAATAACTCTGGTGTTACTAGGCCGATATCACTGAAACTCGAACTTGGCTTGCATTTTATAAACATTCCCATTCTGCCTTAATATGATTCCGATTGGTCAATAATTGACTCTACTGTAGTGTGTTACCAAGGTAGAATATGGCATTTTTGCTAAAACATGGGCCATAACTCTGGTCATACTTGTACGATCTGGCTCATAATCGAACTTGGTCGAGATCTTGTGGTCATGTATGTTTTGTCCAAGGTTGGTCAATATTGCTTGAAAAATGTGGCCGCTAGACTGTTAACATACCAATTGTATCATATAAGCGATAAACTGTATCCTGTCAGCTGGCTGTGAAAAATACGTTCGTACAAAAAAGTAAAAGAAAAGTCAAATGTATATGTCAAATTTCGATTAGTGATATTTACGGCCGTATTTGTAACACAAGTGTGAAGAATTCGCACGAATTCCTCACACGTGTGAAGAATTCGTTTCTGTGAAATTTGCGGTTCAACATACGTTGATATAGTTGTAAAAACATGACGTCAGAATTGACGAATAAGGCGTAGTGAACTCATTTGCAGTCTATATTTAGACAAGTTCATTTTTTTAAAGTACACAATGGTCAGGTCTTATATCATTGCCAAGTATTTAAACTGTTTAAATGTTGTTTTACGGCTCATAAACATAGTATTCCTGTAGTTCTTTTTAGACGTCAAAACAGTTGGAAGGAATATCCGGGAACCTGCCCTTCTCTTACCTGCGATTCATATGTCTCTTTAAATTAACGTCCACATGCGATCATTTTATCATATCTTCTTGAATTTCTTTGTGAATTCTGAAAGAATTTTGATCATGCAGAGCACAAATACCTCTACTAAGCCAGCCATTTCCTCCGCCGATAATGACATTTTTAGTGATTATTCAGCACATATGCGTTTACCGCAATCGAAATTTCCAAATTACCTGATATATAGTTTTGGTCATTTTGGGCTTTGGTTTGGGTGCTCTAATGTGCAGGAAGAAGATCGCTTATCTGAAGTATGTGTACATAAATCACAGTCCGTTCAGTATTCACGAACTAATGACAAATCCTATAACCTTTCGCTATAAATGAATAAATAGCATTCTCTTGTTTTGTGAATTTAACCAAGGGCGGATCCAAGGAGTGGAAGTGGGGACGGAGCCGGCGCGCGCCCCTTAAAACATGCCTTGCTTTTTGTTTTAGGTTTGTGAAGACATAAAGATGACTTTCGCTTCCATAGACGAACAATAAAACATTATGTTGTAATGCAGTATGGGTGAGATTGTGGTATGCTCGCTTACATTTTATAAGTATAAATCTCTCTCTCTCTCTCTCTCTCTCTCTCCCTCTCCCTCTGTCTCGCTCTGTGTATGTCTGTCTGTCTGTCTGTCTGTCTCGCTCTCTCTCTCTCTCTCTCTCTCTCTCCACTTATATTTGACTTAAGATATGAAGGATGAGCTCTCTTCTTACCTCAATATACGGTGCCGGTCTTATAACGCAATTGAGAACATTAATACGCAAAAGGTTGCCGTACACGATTGACCTTCTCATTTGTTTCCAATTAAAAGCATACTGTGTGTCATTCAATGCATGTCTAATGTAGCTAGGAATGACAAACTCGAAATTAAATGCAAAGGTTTTGGCAAACTGAAGTGATTTCACATCAAACGTATTATTGAAATTTGATTTTCAGCTCCTTGACAGAAGACAAAGCCTTTTTGTTTTATTTTTTTCTAAAAGTCCTTTCAAAATTGTCGCACATTTATTGCATATATAATTAACTAAGACGTATAGCTGTTCCGTGAACGGTATCGTTGTTTTTTACTTTTGTCTGTAATTCTTCATTTTTGTCGTTTTTATCGGACGAATCCATGGGTATGATCCCATTAGGATGCGATGTTCATTCGGTAAGGATAAACTCGACGCTTCAAGCGCGGCAATGATACGGTCACCCTTGTCACCGTGCATCTGAGCCATAACACTATTTGGTTACGCGTAATTTAATCCTATGTTACGCGTAACATAACTTTGGTACCGCATAACATTATAACGGGTTTATGTTACGAGTAAACACACGTGTTACGCTAAACCAAAGTAGCTATACCCAGCACACAACAGCCACCGTTTCTAAACCTACTGACGTCGAGGTATATAGAGAATATAATTATTTTGAAATCCAACCTCTATAGACACATGTTAACCAGTCAGACCAAACCCCAACACTGGATTGTCGAATAAAGAGTTACCAACTCATAATTCATTTTACGCATATTCAGTCACGGATATTTTAAGAACCTTGAATAAACATATACTTCTAATCGGCACATATACCTTATTAAATGACCTAAACTCCTGGCTAGAGATCTGACAAAGGGTTTTTTAGTTAAGTTTGCCGTTATTTGGAGGTTAGTTTCTTTAACTAACATAGCGTTATGACCCTCATTACGTGGTCCGAGTATTAATTTTCATACTCATCCAACCCCTTCTCCAAATGGCGAAAAGGGGTTGGCTGGGGTATGAAATAAAATCTTAATTTCGGATTAAAAAGTTTGCATATTGAAAAATTAAAACATTTAATAAGTAATTTTAAACAGATTATCGCATTTTTTCATTAAGAAATGTTTTTAAACATGTTTTATTGTGGAAATATGAGTTATATATAAGCTTTCCTATCGTTTAATGGAATTAAGGCGGGAACACGTAATGGATGGCTAACCCTAAACGTCAGAGTTATTCACGACACATGTTCATGATCTGTAAATTATTACACATTCCATCTACTGATTTTAAAAATTGCGAACTGGACACTAAAATACCAACTGGAGACACCCCACCCGTCATACTTCACCCACTCCAACTGGTGACACCCCACCCGTCATACTTCACCCACTCCTACTGGTGACACCCCACCCGTCATACTTCACCCACTCCAACTGGTGACACCCCACCCGTCATACTTCACCCACTCCTACTGGTGACACCCCACCCGTCATACTTCACCCACTCCTACTGCTGGTGACACCCCACCCGTCATACTTCACCCACTCCTACGGGTGACACCCCACCCGTCATACTTCACCCACTCCTACTGCTGGTGACACCCCACCCGTCATACTTCACCCACTCCTACTGGTGACACCCCACCCGTCATACTTCACCCACTCCTACTGGTGACACCCCACCCGTCATACTTCACCCACTCCAACTGGTGACACCCCACCCGTCATACTTCACCCACTCCTACTGGTGACACCCCACCCGTCATACTTCACCCACTCCAACTGGTGACACCCCACCCGTCATACTTCACCCACTCCTACTGGTGACACCCCACCCGTCATACTTCACCCACTCCTACTGGTGACACCCCACCCGTCATACTTCACCCACTCCTACTGGTGACACCCCACCCGTCATACTTCACCCACTCCTACTGGTGACACCCCACCCGTCATACTTCACCCACTCCTACGGGTGACACCCCACCCGTCATACTTCACCCACTCCTACGGGTGACACCCCACCCGTCATACTTCACCCACTCCTACTGGTGACACCCCACCCGTCATACTTCACCCACTCCTACTGGTGACACCCCACCCGTCATACTTCACCCACTCCTACGGGTGACACCCCACCCGTCATACTTCACCCACTCCTACGGGTGACACCCCACCCGTCATACTTCACCCACTCCTACTGCTGGTGACACCCCACCCGTCATACTTCACCCACTCCTACTGGTGACACCCCACCCGTCATACTTCACCCACTCCTACTGGTGACACCCCACCCGTCATACTTCACCCACTCCTACTGGTGACACCCCACCCGTCATACTTCACCCACTCCTACTGGTGACACCCCACCCGTCATACTTCACCCACTCCAACTGGTGACACCCCACCCGTCATACTTCACCCACTCCTACTGGTGACACCCCACCCGTCATACTTCACCCACTCCTACTGGTGACACCCCACCCGTCATACTTCACCCACTCCTACTGGTGACACCCCACCCGTCATACTTCACCCACTCCTACTGGTGACACCCCACCCGTCATACTTCACCCACTCCCACTGGAGACACCCCACCCGTCATACTTCACCCACTCCTACTGGTGACACCCCACCCGTCATACTTCACCCACTCCTACTGCTGGTGACACCCCACCCGTCATACTTCACCCACTCCTACGGGTGACACCCCACCCGTCATACTTCACCCACTCCTACGGGTGACACCCCACCCGTCATACTTCACCCACTCCTACTGGTGACACCCCACCCGTCATACTTCACCCACTCCTACTGGTGACACCCCACCCGTCATACTTCACCAACTCCTACTGGTGACACCCCACCCGTCATACTTCACCCACTCCTACTGGTGACACCCCACACGTCATACTTCACCCACTCCTACTGGTGACACCCCACCCGTCATACTTCACCCACTCCTACTGGTGACACCCCACCCGTCATACTTCACCCACTCCTACTGGTGACACCCCACCCGTCATACTTCACCCACTCCTACTGGCACCCCACCCGTCATACTTCACCCACTCCTACTGGTGACACCCCACCCGTCATACTTCACCCACTCCTACTGGTGACACCCCACCCGTCATACTTCACCCACTCCTACTACTGGTGACACCCCACACGTCATACTTCACCCACTCCTACTGGTGACACCCCACCCGTCATACTTCACCCACTCCTACTGGTGACACCCCACCCGTCATACTTCACCCACTCCTACTGGTGACACCCCACCCGTCATACTTCACCCACTCCTACTGGTGACACCCCACCCGTCATACTTCACCCACTCCTACTGGTGACACCCCACCCGTCATACTTCACCCACTCCTACTGGTGACACCCCACCCGTCATACTTCACCCACTCCTACTGGTGACACCCCACCCGTCATACTTCACCCACTCCTACTGGTGACACCCCACCCGTCATACTTCACCCACTCCAACTGGTGACACCCCACCCGTCATACTTCACCCACTCTACTGGTGACACCCCACCCGTCATACTTCACCCACTCCTACTGGTGACACCCCACCCGTCATACTTCACCCACTCCTACGGGTGACACCCCACCCGTCATACTTCACCCACTCCTACTGGTGACACCCCACCCGTCATACTTCACCCACTCCAACTGGTGACACCCCACCCGTCATACTTCACCCACTCCTACTGGTGACACCCCACCCGTCATACTTCACCCACTCCTACTGGTGACACCCCACCCGTCATACTTCACCCACTCCTACTGGTGACACCCCACCCGTCATACTTCACCCACTCCTACTGGTGACACCCCACCCGTCATACTTCACCCACTCCTACGGGTGACACCCCACCCGTCATACTTCACCCACTCCTACGGGTGACACCCCACCCGTCATACTTCACCCACTCCTACTGGTGACACCCCACACGTCATACTTCACCCACTCCTACTGGTGACACCCCACCCGTCATACTTCACCCACTCCTACTGGTGACACCCCACCCGTCATACTTCACCCACTCCTACGGTTTCACCGGGAGATTATTTCACTGGAAGTTTTTCAATATTAACCATTTAACATGCATGGAAAACACTTCCGAAGCTATGTTCTGTCTCTGTCCCAAGTTGACATGTTTGACGGATTAAAACGGCTATCAATCAGTTTTGATTAAATTTTAAAAATTAATGAACAATGCTTCCGGTTTGATTTATATTATCTCTGCTTTACACTTATCCTAGAAATCGAAAGCTTTTAGAATGTATAACATTCAATATTAAAAATACTTGTACATCATTGGAACTTGTCAGATAGATTATTTTAATATTATTGACGTCAGTTTTTCTCTTTAAGACATTTGTTCGTCCATACATATGTTTGTGAGTAAGAGGTTTCTTTATTGCAACTCGCACAAAATCCTAGGAATTTCATTGGATTAGAGCGGTCACGGTCACATGGTGACCTCTATTGCAATGTTAACAGAAGGGTAGGTTGGCCAGATTTCTGAGCTAAAAATAGCACAAGAGGCAAAATATAACGGCACATAAACATAGTAAATGTAACTTAAACTAAGACGAGCTATGTATGTAATAGGAAAACAATAATATTCCAAATGAATATATCAATTGTGTCTACAGAATTTGCATTGTTTAACTTAAGAAAATAGTTGCTCATATAGGTGAAAAACGTTCTGATTACGGCATTGCTTTATTTAAGAAATAGAACATCGTTTACTGTGAATTATCGTTTAATATACCACGGTTTGAACGACAAACCGTGATATATTATAGATAATTCACCATAAACGATGTTATATTTCTATTCTTATACCCCTAAAATGTGAAAATAACGCACACATCTGAAATATTTCGCATTGCTTTGCTTACTCTCCTAACGTTGCAGACGTTACAATGCGCAATGCGCAATGCTTATTCTCCTAACATTGCAAAAATTACAGTGATATATCGTTCAATATAAGGAGATATTTTAAACTAGGCTATATAGTGCGGGTGTATTAGAATTGATTTTACTTCATACAGAACGTGAAAACAACATGATTATTGTTTTATTGTGTATACTTGTTTATAGCAACGACTATTTCGTAAGTGTCTTAGTGATTCACGATGCCAGTGAATTATTAATGAAAAGACGAAATGAAGAAACATAATTATTCACACACCACTGGATTGTTATAGGGTTGGAATATAGCATATAGAAAAATCTTGTTATCGTTATATCCCTCTCCTGATCTTCACAGCGTGCACGTCGCGGAGAGGGCACTGTCAGCAATCGAAGAGGATTGACCTATTGGGTCGATCCTTGCCCGCACCGCCCTCGAACGTACCGCAGGGACTGCCGGAACACCGTGTTTACTTGCAATATACTGAATAGTCTGTTGCAAGAACGGAATGATTGCTGATTGACTGAGAGTGAAGATGTCTCCTGCGTCCCATCACAGCACACATCATCTGACGTCCACATATCCCGGAAGTCTTGTCCGCGGGCCGGAAGGAGTAATGACCCGTTCGGCCTACATTCGACAACCAAGGGGGAAAGGACGTCGGGCGGTGTGTGCGGCGCATGGGTATTACTGTGATGGGTGTGGCCCCAAACAGACAACCCGACCTGTAGCGGATGTAGGAGCACCTCCTTAGCGGATGTAGGCCACCTCGACCAGACCACTTCACCGCCACAGCGAAACTACACAGAGCACCAGCGACACAGCACTACATATTTACAAGAGAAACGACTACACTACACAGCAGCACCAGATCAACCTACACACTCATCTAGAAAAGACCAGACTCCATTGTGCCCATCGCGGCAGGGAAACTTGTCGTGCTAGTTGGCGGACGGTCTATAAACCTTAGAACGACACACACACACTCACACACACACACACACACTAATCGTTATATCTCCTGTATTTAAGATCGGATTTGATCAAAATTTTCATAGATTGCACGTCAAAACGTGCCTCTATGTCATGACGTCTTGACGTCAAGGACGTCAAAATGTTTCGCTGATTGTATTTTTATGTTGTTTTACTATAAAATCAATCAGTGTTTCAACGCTGGCAGATTTTATATCGTGACGTCATCCAAAATAGCGCCAGTGACGCCATTCAAGAATCTTGTAATCGCTATATCTCCTTTATTATGATCGGATTTTGATACAACTTTCAAGGTTGTAGACATCAAAATCTAGTTGTGCAAGAATGTCAAATTGTGTCGTGTTGTCATCAAAGATGGCCGCCAGTGACGTCATAATGGGAATCTTGTTATGGCTAAATCTTCTTTATTTATGATCGGATTTTAACCAAACTTTACAGATTGTAGAGTTCAGGGTCGGGTTGCGCAAGAACGTCATATGGTATCCCGACGTCGTAACATCATGACGTCAGTGACGTCACACATTTCAGAATTAGAGTTTAATTAACATTGTTGAAGTGATACGAGAAATAATTCCCGAGTGAGAAAGATTCTTGCGATATAGAAACGAGTGCGTTTTCGCACGAGTTTCTAAATCGCAAGAATATTTCTCACGAGTGAATTATTTTCCGTATCACGATAAAAAATTTAATTAAACTATATAATATATATTCTGTGATGAATGTCTTTCCAATTGTTTTTTGACACAAGTATTTCTTCTTCTGTCACTCCTTTGGCGACAGCGCGGAGTAATATCATAACGTCAATTCGTGACGTAATAGAGTGACGTCTATCGTTAAGTTCATAACATATTTGGCTACTGTGCTATCTTGCACACTAGGCGAGATAGCACATTAGAGGAAGGGATATGTTATAGATTTTCTCAAACTGGGAAATTTCTATAATTCATCACAGAATATATAATAAATTCGTTTTTGTCACAGATTGCATGTTCCAAGTTATTGTATTGATAAATCAATCAGTGTTACCTTAGACAACTCAGACAGTTGTGACGTCATGACGTCATTAAGAAGGGAAATCCCGTTTGATCAGGTTCTGACCTACCTTTGTAAAGCTCTGTACTTGTGTAGGTAGTTTGATATTAAAAAACATGAGTCTCAAATATCTATAAATCTATTTGACTTATAATAACCAAATGTGCATAGCTTCAAAAACTCTGACAAGAAAAAAACAGAATTGTTCATCTATTTTCTAAAAAAACTCTTCTTGGTACTAAATAGAATTTAAGGTCATTCTTGGTACTAAATATAAATTAAAGTCAATTACACAAACTCCGCCGCATTCAGTACTTTCAGTGCTTTGATTCTGTAGTGGTCAGTAGATTTCATAGAGGGTCACTAAAACAATATGGACTACAATTCCAATTCAAAGTTTAAATCATTTGCAAATAGTTCTTTAAGCCGTTAGTAACAAACATAATAAGTAAATTAATAATGTTTTGAACTGTACCGGTCGTGGCGTCAACGTCATGACGTTAAATTACGCGAACGTTAAATTACGCGAACGTCTCGTTGACGTTCCATTGAAATGGGTTAGATATCGGTGTTTGCCTTAAAAAAGGTCCTCCTATATATCTGACTGACCCCAAATATTTCTGTAGGAGGTCAGTTACAAACCCAATAACTAATAATCGTGCTTTCAACACATCACGTAACACACAAGGCCGTCACATTTGAGTTATGGCACATTTAACTATATGTATTAGGTGTTCACCAGCTTGATCGAATTCCATGTGAGAAAGCGTCGATTCTTAAGGAAGGCGGGAGGTATACAGTCCTGGTTTTACCTTAAAAAATGGTGTGGTCACAAAATAATCGACCGTCATATATGGCCTAAAATGTGCTAAAACACCATTCAAACATACAAAGAAAACTATATCTCCACAAGTAAACGATTCCAAACCCGTTTGCTACCATTTTATATAAATCGATTTCTATCATATATACGTTCTAGTTGCTCGTCGACAAGAACATTCGTGAATTATTCATATTTATGAGTTATTACCAATGGACATAAAACCAGATTGTAGCCTAAACGACATAAAACCAGATTAAACTATCAATTTAATTGATACATGTCACGCTCTCTTCTTGTCTCCAATTGACAAAAACAAATCCGAGTAAGATAATATTCTCGTACCATGCTGTTGTTTTTATCCGCGGTGAAAACGATATAATGAGATGCGGATCATGTATAATTAGGCCAAATATTACGGGTGAGGCCTATATAAAACAATGGTAATATTTGACAGATGAAGCAAATAAATAAATGGGCCCGATATGACGGATGCAGACAATATATAAATGGGCCAGAGTTGATGGGTGCGGCCAATAAATAAATGGACCAGATTTGACTCGTTCGACCAATATATAAATGGGCTCGTTAAAACGGGTGCGGCCAATCTATAAATTGGCCAGATTTTACGAGTGTGGCCAATATATAATAGAGCTACATTTGACGGGTGCGGCCAATATATGATAGGGACAGAATTGACGGGTGCGGCAAGTACATGAAATAGGTCCGATATGATATAACGAATACGTACAATACATAAATAAGTTGGTTGCGGTTGCGACCGATAAATAAATTTATTATATACCTATCAATAATATATTCATAGTACCTTCATTTTCCTACAATGGAATACAACATCCTGTATCACACTACAGGTTATCACTATGCTACTAAAAATAGAATTAGTATCACTATCTTACTAAAAATAGAACAGCGGTTTTCCCAATTTTACGCCACTATGCACGAGAACGTCAAGACGACGTTACGTCATACAAACAAGACCAATGAACACCAACACCTTAAAAACTACATACATTTTCCCGCTGCACTTTATCCAGATATAATATGCTTTATTGAATGTGTATGCAATAGCAATGCAAATATTTCTATGTTAATGATGTGTAAGAGGTATATAATAAAGGATCATTACTAGAGTAACGTGTTCTGGAAGTTTGTATCATCTCGAGTAGGTAAATGTCAGATCAAGGATCACACGAGAGGCGGAGCCTCGAGTGTGATCCTGATCTGGCATTTACCTACGAGAATAAGATTAGTAATAATCCTATTGGACCCGATATAACGGATGTGGCCAATTTATAAATGGGCGAGATATGACGGGTGAGCCTAATATATAAATAGGCTTGACTTGTACGGTCAATACATAAATAGGTCCGATATGACGGTGCGGTCAATATATAAATGGACCGCAATTGATGGGTGCGACCAACATATAAATGAACCCGATATGACGGTTGCGGCCAATATACAAATGGTCAGGATTTGACGGACGCAGCCAATATGTATATGGACTCGTAACAAATGGTGCGGCCAATATATAAATGGGCCCGACATGACGGATCTTGCTCATTTATATATTCGCCACTACCTTCAAATTGAGCCCATTTGTATAGTGTCCGCATCCGTCATATCGAGCCTATTTATTGTTCCGCCGCACCAGTTATATCTGGCTCATTTGTATAGTGTCCGCATCCGTCATATCGAGCCTATTTATTGTTCCGCCGCACCAGTTATATCTGGCTCATTTGTATAGTGTCCGCATCTGTCATATCGAGCATATTTATTGTTCCGCCGCACCAGTTATATCTGGCTCATTAGTATAGTGTCCGCATCCGTCATATCGAGCCTATTTATTGTTCCGCCGCACCAGTTATATCTGGCTCATTTGTATAGTGTCCGCATCCGTCATATCGAGCCTATTTATTGTTCCGCCGCACCAGTTATATCTGGCTCATTTATATAGTGTCCGCATCCGTCATTTCGAGCCTATTTATTGTTACGATGCACCAGTTATATCTGGCTCATTTGTATAGTGTCCGCATCCGTCATATTTAGCCTATTTATTGTTCCGCCGCACCAGTTATATCTGGCTCATTTGTATAGTGTCCGCATCCGTCATATCGAGCCTATTTATTGTTCCGCCGCACCAGTTATATCTGGCTCATTTGTATAGTGTCCGCATCCGTCATTTCGAGCCTATTTATTGTTACGATGCACCAGTTATATCTGGCTCATTTGTATAGTGTCCGCATCCGTCATATCGAGCATATTTATTGTTCCGCCGCACCAGTTATATCTGGCTCATTTGTATAGTGTCCGCATCCGTCATATCGAGCTTATTTATTGTTCCGCCGCACCAGTTATATCTGGCTCATTTGTATAGTGTCCGCATCCGTCATTTCGAGCCTATTTATTGTTACGATGCACCAGTTATATCTGGCTCATTTGTATAGTGTCCGCATCCGTCATATCGAGCATATTTATTGTTCCGCCGCACCAGTTATATCTGGCTCATTTGTATAGTGTCCGCATCCGTCATATCGAGCCTATTTATTGTTCCGCCGCACCAGTTATATCTGGCTCATTTGTATAGTGTCCGCATCCGTCATTTCGAGCCTATTTATTGTTACGATGCACCAGTTATATCTGGCTCATTTGTATAGTGTCCGCATCCGTCATATCGAGCATATTTATTGTTCCGCCGCACCAGTTATATCTGGCTCATTTGTATAGTGTCCGCATCCGTCATATCGAGCCTATTTATTGTTCCGCCGCACCAGTTATATCTGGCTCATTTGTATAGTGTCCGCATCCGTCATTTCGAGCCTATTTATTGTTACGATGCACCAGTTATATCTGGCTCATTTGTATAGTGTCCGCATCCGTCATATCGAGCATATTTATTGTTCCGCCGCACCAGTTATATCTGGCTCATTTGTATAGTGTCCGCATCCGTCATATCGAGTATATTTATTGTTCCCCCGCTTCAGTTATATCTGGCTCATTTGTATAGTGTCCGCATCCGTCATTTCGAGCCTATTTATTGTTACGATGCACCAGTTATATCTGGCTCATTTGTATAGTGTCCGCATCCGTCATTTCGAGCCTATTTATTGTTACGATGCACCAGTTATATCTGGCTCATTTGTATAGTGTCCGCATCCGTCATATCTAGCCTATTTATTGTTCCGCCGCACCAGTTATATCTGGCTCATTTGTATAGTGTCCGCATCCGTCATTTCGAGCCTATTTATTGTTACGATGCACCAGTTATATCTGGCTCATTTGAATAGTGTCCGCATCCGTCATATCGAGCATATTCATTGTTCCGACGCACCAGTTATATCTGGCTCATTTGTATAGTGTCCGCATCCGTCATTTCGAGCCTATTTATTGTTACGATTCACCAGTTATATCTGGCTCTTTTGTATAGTGTCCGCATCCGTCATATCTAGCCTATTTATTGTTCCGCCGCACCAGTTATATCTGGCTCATTTGTATAGTGTCCGCATCCGTCATTTCGAGCCTATTTATTGTTACGATGCACCAGTTATATCTGGCTCATTTGTATAGGGTCCGCATCCGTCATATCTAGCCTATTTATTGTTCCGCCGCATGTATATAACGGCGTTACTTACACAATCAACATTCTAGATAAATACAAGTGCACCATTCGCAATATTTTACCTGAAACAATTTATCTCTTGTTTTGGAATTTTGAAGTTGTAAAACAGTTTTGGTCAGACCGTGAAGAGTATTCGTTTAATTCGAGAATAATTCGATTTAAATGTAATACAAGAAACGTGGAAATAACACGAAAACCGGGATTTTCCATTTGAAATGTTATGTTCAGTAACAACGACCTTGACCTTGACCTCAGTAATCCCATACTTTCTTTTGATATAAACTACCTGCATAGCAAGTTCTGTTCCAATATCTCAACCCTAACTAAAACTATTTAGCCGAATTTTTCTTTTCTATTTTTAGTAACAATTTTTTTTTTTTTTTTCAAACTTATTCCCTGGCATAGTTGGCAGAGTTGCCCCTTACAACTTCAGAAATTCAAATGATTACGTATCTATTCATACGAGAACGCTGCTATTTAGTAATTCGTTTATTCCCTCGTGTATATCGTTATGGAATACAATACCTGAACATATACGAAATGCAGACTCTCTTTCTGCTTTTAAAACTCTTATTACAAATCAATACTTTAATCCGCCCAAAATACCTATTTTTTATTTTTCCGGAATTCGTAGATTGTCTGTATATCATGCACGGATAAGAAACAAATGCAGTAACCTGAAATATGATTTGTTTATAAACAAAATCAAAGAAAACGCAACCTGTGAGAAGTGTTGGCATGAAAAGGAGGACGCCGAACATTATTTTATGCAATGTCCGTTTTATTTAAATGAACGACTTCGTCTTTTTCATGCTACCCGTCAATTTCACCCGCTCAGCGTTCGTGTATTTTTATTTGGAAAAGATAGTTATACAGATAAAGATAATAGCACTATTTTTAATCATGTTCAAATATACATTAAAGATACTAAACGATTTGATAACGACTAGACATGATATACACTGTTATGTGACAACCGCTCGGGGCAGGATCCTAAAACCACAGCATCATCACTCATTCCTTCTTGTTTAGTTTTTCCTAGAACTTTATTCTACTTACTTCTCTCTTTTTTTCTTTTTCTTTTGTTCATCGAAAAATGTATTTGAATATTTTATGTTAATTGTATTGCCATCTTGTTAGCTGTTAATTACAATATTGTTGGGACGGGCCTTTATTAATGTTGGAAGAACTTGTGGCCCAACCCTTTTGCTTGTATATAGAATAAAAGCAATAAAATATGTTTAAAGTAAAAGTAACAATTACCTTGACCTTGACTCCAGTGACCCAAATTCAATCCCTAGCTTTCTTTTGATATAAGCTACCTACACAGAAGTTTCATTCTAATAGTTCATTCCTTACTTAAGTTATTGAGAGGAAACGTTTTCCATTTTTAGTAACAGTGACCTTGACCTTTTACTCAGTGACCCCAAATGCAATTCCGCGCTTCCTTTCTATATAAGGTACATACACAGCAAATTTCGTCCCAATATATAATTCCCAACTAAAGTTATTGAGCGGAAGCTAAGAGTTTGAGCCCGTCTGCCAAACGACATACCCCAATCTAATAACAATCTAATAACTAGGTTTTTCAAGGAAAACCTGGTTAATAACTTTGACAATATGGAAAGAAACTGATATTTTATTTGAAAATAATACACACGATATCTCTTTGAGCAAAATACTTATGTCCAATGTTCAAATTGATCGGAAGCAATCAGGGTCAATCTATTACGTAATTACACGACATATATGTCAGAACTCACTTTCCCCACTTTGATCTTTCAGCTTCATGCATGTGGTGTTGAGTATCACCAATCAGTTACGGTCACCTATAATATTAGGAACCAGTATACACATCTTTTTTAATTATTTTTTAATATTTTAATAAAATATTTTAGCACATACATCTATTGATCATAAGTACAGTTTTGTTTGACGTTTTCTGCTTAAAATAATATGATTTAATTCATAACTTTCACATCTGGTCAACTTCCGGTAGTTTGAGATATTCAGTAGGTGAAAATAAAGGGGTTTACTCGGACTTTATCCTCAATTTCTATATGGAAAATGAAAACATTAGACCATGATTTAAATTAAATGTATCCATATTGCTGTTTTAAAATCGACAACACCAAACGAAGATACATAGATGTACACAAAAAATAAAGCTTTTAATATAATTATCACTATAAACTAGTTTTATAAAGGGCTAAAGTCAGTTGAGCACCAACGATAAACACCGAGTTTACCCCCTACCAGAATGTGGAGGTGTTTTATTTTATTGATTACTGATTGGTCGATTTATTTTGATGATGTCATGTGAAAGTTATGAATAGCCTCATTATAACAGCATCTATATAGAACATTTAAAATATTACATACAGGACAAAACATGTGTATATCCTTCGGGGCTCTGCTTTCAGCCAAAACAAATTCAGCAATAATAATACGTTTATAAATTATGTATTATCGATTGCGTCATGCATATGTAATACATGACAACTATGATTTAATGGCGACGCCCTTGAAGCCAAATTATGCAGCAATCTTACAATCGCTTTTAATCCTAATAAACTAAATTTCTCTGCAACATATAGTTAGTTACAAAATGACCAGATTTACAAAAGCCTTAAATGAAAGGTTTATGTTGCGAATACAGTTGAAATAAATGTTTTGTACCGAATGAATTACTGAACCTGTTGTTCTATCCAATTGTGTAGAGGAAAAGAAATTTATAATTGAAGTTGCCGGTGTCTATGTATAAAATGCACCAGTAGAATTTATACACTAAATTTATTTTATATTCCACTTGAATAACAGTTATTATGTATAAGTGGAACTTGAATTTTTAGTGGTAAATAAATACTTTTCCAATTAAAATCGGTTGGGAAGCACATATTTTACGGTCAAGTGCATTTTAGTGGGGCTTTCCACATGTAAACTCTTGTTGCCGGGACAGCAGAAAATTAAGAAATCTCAAATAACTCCAGAAAGCTGTAATAGTTTGCTTTATAACTTTCAGGATGTATTAAGTTAAGTTTGTCCAACACATTAATACCATGCCTGGATACCGGTTCTGAAAAAAAAATACAGCAGAATTTTGAATTGAAAATGCCCCATCAAAAACAATTCTCGCTAGTGAAATCTTTATTTCTCAACCGATTTTGAAAAGTGTTTTTATTTACAAATTAAACATGTCTGTTTCACTAATATACAACATTTTTAGTTTAAAGTTCTCCGGCCATGTTTTGTTTCATGAACATGTTTATGTCTATTTAAATATCAATACACGACAATTTATAATTACAATTCACACATTGCAATATTTGTGAAAAGCGAGAATAAGATTTTAGTTGATGACTTAGAAAATTTTGAACAGGTACATTAATCCACAGGTAAATGTTTTTATCAATTATCTGGCAATAGTTGTGCAGCTATACAATTCAGATTTACCTCATTTCCCCGTGCAGTCACGCAATGGGAATAGTATTATCTACGTCAAGCAAATAATACTTGTTTTTATATACAACTTAGTAGCGGATTTAAATATAAGTTTCTTTCCGAGACTATCAAGAAAAGTTTATATGATGTTTAAGAGTTAATTTTGTTAATTCATAATACTACAAAAAAGGGTGGCCATTCATCTTTAAAGTTTAAAACAAAATAGTTTGATGAAATAACACTTCCATTATTTTTCAATTTTTTTTCCACTTCCGCCTTTTAGTTCTAGTTGGTATGTTTCGATCAGAAAGCTGAAACCATGTCTATTTAATATTGGATTTATAAACTGACTCAGTCGCAGTCGAACGTAAATGACGGACCAGTACTGTATACCTCCCGCCCTCCTTAAGAATCGACACTTTCTCACTGGACAATTTGAGCTCCCAGTGGGATTCGAACCCGCATCGGTGAGAGGCAAAAATGTTTTAGAAGAATCTGATTGATTACGTCGAATGTGTCTTCGGTCTTTTCCGTATGACACCGAGTAATCGGAACTGGCACGCTGACTTCCGTATATTTTAAGTGTCAGTAAAAAAAAGAAATCTCTGACAATAAAGTCAACATCCAAAGAACTGATACGCGTAAAATGTTGAACAGTGTAATGATATATAAACTAAATAAATAATAAAAAATATCTCAGAAAGATACGAATAAACAACCTGTGGGACAAACGTTCACGCATCTGTCCGTGTTTAAACTAATAGCATATGACTCTGCGTCTCAATGTTGGTTTATAATAATAATACCGTATCTTGTATTATCATCCGCCGCTAATCTGCTTGTTTCATGCGCGAGGGCCCAGGTTCTCAAAGGATGTGATCAGTGTCATCTTCTTAATCAATAAGCAGTTTCGCTTTAATTGGATTAGAATGCGCGGGCCTACCGGTGTAGCGCTCGATAGTGTGTTTTAAAAAGATGAAACAGCACGGAACTACGCATAAAAAGGCAATTGATAGCTGCATAACATCCATCTCGCTGTATTACACTATGTATTTTATTTAGCAGACCTCGATTTAAAGTCGCATCCGACGGACTGGTCAGACGTGAAATTCGAATAGAACGCACGATCTCTAGATTACTTAACCGGGTGTAAACCGTTACACCACGACCCCACCGATAGCATTTTAACTAATTACTCAGTGGATCACCGACACAGAGGCACATTAGAAGTCATAAATAAAACACTATTAATCTTTATGCTAAATAACTAAGCTGTGTATTTTGTCACCCATGGCCGGGATAGTAAAACCTTATTACATTTCTATGGGTGAAATATTGGGATTTATCAGTGAAAGAATATTCATAATCGGTAAATATTAATAACTAACACCGAACGCAAAAATAAATAACTGTAGCGTTGAGTCATGACGTCAGTGACGTGTTGGTGATAACGCTAAATAAAGCGACTAATTCTGGTTAAAATCATACTTAATCTTTAAAATGAAATAAATATATTATTTAACTGTTGTGATCGATTATATGGAAATTTTTCACTCGATGGTAGGCGTGTGTTTTTTTCACTCACTCGCTTACGCTCGTTCGTGAAAAGAACCACATGCCTATTATCTCGTGAAGGATTTCCCTATAATCGATCCCAGCAGTTAAATAATCTCTATATACAGTTTTGACTGAACAAGATAAAATAATATGAATGATATCACATCAAATTCTCTGCAAGCGTTGCTTCACTTCGATTCTGGTCCCTATGTATTGCTTGATCTGCAAAGAAATAAAACGGATTTACAGACTGGCTAATGGATATTAAGTTTTACATTATTTTTCCGAGATTCGCTGAAGCAAAATTATTGATCGATTTAAAAAATAATCTAAAATATCCAAGTGAACTATTCAAGTAGATCTATATTCCATCGACAATTCCCTCTCCATTGTAAAGCAATTTAAATGAGATTAAATGTATCGCTAAATTCCAAGCAGTAACATTTCACCAACTCTCTCGAGGGTTTCCCTAGGTGGTAATACCATCACAAGTCAACAAGTTGTTGTCAAGAAACCAGTGAGTGAAGGGTATGCAGCACAGTTTGAAGAAATGTGTTGACACAGGACGATAGGCAAAAAATCCCTATGTAGCTGTTCTTTTCTTTTGTATTCATATATACATGATCATCTGTGTGTTTTACTTATATCGCCTATTAATGCTGCCAGGTTTGTAAGAGGATACATCATGGCGGGGATTTCCTTATATACATTGTCCCATTAAAAGGAATAATGAAAATGTAAGAGTGAGGTTTGGTCTACCCTAGAACCTGTTTTAACCACACACCCCATCCCCCAGCGGCCGTTTTGCCACTGACCGTTCAAAGGCGGTACCCATGTTGTCAACCCGTGTATGTGTTTGTTGTTCAAAACTTTATTTTTTAAATAACTATACATATTTATTCATGTAATTGCTTTTTTTAACGCGTGTTTTGTTTGACTGTTTTATGAATGCTGCATGTCTTGATGCACGTTTGTGTCTACTTTTTGACATATCCATTCGTGATGCCAGCGGCTCTGTTTCTCATGCAATGTTTCATATAATCTTTTGACTGAACAATGTGTATGTGAATGGCCAACCGTGAATTTGGAAATTGTTCGTCTAAAATGTAAAATCGCCTAGAAAAAGCGCCGCAATTGTACCACCTATTAATTTTCATGATCGATTGCAATGCTGTATAATTCCGATTGATTTTGCTGAATGTTTAGGTCCGCCCCTTTCTCCAACCGATCTGAGTTGATGGCAACCAGGTAAATATAACCCGCAGCTACGAAAAGAAAATACTCAACTAATGATGATATCTATTTAAATTATTCATTGTGATTTGCAGGTAATTTATTTTACATTTGATCATAATGGGTCAATATCACAAATTACAAAGAGAGCTACCAATACATAATGTATGTAGGAGTATTTCGAAACTTTTACATGGCAACACGCAAACACACTAATGTATAAAATTGACGGGCGTCCTTGGAAACCGCCAGTACGCTTCTTCACATGAACATATCTGCACAGTTATATGTGTTTGCGGAGTCTCTATTTTCAATAAGGAGCGAACTAACATAACTTTACAATGACGTCTTACCAAGTTCAGGCACTTCTGAAAGCATGTGCATTTATTGCTACCATCAGCATCATTTGTAAGTACATATTTTCTTTAATATTTAATTTGTCTTTTAGGAAAACTTTTAGGAAAACAACGCTGAATCACTTAGTTGCACAAACTGCTTTTCGTACCGAAATATGTTTTTGTTTCTGCGTCATTTTAAAGGGCACATGGCGTGACATGGCAACCTTGAAGTTGTCATCTAACATTAAAATCAGCATGTCGATTCATTCATCCATTTATCATTTTGACTTTAAAACTGCTAGCATATAATTAAATAAAAGTTTGAGTTTCCATTTTTCTTCGTTATTCTGCCATATGTTTAAATATATTCATGATTGGTGCAATATAATCACCAGTTAGTAATATGAAAAAAAAAATCGCTTATACTCAGGGCCTAAATTCATCAATTTTTGAGCACAAGAATCAGACTCAGACTCAAAATCAAAAATTTGCTTGGAACATTGGTTTTATTTAAAATTAAAAACAATTGAGATTTTGAGTCGAGTCCGATTCTTGTGCTCAAACGTTTGATAAATAATAATGACTGAGCAAATGAAAGTATGGAAAACTAACGTGACGGCGTGAGTTTTTTTTTAAAAAGATTGCCGTGTGTCCGTTTCATATTATTGATGGTTTTAACAGCTTCTTAAAACGGCGTTTATTGAGTTGTTGTGTTTTGGGATCAAAAAAAATATGCTTATCGCTTATTTGCACAAAAAAACGTTTCCTTACCAAAACACGCAAAACATGTTTTGTTTACTGCGTTTATATTTTAATAGTGTCATGGTGTTAACAGCTTCTTTAAAGGGAGTTCATCAGGATTTTTTAACTTTTCAAATACATTATTTCTGTATTAAATTGATAAAAGAAATAACTAAATGAACCATAAACCTGACATTACACAGAACATACAAAAAAGTCCCGAAAAACGTATTTCCTAACTATGGTTATTCGCCATGATTATCTGCTTTAAACAATTTCTAAAATGTCGCAATGTATTACAACGCGAGCGTTATGTTTGATATCACTGCGGTACTCCGTCTGACAGCTATTTTTAATTTTTCATATTCACTGCGGTCCTCCACGTGACAGCTATTTTTAATTTATTTATGGATTCGCTGCGATGCTCCGATGACAGCTATTTTTAATGCGGGGATGGACTGCGCTGCTCCACGCGACAGCAATTTTTATTTTGGGTATTCCTTTATGGTCTGATAAATATCACCAAACCCATGATCCTTTTTATTTCAATTTAATGCTAAGCATGTACTCCAAATTCGCGTTAGTAGGCACTAACCCTCCAAATAACAGCGACATTGCACAATAAAACTGATTTTCAAAACTCTAGCCAGTTGCTCAGGTCATATAATAATGTATATGTGCCGATTAAAAGTATAGGCGTTTTAAAGGGTTCTTTAAATACCCGTGATGGAGTATGCGTAAAATAGAGTAAAATATGAGTTGGTGACTTTTAATTCGACGCTCCAGTTTTGGGATTTGGCCTGAATGGTTAAAGCTGTTTATATTGTGTCTATATATAGTTCTGATTCTCAAAATAGGTATATTATATACTTTTTGTATAACTCGTCGTCAGTATGTTTAGAAACGTCGTACATATGTTGTAAAATTTGACTGTTGTTGGCGGGATAGCTACTTTAAAACACGCGAGTGTACCGTTTCCAGGGCCTAAATTCATCAAATATTTGAGCAGAAGAATCAGACTCAAGACTCAAAATCTCATTTTTTTGAAAACCCTATCAACAAAAAGTATGGGTAAGAATTGTGATTTTCAGACATTTTCTGTTAAATTACCTTTAACATTACTCACTTCTGTTAGTACACTGCCTGGTTACACTTGATAAAGTAGTGCGTTGCTATTTATATAATACTGTTAGCTCTATGTGAATTACTTTATTCAATAAAGTAAGCGGTTTCGTTGTATTAGAATTGTGCTTATTTTCCCTTTTTTTGAAATTGAGACATGTTTCGTACACAAATAATTTGTTTAAAATTATCAAAACATTTATCTAACGGTTACACTTTTTCTAAATTCTAAACTGTACCGCTGGGAAGATAATATGTTTACGACAATTCTGGGAACATTATAAAGGGACACACGCCAATTTTGAAGTATTTATCAAGCATTAAGCTTATTAATCCCTTAGACGTTGAGTAATTAAAATTAAATCAAGATTGCCGTGAGTCGCTTTTTAAAGTTTAAACATAATTATACTTATTTAATATAGCTCATCATTACAATCGATATATCTGTCGTCGTTAGATCGTTCTTTATTAAAGTCCCCATCCCGTCATCAATAGGCAAATTTTACAACAGATGTACATTGTTTCTAAACCTACTGACGACGAGGTATATATATAACTTATATATGTTGAGAATCCAAACTCTATAGACAAAATATAAAGAGCTTTAACCAGCGTGGCCAAACCCCAAAAGTGGAGCGTCGCTAGTATAATTTAGAGCCGCACCACAGTGATGGGAAGGATACATAGGAATCCTGGAACCAGCCCTACTCTAACTATAAAAATATTCCTCGAAGGATAGACTATGATACACAGAACCGCCCGGTTTAGTCCCCATTCGACGGGCGTAACTCAACGTGTCTTGCCCAAGAACACATCGCCAAAACTCGGTGAAGCCTGTAAAGTGTGAACCTGCTGGTCCTGCGGATTTCAAGTTAATTTTGTTTTCCAATGGGTCACGCCAAAATTGTCAAATCCACGTAGTACTCAGTAGCGCATCCGTGGGCGGGTTAGTAAAGACGCTGCGACTAAAGCCTTCTCGCCTTTCACCGCTTGGAGTTCGACTTGTCAAATGAGAAAGTGTCGATTCTTACGGCTGGCGGGAGATATACAGTACTGGTTCTACCCAGGAAAAATATGGGATGGTCTGCCTCCACCACGAAAAAAAAACGACCGTCATATAAGGCCTAACATTTGCTAAAATTACGTAAAACACCATTTTAAAGATTTTGGAGTAATGTTGCACATTTAGGAATGTTGCAAATTTATCTCGTTCTTCCACTTATCTGCTTGAAGTCGTAAATAACGGCAATGATCCCGCTTAACATGTCCACTTACCAATCCAGGATCAATGCCTCTGCAATTTACCTTCTATTGGAGTCACAGGTACCATAAATAAATAATCCTCTGACCGTCTACTATTAACGATTTTGTTTTCGCTTCGAATATGCGTTTATTGGGTAATAAAGAATTCTCTTGATAACAGACTACATAAATACATGATACTAGTTCACACGCAACATAGGTTACATCAATAACATGCAGATCAATCAGCAATCACCAATCACCAATCACCAATAAGCAAAGCACGCCGCAAGTTTAAAGGGGGTACATCTGGGGTTTTCTAAAGAAATCTAAAATTTTAAAAATGTTCCAGTTCAAGATAAAAATGCCATATCAATAAAACTGTGATGTTGGCACAGTGTTGACAAGGTCTTTACTTTGAATTCACCATATATATATATTCTGAATGAAATTGAGCTTAAACTGCATAAATTAACCCTGATGCGTAACCTCGGATAGCATATATTAATGGGCACAATGTATTTAGTTGTAAATAAGGAGTCAGTTTTAGGCAGATTCCTTATGTTTTGGCCCTTTAGAACACAAAATATCATTATTTGTCAGTTTTAAACCGGATCCCTAATCCCCAAGAAAAGCTTGATGCACCCACTTTAAAAAACAAGAGGCCCAAGAGGGCCTGTGGACGCTCTACTGGCTAAAACAGCTCTTATAGATTTAGATAGATATAGCTAGATATAGCTCTCTTCTCCTATAGATTTAACAAAGAAAAATACAATATAGCATTTTTCAAAAATCAAGGGCCATAACTCTGTTATTACTAACAAGATCTAGCTAGTTTTCGAAATTGTCCAGGATTTCATTGATATACCGCGCTTTGCACAACTAGACATCATACTGAAGCTTCCTGCCAAATTTCGTAGAAATCCAACAAGCCGTTTAAGGAGTAGCGCCGACAAGAAATTTAAAATAAAAATGTCAAAGGGCCATAATTCCATCAAAAATCAGCGAACTGGAACAAAAGCGTGATATGCACAACTAGACATCTTACCGATGCTTCCTGCCAAGTTTCGTCGAAATTCAACAAGGCATTTAGGATGAGTAGCGCCGACAAGAAATTTTAAAGTAAGTGTCAAGTAATTAAAAAGATAATGAAAAAATTTAAAAAAAAAAAAAAAATCAAATCAATCAAAAAAAAAAATTAGAAAAAAAAAAAATAAAAAAAAAAAAAAAAAATTAGAAAATAATAATAATAAAAAAAAAAAATCAATAAAAAAAAAATTTAAAAAAAAAAAAAAAAAAATTAAAAAAAATTGGAACAATTAAAAAAAAAAAAAAAAAAAAAAAAATTGAAAAAAAAATGCAATTCAAAAAAAATAAAAAAAATAAATAAAATTAAAAACTAAAAAATAAATAAAAACAGCTTTTGCCTATACAAGCCTAAGTAAAACTGACCACCAGGGTGGGGCCAAATATGACCAATAGGCCACCATTTGAACAAACTTGGTAGAAGACCATAAGCTTATAGCAAATGCAAAATATTAAACCTCTGGCTCTTGCAGTTTCAGAGAAGAAGATTTTTTAAGATTTTCCCTATACATGTCTATGTAAAACATGTGACCCTTGGGGCGGGGTCAAATGTGACCCGAGGGTCACAATTTGAACAAACTTGGTAAAGGACCATAAGCTTATAGCAAATGCAAGATATTAAACCTTAAGCTGTTGCAGTTCCAGAGAAGAAGATTTTTTTTCAGTTTTTCCCTATACAAGCATTTATGTAAAACTGTGACCCCGGGGCGGGGCAAGATGTGACACCAGGGTCACCATTTGAACAAACTTGGTAAAGGACCATAAGCTTATAATAAATGTTTAATATCAAACATCTGGCTCTTGTAGTTTCCGAGAAGAAGATTTTTAAAAAAAAAGATCCTTTCTAAGTCTATGTAAAACTGTGACCCTTGGGGCGGGGACAAATTTGACCCCAGGGTCAGCATTTGAACAAACTTAGTAGAGGACCATCAGCTGATGCTACATGTAATACATGAGAGCTCTGTGCCATGTGGTTCCAGAGAAGAAGATTTTTTTCAGTTTTTCCCTATACAAGCCTATGTAAAACTGTGACCCCCGGGGTGGGGCCAAATGTGACCCCTGGGTCACCATTTGAACAAACTTGGTAGAGGACCACAAGCTTATAGCAAATGCAAAATATTAAACCTCTGGCTCTTGCAGTTTCAGAGAAGAAGATTTTTTAAGTTTTTCCCTATACATGTCTATGTAAAACATGTGACCCTTGGGGCGGGGCCAAATGTGACCCGAGGGTCACCATTTGAACAGGTCACCATTTGAACAAACTTGGTAAAGGACCATAAGCTTATAGTAAATGCAAAATATCAAACCTCCGGCTGTTGTAGTTTCCGAGAAGAAGATTTTTTTTTTTAAAAATCCTATATAAGTCTATGTAAAATTGTGACCCCCGGGGCGGGGACAAATTTGACCCCAGGGTCACCATTTGAACAAACTTAGCAGAGGACCATAAGCTGATGCTACATGTAATACATGAGAGCTCTGTGCCTTGTGGTTTCAGAGAAGAAGATTTTTTAAAGTTGTTTCCTATATGTCTATATGAAAAACATGCAAAACCTCAATATACAAAACTTTGGACCCCCGGGGCACGGCCATTTTTGACCCCGGGGACTTTATTTGAACAAACTTGATAGTCTAGGCGTTGGCGATCATTTTAAAAGAAAAACTGTTGAAATCTGTCCAGAGGTTCTGGAGAAGAAGATTTTTTAAGGTTTCGACTATATATGGTAATGGCAGCCATCTTGGATGTAGCGCTGACCTAATTTTAACAAATCTAAAAAGCATTCATCTAAGGATCATCCATGTGAAGTTTGGTCAAAATTAGCCAAGCGGTTTCTGAGGAGAAGTCGTTTGAAGAAAAGTTAACGGACGGACGACGGACGGACGACGGACGACGGACGACGGAAGACGGACAACACACCATCCCATAAGCTCTGCTGGCCCTTGGCCAGTAGAGCTAAAAATCAAGATTGCCTTGTGTCCTTTTTTATTGACGTCTGAAACAGATTCAAGTTGATGAGATCGTTTCGAACTGTATAGGACTTTCGAATTGTGTAGGACTTTCGAATTTAACACATACTATTGTTCATAGGCCAATCACCTATTTCAGTTTAAGGGACATATGGCAATCTTGAAGCTTTTATCAAACTTTAAAATCAGCAGGTGGATTTTTTTATCCAGCATCGTTTTGACATTAAACCTTGCATATAATTAAATAAAAGTTTGAGTTTTCATTTTATTTTTCTTCGTTATTCCACCATATGTTTAAATATAATCACCAGTTATTAATATGCAAAAATAATTCGCTTCAGACTATTCTTATAATTAATATTAACGATTAAACAAATGGAAGTAATTTGAAAAACCAACGGGACGCCGCGAGACATATATATGGTTGTCCTCAATTATGTACTGCTGCATCGTCAAACATACATATGGTTGTCCTCAATAATGTACTGCTGCATCGTCAAATATACATATGGTTGTCCTCAATAATGTACTGCTGCGTACTGCTGCATCGTCAAACATACATATGGTTGTCCTCAATTATGTACTGCTGCATCGTCAAATATACATATGGTTGTCCTCAATAATGTACTGCTGCATCGTCAAACATACATATGGTTGTCCTCAATAATGTACTGCTGCATCGTCAAACATACATATGGTTGTCCTCAATAATGTACTGCTGCATCGTCAAACATACATATGGTTGTCCTCAATAATGTACTGCTGCATCGTCAAACATACATATGGTTGTCCTCAATAATGTACTGCTGCATCTTCAAACATACATATGGTTGTCCTCAATAATGTACTGCTGCATCGTCAATCATACCTATGGTTGTCCTTAATAATGTACTGCTGCATCGTCAAACATACATATGGTTGTCCTCAATAATGTACTGCTGCATCGTCAAACATACATATGGTTGTCCTCAATAATGTACTGCTGCATCGTCAAACATACCTATGGTTGTCCTCAATAATGTACTGCTGCATCGTCAAACATACATATGGTTGTCCTCAATAATGTACTGCTGCATCGTCAACTGCTGCATCGTCAAACATACCTATGGTTGTCCTCAATAATGTACTGCTGCATCGTAAAACATACATATGGTTGTCCTCAATAATGTACTGCTGCATCGTCAAACATACATATGGTTGTCCTCAATAATGTACTGCTGCATCGTCAAACATACATATTGTCCTCAATAATGTACTGCTGCATCGTCAAACATGCATATGGTTGTCCTCAATAATGTACTGCTGCATCGTCAAAACCCACGTTTGATTGATTAGGTTATATATACTCCATTGATGAATGGAGTATAACGTTCATCAAACGTGGGTTCCGACGATGGTGCAGCTGTAGCAACTGTATTTTGGTTTCTATACCATTCAGCGTTGAGAGATCTTGCAGAGGAGTTAAAGTTAACACTAACTTACACTATTTGTGGGAGGTGTTTTTTTTTGTTTTTTGTTTTTTGTTGTAGTTTATTTTGTTATTGTTGTTTTGTTTGTTTGTTGTTTTTTGTTGTTTTTTCTTGTGTTTTACTATGAGTTTTTTGTTGTTGTTTTTTTGTGTGCGTTTTCAGTTTTAGACGTACGTGATTTCTAAATTGTGGAGGAGATTGTTTCTGTTCCGTTCAGTGGGGTGTTGTATAGTTTGCCATCCTTACATAAGGTGTTAAACTAATGTTTCTAAATGATTTGATTCTTTCCGTTGTGTATCGAAAACCTGTAATGATGTCTCAAAATCAAAAATGAATACTTGATATAAAGGTCTAGTAATTACGCTAATGGATTCGGGCTAGACTTTTCCTGCTGATGTTTCCAATTTGGTCATTACTTTTGTAATATCGCCGCTCATATCGGCAACCGATACCTGTTGGTAGCAACCGGATAAATACTAGCCGCAATTACGACTTGGACATACTCGGATATGGCGAAAACTTTTAAATAATTAATTCAACTTTTGTGCATTTTCGTGATTAGATGGTTATCATTAGGTTATCCCAGTACTAATTACGCATCTATCGAACAGTGAATTATAGATAAACCATCGAAGCATTTTACCCTTTATTTGGTTATCATCAAATATTAATGGCGATCCGATATAAAATTGGCGAAATTTCTGGCAAACGGTCATATATAATTTTGATACAAGACGTCGTGCATGCAAAGATTTTGTCGACTGTATTAACAACGGAAATAAAATAATTTAACAATATGGCAAACCATCATTTTGAAATACTTCTAAAAGTCTGGGCTTTTGCGGTCGTTACCAGCTTTATTTGTAAGTACTTTTTTCTCTATATTTGAGCGCTTATAAACGTTATTTGTATCAATAGTAATAGAATAAGGTATACTCAGGTGAGAAAAAAAAACTGCACACTTTGAAAATTTTACTTGTCACCCTATCCTCTTTATCAAGGGACAGTCCCTTAATGATTCGACCTATTGAAAAACAAATGACAACATGATATTGGTAATAGAATGATAAAAACGTTAGTACCAACTATGGTATATTTCATTTTGGAATTTGTCATTTTCATTCTAAAAAACTGTATACAATTAAATCCAAACAAAACTCAGTGTCCACTTTCTTTTGCAACTGAGTATATATATGAAATAGTTCCGTGAACGACGCATACAGACTATAGCGACGCGGACGTTCTTTCCTTTGGGGTATCAAATTGATTGCGACTCCTGGTTTATAGTTTAAATTTCTCATTTGACATCGCATAACATGGCACGACTTTAACACAGTGTGTTCCCTTCTAACACACGTTAGATCTAAGTATTCCTAAAACATGCATTTCTAAATACAGAATAATTTTAAACGGACGCATGGCGACCTTGAGTTTTATTCAAACATTAAAATTTGCTCGATTTAGTTATCCTGCGTCGTTTTGACTTTTAAACTGCTTGCATTTAATTAAATAAAAAAATTGAGATTCTCAATTTTCTTTGTTATTTTCCATTATTTTTAAATATATTATTGGTGCAATATTATAAAAAGACTGTTATATGTGAAAACAATTTGCTTTTAACTATTCTATTAATTAATATTGATAATTGAACAAATGCAAGTTAAGAGAAAAACTAACGGGACGCCATGAGTTTTTAAAAAATCAAGATTGCCATGTGTCCCTTTAAAGCGCTTATAAATGCATGGTCCTTCGAAACATATACATGAAAGTATGTCTTTTTATATTCTCTTAATCTATAAACATTGACATATGAAACCGTCAAGTAATGATTAATTGAATAATTGTTCTTCAGTTGTTTTGAAGGTCTTGAATTAAAGTGAACTCACACCCAAATTGGCCAATTGTGCGCAAATCTGAAAAATTGGCTAGCGTGCCCCCCAAGTGACGATTCAAACATAAGGCATTTCGCCCAACAGTTCACAGACAAATAGTACATACATATAAACATGTATATGAAATACATACAAATAGTACATACATATATACATGTATCTGAAATACATACAAATAGTACATACATATAAACATGTATATGAAATACATACAAATATTACATACATATAAACATGTATATGAAATACATACAAATAGTACATACATATAAACATGTATATGAAATACATACAATATTTTCCAGTTAGGGGCAATTTGTATAATTTTGTAGGTGAGTTTTAAGATCATCTGTATATGTTACTAGTTAAAAAGTATTTGACAACTATTAAGTATATAACTGTTTAATATATATTTTTAAATTAAAGTCCTAAGTACTGATCAGTACACATTTATATCTGTGGACAAAAATGGAGAAAAGTGATATTTATTTATAAAACATGTCTCTTCTTTTAACATGGTTAACATGTTTAACATGTTTAAAACTCTCTTCTGAATAGCATGGTGGACTTGAAATTCGGTGAAACCGGATTCAAGTCTCATCGGCATGGATTCCTCGGCATGTTTTTGTGCAAGTCATTCCCCCTTAGCCTCGTCCGTCGGATGAGGACTTAAACCGGGTGTTCCCGCGTATCGGAATTTATTCTTTGAGCACGTTAAAAAAAACATAGTCATGAATGTATTCGTTAGTAAATTTAGGACAGGTTCCCGGAGTTAAAACTCTCTCTGAGGAGGTTCGAAAAAAAACTATACTGTGTTGACCAGTTAACAACATTAAATTCGTCCGACAAAAATGTATTGGTTGAACTATATATACGTATTTCGATATGTTGTCCCCTTTCATGTCCTGGTCCATGACATGCCCAATATAGTGTAATCTCGGTTACCCGGCCCACTTTCGATTTCTTTGCAACTCTATACTAAGCGGATTCATAACCTGGGTCTGGGCGGAGTGAAAGGACGTTTGGAAACACCCCTCGATTTTGGCGATACTTGAGAAACTTGACTTTTGTTTATAAAGGGACTATCTGTAAATGTAGCATTTATGCAGTTTCATTGCTTATTAAGCATACTTGCTATGTTCAAGTACTTTGGATACTTTGTGTAACGGTTTACGATGCATAATATGTTGTTACTCTTCTCATTACGCGGTCCTGCCTTAATTCCATTAAGCGATGGGAAAGCTTATAATTCCATTAAGCGATGGGAAAGCTTATATTTGCAGTATTTTATAAAGGATATTAACAAACATGTTTACTGAAAAAATGCGATAACCTGCTTAAAATTATTATTTAATTTTTTATTATTAAATTCTATTAAATGTTTTAATTTTACAATATGCAAACTGTTTAAGCCGAACGTAAAGTTTTATTTCATACCCCAGGCAACCCCGTTTTCCCTTCTTGGAGAAGGGGTTGGATGGGGTATGAAAGTTAATACTCGGACCACGTAATGAGAGTTTCGTTTTCCCAAGAGGAATATAACGGCAAAATCATACTATACAATATCCAATGATTTACGTTGACTATATGCTATTTCTTTTTAACCATTACGTTAAACAGATTCCAAAGACGTTGTATTACGCCTCTGAGTTAAATAACAGTTATGTAACTTTAAAGTTAAAAAAATAAGTGAAAAATATTACTTATTATATATCACCTTTTTATATATCTACTTACAATGTGGTTATTCGTGTTTAAACAAGATTCTCACCGGCATGCAGCATTGGTACGTGAGTCTAAGTTAAAATAACACACTTTCGGCCTAGTCAGCTACGTCGTACCAAACATGATATATTATAGAAGAAGAATATATTATACAGTCATGTGAAACAGGATTCACTAAAAACATAATATTTCAGAAGTTTAATTAAATTTGTTACTCTATTTTTGTACAGCCTGTGCGGTAACAATAACCACGCCAACTGGCGGTTCTGGATCAGCAACCAACTCTATTGCCGAAGGAGCTACATCCGGGGCAGTTATGACTGTTGTGGCCACAACTGACCTCGGCGGCGCTACTGTAAACTCATTTGTCGTCACCTCACCAACCACTCAGTTTGAGTTTGCAACCGCGACATCGGGAGCACTGACCGTAAAGAGCACTGCCACTCTCGACTACGAGACGGTAACAACGCAAACAGTGATTTTCACGTAAGCATAATAACGCAAGCAGTGATTTTCACGTAAGCATAATAACGCAAACAGTGATTTTCACGTAAGCATAATAACGTAAACAGTGATTTTCACGTAAGCATAATAACGCAAACAGTGATTTTCACGTAAGCATAATGACGCAAACAGTGATTTTCACGTAAGCATAATAACGTAAACAGTGATTTTCACGTAAGCATAATGACGTAAACAGTGATTTTCACGTAAGCATAATAACGCAAACAGTGATTTTCACGTAAGCATAATGACGTAAACAGTGATTTTCACGTAAGCATAATGACGTAAACAGTGATTTTCACGTAAGCATAATGACGTAAACAGTGATTTTCACGTAAGCATAATGACGTAAACAGTGGTATTTAATAATGGGGTTATAGGTCTTATTAAAGGGACACACGGCAATCTTGAAGTGTTTGAAATGTGTGTCTCGATTTATATATCCAGTATCATTTTTACTTTTACACTGGTTTAAATAAATCAAATTTTAAGTATTCATTATTTTATCTTATTATACTATAAGTTTTAATATATTATTGGTGAAATAATATCAAAAAATAATAATATGTAAAGACAAATTGCTTAACACTAATCTTATAATTAATATTAATGATTGAACAATTGCAAGTTATGCAGAAAAACTAGCGGGACGCCGTAAGTTTTTAAAAAATAAAAATTGCCGTGTGACCCTTTAACACATCTTGTTAGGTTATATTGGGACAACAACCACAGAACGGTTCGGCCGCATTCTAAGTACGCATGCACACTGCATCAATATCCACTCATATATTAAAGGGGCACACGACAATTTTATCTTTTTTAAAAGCTCGCGGCGTACCCTTAGTTTTTCTGCATAACTTTCCATATTTGCAATCATTAATTATTATATTAATTATTACATATTACAACCTGTTAACTATAACCTACCCACAATAATAAATCTAAATATTTGGGAAAATAACGCAGAAAGCTAAAATCTCAAAATTATATTTAAATATATGCAAGCAGGTTTAAAGTCAAAATGATACTGGATTAATAAATCGCGGTGCTAAATTTAATGCTTACGGCTTGGTACCAAGGGATCGCCAGCCCAGCCATGACCGAATTTGGGTTAATTATCGAAATATTTCAAAAGTATTTCCTTCCTTACAAGTCCTTCGGATGAGACTTTTAGCCGATGTCTGCTCGCTAAAATGCTTAGTGCAATACAGCGAGGATAAATACACGCTTATACGCACATTTAATGCTTGATAAGAACTTCAAGATTGCCGTGTGTCCCTTTAAGTTGTTGTAGAATAAAACTCTGTACTGCGTCTCTCAGCAAATGGCTTACCAAATGCAATCATGTTTAGTTTCAAAGGCATGCCACGATGAGCTTCTATTCTCAAAATGCATCTCCAGCACCTTTACGAATATAACGTTATTCGGGGTGTTTAAAGTTCTCCGGCCATGTTTCGTTTCATGAACATGTTTATGTTTATTTAAATCGAAATCAATACGCAACAATAGATATTTACAATTCACATATTGCCATATCTGTGAAAAGCTAGAATAAGATTTTATTAGATGACGTAGAAAACTTTGAACTGGTAAATTAATCCACAGGTAAATGTATTTATCAATTATCTGGCAATAGTTGTGCAGCTATACAATTCAGATTTACCTCATTTTCCCGTGTACTTATCTTTACATACAACTTTGTAGCGGTTTTAAATATATGTTTCTCACCGGGACTATCAAGAAATGTTCATATGATGTTTAAGAGTTAAATTTGTTAATTGATAATACGACAAAAGGGGTGGCCATTCATCTTTAATTGCTTGTATATTAACGTTACAATCACTACACTATACTCACCAGTGGCGCTTTCACATGATAAGCGGTGATTTTTTTTCTTTATTTTATTTCTTTTTATTAATCAGTACATATATACATTGCCTAGTTGAAATGGTCAACATAGTTTGCATTTACCTTTATTCAGTATAATTATATAGAAAAAAAACATGCTCATATGCTCCTCCTATCCCCTTATCTAGGTGAAGAAATTATATTTTAGTATATTATATAAGTTACGTGTTAGTATATCATATATTATGCGATTAAAACTGTTTAAAATGCATTAATACAAACAATAACTTACAGGATTAAAAACATTTCTTAAATTGTTACTTTCAAAAGCTTTATAATTATATATCGTGTTAATGTTGAAACACTAGTACTTTTGCATAAGTACACATAACTAAGCTGTCAACTTTGTATAATATATGTTTTGTATCCTCATGGGTCTTATGTCCTTTTAGAACTTAGCTGAATAAAAGATTATATTTTATTCTACAGAGCATCCGACGGAACCACGACGTCAACTGGGACACTGACCGTCACCATAACCGACGTTAACGACCTTGCTCCGACATTCACCGCCAAAACATTCACAGTTTCCAGCGGAAGTGGGGCTGGTAAGCGTAATAGCGTAATATATTTAATTCTACAAAAGATAAAAATAATAACAGTCAATTAATACTACTACTATTAATAATAATAATTAATAAACCAGGAATAATAATGGAAATTAATAATAAAAAAAAATACGAAGATGATAAAAAATTATATTTGATATTTATTATAATACTGCAACGGCTGGTAATGTTTCTGCTGATACTGTTTCCGCTGTTACTACCGTTGCTGTTGTTATTTCTGCTGCTGCTGCAGCTGCTGCTGCTGCTGATGATGATAATGCTGCTGCTAATGATGATGATGATGATGATGCTGCTGATATTGATGCTGATGCTGATGATGATGTCAAAACTACCACTTCTTCTTTTATACCATCTGCTGCTTATGGTGACAGCAATCAAAATGACAGCAAAACAGCAACGATAATAATAATAATAATAATAATAATAATAATATTACATTTCATGCTTGATATCAGATATGTGTCTCTTTTTCAGATACCGCCGTCGGATCTGTGACGGCAACCGACGCTGACGGGACGGCACCCAATAATGCCATCAGCAGCTACACAATAAGTAAATGATGCTTTCCTATAATTAACCGTCAAATCCATTTTGGGTACCTGAACTTGTTAGATGCATAGTCTGTCCTTATGAATTTAATTATCTCCCACAAAACACACACATATATATATATATATATATATATATCAAGGTATCCTTGTGATCTGACAGCTTACAATACAGTTCTTATATCATAAAATGCATTAACAGTGTGCGATACTGACGGAAACTCCCGAGGATATCAGTTGACGGTTGGCTACTTCGATTCATCACTTCATATTCCCTTATGATATTTTAGATGAAGTCTTACTTCATAGCAGTTTTAATATTTTAGCTGGCGTCATAACATCATTATACAATTCTGATATTTTAGCTGGCTCATAACATCATATTCCATTCTGCTATTTTAGTAGGCGTCATAACTTGATATTTTAGAAGGCATATCATCTACGCTTCTGGTATTTTAGAAGGCGTCATCACTTCATGTCATCTACGCTTCTGGTATTTTAGAAGGAGACTTAACTTCATAGTTTGAAAGGCGTCATAAATATACCGTTCTGATATTTTAGAAGGCGTCATCACTTCATATCCTCTACGCTTCTGGTATTTTAGAAGGCGTCATCATTTCATATCATCTACGCCTCCGGTATTTTAGAAGGCGACTTAACTTCATAGTTTGAAAGGCGTCATATCATCATATACCATTCTGATATTTTAGCTGGCGGCAACACGGCCACAATGTTCAAGATCAGCAGTGCCGGCGCTATAACTGTAAACACTGGAAAGACAACATCGGCAACTACATTGCCCGCTTACATGATCGTGATAGAGGCCGCTGACAATGGTAAGTACATCAGATAACATCGGCAATTACACTGACCGCTTACATGCTCGTGATAGAGCAGCTGACAGTGGTAAGTACACCAGACAACATCGGCAACTACACTGGCCGCTTACTTGCTCGTGATAGAGGCCGCTGGTAGTGGTACGTACACCAGAGAACATCGGCAACTACAAGGCCCGCTTACTTGCTCGTGATAGAGGCCGCTGATAGTGGTAAGTACATCAGACAACACCGGCAACTACACTGCCCGCCAACTTGCTCGTGTTAGAGGCCGCTGACAGTGGTAAGTACACCAGACAACATCGACAGCTATACTGGCCGCTTACTTGCTCGTGTTAGAGGCCGCTGATAGTAATAAGTACACCAGACAACATCGACAGCTGCACTGGCCGCTTACTTGCTCGTGATAGAGGCCGCTGAGTGGTAAGTACACCAGACAACATCGGCAACTACACTGCCCGCTTACTTGCTCATGTTAGAGGCCGCTGACAGTGGTAAGTACACCAGACAACATCGGCAACTACAATACCCGCTTACTTGCTGGTGATAGAGGCCGCTGACTGTGGTAAGTACACCAGACAACATCGGCAACTACACGGCCCGCTTACTTGCTTGTGATAGAGGCTGGTGACAGTGGTTAGTACACCAGCCAACATTGGCAACTACACTGGCCGCTTACTTGCTCGTGTTGGAGGCCGCTGACAGTGGTAAGTACACCAGACAACATCGGCAAGTACAATGCCCGCTTACTTGCTCGTGATAGAGGCCGCTGACAGTGGTAAGTACCAGATAACATCGGGAGCTACAAGGCCCGCTTACTTGCTCCTGATGGTGGTTAGTACATCTGTGGTATAGACAAATCAGCTCATAGACAACATAAACGTCTACTACACTAAGAGTAATTTAGACAATATTAGCGTATACACGTTTTACTAACATGCTCGATTCAGTGGTACGCACCGTTGGTGTCCCAAACACAGGGCACACTTCAATCTGCACACCCACGTTGTAGGCGGCACGTCCTGTGTATCTTAATGTTCACTAATTCATACCGATGTGGACAATTGTATCGCCTATAATCAAGAGGATTTTACTTCATCCTTGAATTGTTCATAAATTAATACTGATATCGAACTGAATGTTTTCAGTCGTGAATTGTTTACAAGTTTAAATTTTTCTTGTTTGTAATTTATATCCTTTGAAGAAACATTTAACAATTTCTGTTATTTTAGGTGCCAGTAAAATGACGGGAACCACAACAGTTCCCATCGGTGTATGTTCAACATCCGGGGCGCCAGTAACTTCCGGTAGCTTCATCACGGTGGCAGTCATGTTGATGTCCTTCCTTTACAAATTCGCGTAGAAGCATTGATATCAACAACAATAGTGAAGAGATCGGCAATTAATGAACTAATCATTTAAAAAACTTTTAAAAATATCAGATTTGACAGATCGTTACTGTCAAATATATAAGACTGTCTTTTTATATTTTATATATAACACCAAATAGGAAGGTACGATTGAAGCAAAGAGCTTGCTTGAACATTAAGGTGGGAAAAGGTGGGGGTGGGGGGATGTGGGTGTTAATATTTAAAACACATTGCTAGTGTAGCTTGAGTGACTACATTGCTAGTGGTGGCTTTAATGACTACCATGGGCAAGTAGAATCAACTTGTTACGACTGCAATATCGTGTGAGTGATAAACAAACCAGAGTAATAGGATTAACAGTTTCAAAATATCTGAAACATTCATTTTGTTTCAAATCAAACAATGACGTCATAGACTATTCTAAGACGGATGAATAAGCCAAATGCATGTTACTTTATGTTTTGATACTGAAAGATACTTTTATATGGGCGTAATACTGAGATATCAAAAAAGAAATTATTGTAAAAATACGAATAAATGTCAACCAATGAGTGTCCGTCCAAGTAAGAGCGCCAACACGCCAAGCTAGCCTCATCCGTGTTATAGTGCTATTCAGTCTGACTCTTGTGTAATTATCCGGACAGTAATCGATATTTACCGTTCAGAGAATAATTAGAATTATAATAAATAAAATAATCCGGACATGTATCGATACTTTACCGTTCAGATCATACTTAAGAATAATATGAAGAAAATAAACGGACTTGTATCGATACTTTATTGTTCAGATGATACATTAGAATTATATGAAATAATAAAATAATCCGGATATGTATCGATATTTTACCGTTCATACTTTAGAATAATATCAAATAAATAAAATCATCCAGACATGTATCGATACTTTACCGTTCAGTCCATACATTAGAATTATATGAAATAATAAAATAATCCGGACATGTATCGACACAATATCATTCAGATCATACTCTAGAATCAGACGAAATGATCACAATAATCCGGACAGATGTAGCATTGGGTGGGTGCAGGCTATAAACACCTCTTTATATTTAAAGTGTTGTACACATGGTTATGTTTAGTATTTGATGTTACTTATGTATCTAATCATAAATACATCCCTTACCATGAATTGTAAATTTACAATGACATTTAGGGAGATTTTATGAATATATACATTTGATGTAGTTATAGGAATAGAGAATATCATGTTAGTGCCGGATCACATCCAGTTTATCAAGCGAGGCTGAAAAAAAAATGAAGTCCGAGGCTTGCCGAGGGCTTAATTTTGTTCGTGATAAACTGGATATGATCAGGCATTAACATGATATTCTATTTATCATGTTGATCGTTTAAATTCATTTAATTTACGTTTTCCCCCTTTTTTTTCGTTCAAAAATACCCAATTTAAACGTCATTAAATATACCCTGACGTCATCGAGAGGTGCTGACGTCATCAAAAGAGGTGCACCTGACGGGATAGGAAAGTAACTGCCGAGATAAGATTTTATCTCAGGCACCCTGTTTCTCTGCAGAATTATACAGATCGACATGATAAATTAGTATTTGTTGTTATAGACGTTTCATATTTAATTTAATGAAACATTACGGGCTAAATACAAAAGACGAATTTGATCGGATAAAACATATTGCGGATAAAGATTTTTTTATAAAAGTATGGCATCTACTTAAAAATGAGTTTCATCATCATTTTTCGAACAAAAAACGTCGTTTACGATCATTTATTATAACAATAACAATCTATATGTTAACGATTCTTGTTTTGACTCGCCTTGATCCGGAAAACTTAAGCGGTGACTCTGAGTTCATTTCAATTACTCGTTTCGCACCCATATTGATGTAATGTCATACACTTGTTAAGTAAGAACGAAATTAAACAGGTTAAACAGATATATAATATATCTAAACATGAAATGGTAAATCGTTTTAGATGCATACTGTTAATTAATATCTAATCTTTTATAAGAAGTAAAATATAGAGTTTAATTAACATTGGTATTCGTATCTAGGGTAGTACACATATTGGTTCAATAACGAGTTCCGATAGAAAGGAGTTTTTTCCAAGATATGACAGAGGGAGTTATATCCCAAACGTGCATAAGCCAACGTTGACAACACTATCTAAAGCAATATTTTAAAATAAAATAAAACTAGCCTCATCTTTATGTTAAGTTACAAAAACGTAGTGTGAAACTTTCACTAATAGGGTTTTTTCCCAGTAGGAATTATCATTTTTATTTTCCTCTGAAATATCTATAAATCACAGACAGAGATGTAACCGGCTATTTGTTGATTTGGATTGAATATAGGATTTATTTCCATCGAGAAGTGAGTAAATGTATATTTTCACGAATGCTACGACTCATTTAAAGACCATTTTCAAGCTATTGATATACATTAAATAGTTATTTTCTAATTATATAGCTATGTTGTTTTGACATTTAAAAAAGTAATTCTGGAAGTGAAACATAACAGTGAAAATTTAAGCTGATATGGCTCATATGTGAAAATATAAACAATGCAAATATAATGTTTTATTTCAAACATAACATCCACTATTTCACTGGAAAATATATGATAAAATACATTGTTCGCCCATGTATACAAAACACAATATTCTATGTCGTAAATCTTGACAATTCCTGATTGTATTTTTATAGCGTTTTATACTATTTTCTCTCGTTGTTTCATAATTTTCCAAAACCATATTTATGTTTCATCTTTACGTTTTACATGAATTTTATCTATATTGAAGTTTAAATTGTTTTTTGCAAAACATTGCCATCAGAAAATCATGATAAAAAATAACTATATAAAAACACAATGGCATGTGACTTTGTCACGATTTAATGATAATAACATTTTTTAGACTTAGCTGATTTTGTTTTAAATATATATATTTATAAATATAATTTAATTCTTTTTCAACGAGATTAATTATTGATTTATTGTCACTTTTCTAGTTAACATAATCAAAAAATAATCAATGAAAATAAACTTAAAAGTTAAAACATATTGTTTGTGTTTGTTGATAAATACTAATTAATTGGGAGTTATGATTACTGCGTGCCTTAAGTACCAGAAACACTGCGATATTTTGAAGGGACAAATACAAATGAAGTCCTTCATAATGTGCTTCAGTTTCATATGAAATGCGCATATGCATTAAATTGGTCCGCATGCTACCTACGGCTTAATTACTTTTAATAAAAACTCGACGAACCGAATTGTTTTTGTTGTTTAATGATAATAATTCATATGCGACATGCTTTCTGATTGTTATCGACTAAGATTTGTAGCATGGTCACTGAAATTCCCTTTGTGTTTGTACAAGTGTAAACCGTTTATATTGAAAAGAAAATCTGTCAGAATAAATGACTTACTCTAACTTCCAGTTATCTGAAGGTAGAGCATGGCAGACAGCTGAAATGGACATGCTACAAACAAATAGAGTATGGTCTCATCTCGTTGGTTGATTTAAACACCTCGATGGGCGTAGCCCATCTCGATGTTTAAATCAACCAACTCGACGAAACCATTCTCTATCTATTACACTGACAAACTGTTTTTGAGTACAGCACATTATCCTTGTTAATGAGTGTTTGTGACAAAATTAATTGAACTGTTGAATGCAGCAAATGCATAATAAATGTGCATGCACCAGGCTAGGTCAATCGCTGTGAATAAGTGCACCACTAAACACGGTACCAGTATATAAAACCGCACCCCAGCTAGAGCAACGAAATTCAACAACATCACCCACAAAGAGTGATAGGTAGGCGGACACTGAACCGGTATCAGTGTGAGCGGAATCTGGGTCCGCTCGGGTAAACATAAGTTCTTTGCTGTTGTGTTTCATCCAGCAAAACGAAAAATGGCTAGCGCCAAAAATTCCAAATATAGAGACTGAGAACTGATACAGCCCGGCTACAGGGCAAGTAAACTTTCCGGTTGCTGGGTTGTAGCCGCCGCCAAGATTGGTGATGCTAACTGTAAATATAGGACTGCATCCGACTGTCGTTCCATTTGGGGTGGTTACGAAGAAGGCTGTTTGGCGAGCTACAAAATAAAACAACTCGTAAGACTAATTTATTTTGAGACGATAATCAATACAATGTCTAGGAATATAATATCGACGTCTAGCGGGAAAATGCTTAGATGGAACAACATTATAACTCGTTTAATAAAAGCACTTTTCATCTTCTATTTGAACATACTCTGACACTATTTTAACAAATATACGACTGGCTGCGATATAATTAGTAGACACATGACGCCGCTATGATGAGTCTAGGAGATCTTGTATTTAGACATTGCGAGTGTGCAATATAATTAAATATTTCTCTTAGGAAAATAACAAACGTTTGTTTTTAAACCTATTCCTTTACACCAAACCTAACGACTGGTCGATTTTTACTTTCGCATTCGATGCAATCCGGTAATGCAGGCGAGAGATAAACATTGCCTGAATTGAGGTATTGTTTGGGGCGCTTGTTTCAGCCAATAGTTTTTCGGCGATAATTTCGTTAATATACGATCAATCAATAAAAGCTATACATCGATCTGTAGATCTTTTTTGGTGGTAATGGAAAATTCACAAGAGCAAGATTACCCTCGCAGTATATGTACACAGCAATCAAGTTTTGAAATCCCCCATTCAGTTTTGACCTCCCAATTCTATAAACAAATCGTCTGCGTGAAGTTGCACAGACGCTTGCATTGATTTAAGTCAGTCTGTTTAGGTAGTGAAGGGTAGATTGACTGGGTAGTAATCTAAAGGTGAAGTCTTGTGTTGTTTCACATGGTGCTTAAATTAAAATTAATTAAGCTATCCGTGCTGTTGTTTAAGTAAAGCTATGTGGAGATTTTGGATTTTATAATTATCATTTTAAGCTGTTAAGCTTAACAAATATAAGATAACAATAAATATAAAGTGGAATGGATGGAGAATGGGTTTTAAGTTGCACTACTATAATATCCGAAAGAGCAGGGGCGTAGGTAAATGCATTTGTTGAATGAACATATAATATACTTTGTAGGATGGGAGTCGAGTGTCATTTATTTTAAGGCCATTATTTATAGATTGTTTGTTTTTCAAACCATCAAAACCAGGAATTGCTGTAGGAGGAGGGAAAACAAATAAAAAAATGGAAAATATTTACAATCTGGGAGGAGGTAAAAAAACACAAAAAGCTATCAAATCCCCTATGGAAATATAAAAATCCTACTTCCGTTTTGTCGAATTTGTGAAACAAATTATCAAAAAATAATGGTCTAAATGGAAACATTTTTTGAATGAACTAAGCCAAACTAAATCAAATTTGTTTCATGTACTAGTACTTTGCTAAAACAAACATTTATCAAGGTTTTTTTTAACTAGTTTTATAAGTACACTGCTAAAATTCTTTGCACGTTGCACGGCGGTATGTGTACGGTTCTTACTAATCTCATATCCTGATTCGCTCCTCAGACAGAACCCAGTATACTACCAACATTGGGGACTACCCTGAACATGTTGCTCCTAAGTTGGGAATTGAACCATAAATCTCCTCAGACAGAACACAGTATACCACCAACATTGGGGACTACCCTAAAAATGTTGATCCTAAGGTGGGAATTGAACCATAAATCTAATTTACCTGGGTGCACCAGTTTCTGCACTACATAATAGATAGATGGTCACATACCATTATTGATTTGGGGCTTCTGATTGGTTGAAAAAACTATAGGGTCTATTAGGGCATATAGTCAGATTGTAAGGTAGATTCTGATTGGATTAATTTATCCAAATCATAACAAATCCCCATAAAACATCCAAGAAATATATTTCTTACATAAAACATGTTCATTTAGGATATTGTGACTGAAATTTGCATTTTTATGGGTACAATTGTACTGAGAGTATATTTGCAAAAAGTAAAATTTCTTTACTGCCATTCTGGGGGTTACCTTCAGTGCAATATTAGAGGCTGAAAGCATTACAATACTCCAATTTGCTGGTCATTTTTGAGTGTCTCTAAGATAGTTCTTTAAAAAAAGTTAGGTTTTATCATCCGTTCTGATATATGAATAGGGGTTGTAGGCCAAAAGGCTATAATGGAGGCCTATGGGAAATGCAATAGTGGTATATGACCAGATGCATAATTGTGCAGCGTGTATCCTAATAGCCTATTTTTTCCCCTGATACGAAAATTCTAAAAGTGCATTCAACTGGAAGGGGGAGGGTGTAAGGGGATTGGGACGTGGTTGAGCCTGTTGCTGTATGCTATTTCGTATGTAGACGTTTTATAATACATGTAACGTTTCAAAAAACAAATTGGCTGGGCCTACAACTTAAAATCGGCCAGCTACTCCCCTGCTCAGTGTTGCATTTTGGGAGATTTTCCCAAACATCTATTTTGACGCTGAAATGTTGATGAAATAGCCTGAATATTTCTTAATGGAAAACTAAATAGGAAGATGTTTCCTTATACCCCTTCAAACCTTGTTTTATTGCATTTATGGACTTGAACTTCTTTACCATCCCCACCCCTCCCCCACCCCCACTCCCGTTTTTTTGTCGTTGTTGATTTTGTTTTTTGGAGACAGTGTGTGCGCAGTTGCAAACTCTGCATACAGAGAGCTTCACCCTGCAATTATTTTAATATTTAATGTGGATGTTGACGAGTGTATCTTTCTTGGGTATTTAGCTACTTGAGCACACACTATGCAACGTTTTGTTATATACGCTTGAAGTATATTCCCCGGGCCGGGTGCTTGGGTGGGGGCAGGGTGCGAGGTGCGCGGGTGAGGCATAACTCGAGGATTAGACAGACAAAACTTGTATTAGGCGGGAATGGGTCTTCCAGATAATATCCGTACTCACCACCCCTACTCCTGCTCAAAGGAAGTTTTTTAATAATACACCCGTAGTTTAAAACACACACGCACGCACGCACCCACACATACACGCACAAAACAACATTAACTGGAAAGCGTTTCTTCAGACCTTGCCAAAACACCACCCTAGATCCCATGGAAATACATTTCTTACCTCCTTCCCATAAAACCTCAAAACGGATTAAAAGTGAACAAACTGAAAGCGTTCACTTCTAGAAAATTTACAGAATACCCCAAAGGATTTTTTTTTTAAATATCTCCCCTGAAATCATTACGTGCTTACCACTCCTCATAAAAATATAATAAAAAAAATGAAAAAAAAAGTCGACAGCCCCACCCATTCCCGGATTATTTCGTGACCACCCCCACTCCCCCTCCCACAAACACCATATTTACCCCGTCAGCACATACTGCTGCTAATTTGTCCGGACATGTCTAGAGAAAACTTGCCTTGAAAAAACAGTGTTTCCCTTTTAAAAAAATGTGAATCCACCCTAGTGCAAAACTAGAATGTTCCACGACGTGACGTCATGATGCGCCATATTGGAAAACAAGGCAACCAAATGCATGCGTTTGAATGTAGGTTATTTTAGAAATACAGACAATTCCAGATAAGGTCATTTTGAAGTTGGTGACGTGAATTTTCCATTTCCACCAAAAAGACCGACATATTGAGGTATAGCATTCATCGATTGATCGAATATTAATGAAATAATTGCCGAAAACCCTTTGGCTGAAACAAGTGCCCCAAACAATAGGTGTTCAACGATTGTTTTTGTATTTAAACCATTTTTGAGAAATCAGAGCCCATTGACCAAAGCGACTATTCCCAGAATTTGGGCATCGACCATCTACGCATGTCTGAGAAATCCTTTCTGTCGTATGCAATTTGTGTAGGGAAAAATCGCATAACACATGTAGATGCTTTTTTTTTCAATATTCAGACCTTTACATTTATCTTGTGAATTTCCCAGTCATAGATATCGATATCTGACGTGCATATGCGAATTTCTAGACACAAATATGGTAAATTGAAGAAGAATTATCGCAAAAAATGCACGGCAATACAGACGTGCAACCTACACTGCAGGCGTGCTATGAAATAAGAGCAAACTCAAGGTGGACATATTCCTCGTTTTGAGAGATGCCTATTTGAGTTTTACTGTCATATTTATGGGAAGCCATAACCTTCAAAATGAGGATATTTACAAACCATTCAATGACAGGCCATTAAATTCAACATGAAGTCATTTGATGACGTACATATTGATTCGATGCGACGCGTAAACTCGGTTCATTCGTTACAAAGTGAATTGATACGGTTCAAAGTGAAATGATACGGTGTACAATTTCAAACCATACGACGCAGTCATTTGATGACGTACATATTGATTCGATGCGACGTGTAAACTCGGTTCATTCGTTACAAAGTGAATTGATACGGTTCGAAGTGAAATGATACGATGTAAAATTTCAAACCATACGACGCAAAGTCATTTGATGACGTACATATTGATTCGATGCGACGTGTAAACTCTGTTCATTTGTTACAAAGTGAACTGATACGGTTCGAAGTGAAATGATCGGGCGAAAACACAGTCGGTGCGATGCAAACGCAATCCGTACGACAGAAACTGATTTCATTACGTGCAAAGTGAAACGGTGCGACATCTGGCGGCGATATTTTCCACATCACTTGCAGGGTTATTTCCCCTACATAACATATATATCATGATAAATCAAAGTACTAAAAGTACTGAGAATGCAAATTTCCATAAATTTTACATAGTTTTAGCCAACTTGGCGATCTTTGGCGACCTACCAAAATCTTAGAGGGTCAATCCATTCCAAATATATTGTGATCAGTTGTCATTAAACTGTTTTAAATCTAGACTAGAATATTATTTTATGAAATTGCTGATGGATAGACAGATTTGTGATTTGTTTTCATGGCCAAACTGCCACTCAAGATGACCTCCATGTCTAAAATTATATCATTTACAGAGTGGCGTGTATTAAGTAGTCTTCCGGGAACAAGATGCACAAGAGGGCCTGTATCACTCTACTGGCTTCTTTTCAATGTGTGGGACAGACATAGAGAAGTTGAATCAACGGGTAGTGCCTCTTGTTAAGTTATTTGTCCCTGAAGCAGAAGACGTTTTCTAGGTTACGCCACTGAACTTGGACAAGTTCAAAACCAGTTGCATCAGACTAGACACATCAGAGTTATAGCCTATAGCCTTTGATTTTTTAAACAAGAATTCCGTGGATTCACATGTCTCGCCTAACGGGGGTTGGACTTAAAAATAAAACGGTCAATGATGCTTAAATGAGGTTGTAAACATTTTAGTAACTAAAAACAATGGAGTTTGCCGTTTGCTGAGATGACATTTAAGTGCATTTGTTTAAAAGTAAAATGCCATTCTATTAAAAACAAGAGGTCCAAGAGGGCCTGTGGATGCTCTACTGGCTAAAACGGCTCTTACATCAAATGGTGTCGTAGAGAACATGCGGACCCAAACTCGCTTTCTACTTAGAAAAAGTCTATTCTTAAAATTATAGATACACGTATTAACTTTTATAATGCTAACCCCTCTTTACTACCTCCGAGACCTAGGTTTTCCTTTAGTAATCTAAAATCAGCAATTCAGGAATTTCATAATAAATTTGTTTTAGTTCCTGCAGATAAAGCAGCTAATAATGTAATTATAGTTTAACGTCTACATTACGTCAATGTTTTATCTCTGGAACTCGGCAGCACCAATTCGTATACTCCAGTTAATTCTACCGAGGATGATGTTGTTTCCGCACATATCACTCGGTGCACTACTTTCAAGGCTGGTGTAAACGATAAGCAAAATAAACTGCCTACCATGTACTGGATTCCTAAATTACATAAAAATCCGTATAAGGCTCGCTTTATTTCGAATTCTAGTGCCTGCACCACAATAAACATCTCCAAACTTTTAACTTCTTGTCTTACTGCCGTTAAAGATCACGTTAAACTATATTGTGATAAAACTTATGAAAACTCTGGGATTAATTTATTTTGGTCTATAAAAAATTCAGGAGACGTTCTTAATAAAATTTTAAATAAAGGTCAAGTTTCATCAATAAGTACTTATGACTTCTCGACACTATATACAACCTTACCACATCATCTTATTAAAGACAAGCTAATTTCTCTTATTCAAAAAACATTCGCTAGAGAAAATACTACATTTTTGGCATGTAATAATATTAAAGCGTTTTTCACTAACGGCCGTTTAGACAATTATACTATGTGGACTTGCTATGAAGTTGGTGAAGCACTCATCTTCCTATTAAATAATATTTTCGTCAGGTATGGTACCACAGTTTATAGACAAATTGTTGGGTACGAACTGTGCACCACTTGTCGCAGATTTGTTTTTATTTTGCTATGAGAGGGATTTCATGTTGAGTCTTTCACCAGATACCCAGGCCGATGTTATTGAAGCTTTTAATGACACCTCTCGGTATCTGGATGACATACTGAACATTGACAATACTTTATTTCCAACTATGGTTCATAATAATTTATCCTAAAGAACTTCGGCTTAATAAAGAAAATATATCTGATAATAACGCTTCTTTTCTTGATTTAGATCTCTCGATTGAAAATGGTAAAATAATTAGCAAAATCTATGACAAGAGAGATGATTTTAATTTTGACATTGTTAATTATCCCCACTTGGATGGGGATGTTCCCCGAGCAACTTCTTATGGGGTTTATCTGTCTCAACTTATTCGTTTTTCTAGAGCTTGTACTCGAGTTGAGGACTTTAATATTCGTGATCTTTGTATAACTAAAACGTTACTCAATCAGGGTTACCATTAACATAAACTTCGTAAAACCTTTGCACAATTTTATTATTGTAACCCTGATCTTCTTTCCAAATATAAATGTAATTTAAGGACTCTTCTGCGACAAGGACTATCACAACCTGACTTCTTCGGTGATGTGATTTATAAACTTCGTAAGATTCTTGGTCATGATCACTTTCATACTATCTTTGTTAAACTTGTTAAAAAGTTTATCAAAGAGGTTATGACCCTATCATTTTGCAACGTACTGCATGCTTGGTGGTGGACCCTTTTACAGTTCGCCACTATGCTTTCCTCTTTAATTGTACGATGACCGGACAGGCTGTGGACCCTATGATGACGCCTACCTAAAACCCATTGGGACGGTGGCGTTTGATGTTTGTCCATGATCTTTCTTGTCGTGCCCTTAATGGTGTATTCTCTTACTGCTCTGGCTTCTGCCAAGTCATTGAGTACCTTCATTGTGGCTTTCTAGGCTATTGTTTTTTTGTATTATATTTACACGAGCATATTTGTGTTTTACTTATATTGCCTATTGATGCTGCCTTGTTGGTTAGAGATTAGATCATGGCGGGTATTTCTTTATTTACACTGTCCTGTTTTAATGGGATGACAGTAGGGTAAGTGTGAGGTTTGGTGCACCCTAGAACCGGTTTAAACCCCCAGTGGCCTACTTTGCCACTGACCGTTTAAAGGCGGTAGCCCTATTGTCAACCCTTTTTGTGTTTGTGATGTCGTCTGCATTTATTATTGCTTTTGCCTTCTTGTTTGTCTGTTTGCGTGTTTGTTTCTGTGTTTTGTGGTTTACTGTCCTCCTTGAATGCTACTTTCCCTGTCCGATCTTTTTATATTTCATTACAATTATTACAGTGCAAAAGAAAATGTTTTGTATCTTCAGTATTTCACAAAGTACAAAGAGGACTGTCAACAATGTTCTTGGAATGTTCTTGGAATATAGGTGTTGATTAAGGCTGCTGCAGTGAGTGCGTAGACGTGTGTGTAGTATCTGAGCTTTTCGGTTACCTGAGTTGTACCACTTTGGAGTTTTAGTAATGTCAATATTTAATCTGGTTTTAAAGACAGAAACAGATTCTGATTGTTTTAGTTCTGGTGAAAGGGCATTCCATTCATGTACAGCTGAGGGAAGAAATTAGTTTTTATATAGCTGGGTGCTGCACTGGAGAGATCGAGTGTTGTCACGATTACAAAGATTGTAATTAACTAAGTTATCTACACTGTCCGGCACTAGAGAGAATAGATAAAATGGAGACAGATCGGAGTTCATTTTATAGAATAATAGCAGTTTATGTTTTCTTCTTCTGTCTTTGAGACTTTCCCATCCAGTTTATTGATTAAGTTTTTCTAAAGATACAAGTTTAGTTGTTCCAGTAACAATTATGGCTGCTTCGTGTTGTATTTTCTCGAATTCTTGCTCTTGAGCTATTGTACAGTTGTCCCAAACTACATCCTCATACTCAAGCCTAGGTCGGATAAACGTTAGATAAATAGTTTCGAGCGAGTTTCTGTCTAATGTAAATTTTAGTTTTCTCATAATATGTATAAGTTTCCACGCCTTTTCTTTTATCAGATTTATATGTTGATTCCAAGATCCGTTATTTGATAATGTGATACCTAAATGGGTATGATATTCAATTTCGTTAATAATAATATTGTTCATGATAAGTGGAGGATGTACTGGTTTGTTTGTCTTTCTAGAGATTATAATGGATTCGGTCTTTTTTAGCATTGAAATTAACCAGCCATCTGTCTGCCCAGTCTTGAATTGTTTTAAGATCTTTATTGGGAATCGTTGAGCTATCAATAAAATAGAGACTGGTGTCATCGGCAAAGAGTTTTATAGTAGAGTTGATGTTTGCTACTATATCATTAATATAGACAAGAAAAAGTAAAGTAAAGGTCCTAAAATAGAATCCTGTGGTACTCCAGCAGATATTGATACTGTATCAGAGAAAACGCCAGGCATTACTACAAGTTGTTTGCGATCACGGAGATAGTCCGGGAACCACGTGAGAAGTTGACCAGTAATTCCAACAGCCTGAAGTTTGAGAAGTAGTCCTTTATGCCAGACCCTGTCAAAGGCTTTCGATATATCACAGAATATGGCCCTGACTTCTTTGCTCTCGTCAAGCGCTTTGCAAAATGTATTTATAGAGAGATTAATTGGTTTACAGTTGGGTCGTTCGGGAAAAAACAGATTGGAGAGCAGTAATTATATGGTATCTTATAAAGAAATTAAAAACATGTTTACGAATAGTTTTCTCAAAGACTTTGTCAATATTACTGAAAAGGGATATAGTTTGATAGGTCAGAGGGATCTTCTTTCTTTTAAATACAGCACACACGTACGCTAGTTTCCATTGTGATGGGACTTTAACAGTGTGTAAAGATCTATTAAATAGTTTACATAAGGGAGTTGATAATTCAGGTGATAACTGTATAAGGATTGTATTGTTAATTTTATCAGGTCCAGCTGCCTTACCTAATTTTAGAGCTTGAAGCACAGATTTTACCTCGTCGGGAGTAATGGTGATTTGACTAAGAGCTGGTCAAATCAACGGAGGTATGCTTGAGGACCGTTCATTGGGTTTAATGAAGGATTTAAGTATTGTCCACCAAACAGATGAAGATATAGATCCGAGTTTAATTTATCGGCAAGTGGGTGTATATGGTTTTCTTCAGCATTACTGATTGCACGTGTTCTTTCGTTTCTTATCTGTCTGTACTCTGTCCAATGGTCAACATTGTAAGTTTGGCTTTGTCGTAAAGTCGTTTTCGTTTTCTCATTAGTTTGCGCACATCATTATGTAACCAACGTGGGTCAGAGGGTCTAACGGTTACTGTTTTTGAAGGAATAGAAGTTTGTTAAGTTATATGCATATATATCAATATCGGTGTCGAATAAAGTGTCCCAGTTAAAGGTGGACTATTTGTTCTAAGTGACTCATAGTCCCCTTTATCATATTGCCATATAGTACGCTTATAGGAATTATGTCTTGGTTTGTAGTATTTAAGCAAGCAATAAATAGGACAATGATAGAACAATGATAGCACATATTTTGGTTTAGAAAGAGCTCACCAACACCACATATTGCTATACTTCCTGGGTTGGATACTAAAAAAAGTTCGATAAAGGATTGTGAATGTTCAGTAAAATGTGTAGGGTCTTCTATTAATTGAGTAAGGTTATACTGTTGTGATAAGTTTGTAATGTTTTTGCATGTCTGAGATTTATAAATGTCCAAATTGTAGTCGCCGGTAATAACTCATATGTCATTATGTGCTTGTCCGAAACATTTGTATCAATTGCAAGACCAATCGATAGTTCAATGTTTCTGAGATGTCAAATTTGGAGGTCTATAAGCCGTTCCAAAAAGTATAGTTTTGTTATAAGCATGAACTTCTAGCCATAAACATTCAAGAAAAAAAACACAAGTATCCTGAACGTAACTGATGAATATAACTACCGAAAACAACCTACAATTAGTATTTAAAACTATGCCAGAAATTAACTGCTTTGGTATTTATTTTTAAATTCATAAAACTAGATTATCTAAAATTAAAAATAAATAAAATAAAAGCAATATCATAATATGATGAACTGTCTTAAGAGAAAATAGAGTATGTAGAACAGTTATACCTAATAGATTCGCTAATTGTATAATCAAAAATAGTATATACATGTATTTAAATAAATACATCTCGAGCGTAAGTATGAAAATAACTAGCAAAAACAACCCATATTTAGTATTTAAAACTATAGCAGAAGTCAAGAAAAACAAATACAGTGAAGCAATATCGATAATAAGATGAAATGTATTGACGAAAAGAGAGTATGTAGAACAGTTATGCCTAATAGATTCGCTAATTGTATTATCAAAAATAGTGTATATTTAATTAGTATGCAGCAGTTTGGCATTATCTTCAATAATGAAACGACGGGCAAATTATCATGTCACGTGTGTGACAATTATTACAGTACATTTCTTGATTCTGCAGTATAATTATCATAGTACATGACCAATATTGCCTAATATAATATTGCTTAGCATAATAAACACATAACTACCATCATCATCAGATAGCTCACACAAACATTCACTCATATACGAGGGTGCTTCAAAAAGTTATATCACTAGGCATATATCCTTTGAACTGGATATTACACTGAGATAAAGTAATGTGTTTATAGTACTACTGGGTTCACTGTCTTAAATTCCAAAACAAAAATGAAAAATTTCCGGTTATTTATACCCCTGAATTACCTCCCCCTACCACACCTTTTGGATACTGGCATCTCTGAAAAGTCCTTGTTACAAAACGTTGTAAAAATTATTTGAATAAGTCTATGCTTTTAAATTTTCTTGTACGCCATCTGTTGTTATTCACCCATAATCCCTGAAAATGATTATCGAGAATTCGGAGAGGGTCTTGCTGCAAACCAGATATGAGTGAATGCATATCCCTTAATTTTAGCAGAAATAACACTGATTTTCTTAATTTTGTTTACGGAAATGTTACAATATCTTTTAAATGTCGTAATTTTTCTCATAGAATTAATATGTTTTCATATTTGTTTACAAATCATAGTCCTTCAGTGTTTAAATTTCATATTCAACACATTATTGTACAATTTTGTACAATGTTTAGAGAAAATATTGATCATCCAAAAACGCTATTTCAGAAGATTGCCCTTCCATTTAAAGGGAGTACATCAGGCTTTTCATGGGGTCTAAGTGTCCGACTTAAAATTGACAAATATTAACATTTTCTATTCTACATGGCCAAAACATAATGAATGAGCCTAAAAATGATCCTTGTTTTGCAAAGAAATTGATTCAGCACAGTAATATGTGCTATCCTAGGTGACGCACCATGGTTAATTTCAGCATTTTACGTCTGATTCCGTCCTAGCTATATGGTGTATTCAAAGTTTAGACATCAACAACATGGTTCTAACAGCATAATTTGATTGATATAAGTGTTTTATCATGAAATGGAACATTTTTATAATTAAAGATGTTTCTAGAAAAATCCTGATGTACCCCCTTTAATGTCCATTCATCATTAAATGAATATTACACGTTAGCTTAAAATGTTAATTTCTAAGACAATGTCTTTTCATCTACAATGCTTAAATTCTGAATCTTGTAATGCACAGATATAACTGGTAATGTACGAGAAATTTCAAAGGTCTTCGACAAGTACTTAAAGAAAAACAGGCATTTAAAAAAAGTAACAGTTAACAAACCTGAAAAAAACTCAGGACGAAAATGCCTCAGTGTGTATAAGTGATGTGTATTAAATGTTCCATAACTTTCGTCACACAAAAGATACAGCATTCATTTTACCATCAATGGAATGGTATTGAAACTCTCGTTCATTTGGTATCAAACACCAACACTCACAACGAGCACACAATTGTTAAAACGCGTTAGTGACAGAACTTTTTGAATGACCCTCGTATATACTCAAACATATAAATGCATATGCATACACATAAACATACGTACAAAGACGCACGCACGCACGCATACACAATTCCGAAGATTTGAGGACAGTGAGTCATGTTGATTCACACTAGCAAAATGATATATAGGGTCCTATAGAAACCACGGCGTCCGAACGCAATGGCATCGTAGGTCCGCACTGTACTGCAAACAAGGACTTGAAACTACAATGAAAGAGACAAAAAACAACAGAAAGGGTGGTGAAGACAGGGTTACCGACTTGGAACGGTCAGTAGGCAATAAAGCCTACTGGTTAGATTGAATCGATTTTATCGCTATTATCCTGTCTTCAGCGTCCAAATAGACAAGCCAGTGTAAACATAACTACATCCCATCAAAAGGAAATCTCTAACAATAAAGTCCACATCCAGAGAAACTAACTAAAGATACACATACAAAATAATAAACATCTCAGGGTGTATCCAGAATCGTACTGAACAACCATAGTAGTTGCAGCTAAAGAGAAAACCAATCTAGGGTACGACCAGAAAACCCGAGGGACGAAAGCTCATGTACCCACCTCCCTTAGTTGGGGTTTCAGTAGGTACAATCATAGAGTCCCAAGAGGTAGTCCAGTCATCGCACAAGTGAAAAGTGAAGCGTAATGACTGACTGTAGAGGGGTCAATCACTAAACATGCAGTGCGCTGTAAAACAAAAGGGTTATATCCTTTTCTGACGAACTTCCTGATTAAATTTGTAAAGCGGTCAGGAAACCCGTCAGTCCCCTTTAACTTTCGAAGTTTATAGACCACATCCCCATAAAATGAGAGTTGTGATATGCCTAGTCGCAGAAGTGTTTTAATGTTGGTGTTGTACTTTTCCAGAAGGCCCTCGTTGCGGCGGTAGAATTTAGAGAACTTTCTACGTAGTTTGTGATAACGAAAATCCTGCTGAAGAAGTTTACTTGTAATAACTTGATTTCGATCATTTAAGTCTATAACATCAATACATGCTCTAGCAAATCGAATGAGCTGGGAGACATACACCGCATATGAGGTAGCACGAGGAACATCTCCATCAAGGTGTGGATAGTTAACGATGTTAAAATTGAAATCATCTCTCTTATCATAGATTTTAGTATGAATACAATCATTTGAAATCGAGAGATGAAGATCGAGAAATGCTATAACTGTATCAGAACTGTTGGCTTCATTCAACGTGAGCTCTGGTGGATAAATGTTAGTAACCATATGAGCAAAGAACGGATTATCAATATTGAGTATGTCATCAAGATACCGAGAAGTATTATTAAAGGCATCAATAATTTCACCCTGGCTAGCAGGTGACAAACTCAACATAAAATCTCTTTCATAGCAGTACAAAAACAAATCTGCAACAAGTGGCGCGCAGTTAGTATCCATAGGAATACCAACAACCTGGCGGTAAATAGTTTTACCGTATCTTATAATGATGTTATCCAGAAGAAAAGATAAGGCTCTACAAACATCAATACAAGTCCACATATTATACTTATCAATGGGGGCGTTAGTAAAGAAAGCCCTGACATTATAACAAGCTAGAAAAGTTGTACCTTCTACAGCAAATGTCTTCTGGATAAGCTGAAGCAATTTTCCTTTGATAAGATTATGTGGTAGTGTAGTATACAGTGTAGAAAAGTCGTAGGTGCTTAGAAAAGAGGCATGAAAATGCTTACACCGTAGTTTGTCAAGAACTTGTCCAGAGTTTTGGATAGACCAAAACAGATTGAGTCCTAATTTCTCGAAGGCCTTTCCGCAATATTTTACAATATGTTCTTTAATCGCGGAAAGTCAGGAATTCAATAGTTTTGATATATTGGTCGTGGTACATGAACTAGAATTAGCGATAAAACGTGCTTTGCAAGGAATTTTGTGAAGTTTGGGTATCCAGTACATTGTAGGGAGCTTCGTCTGCTTACTAATTACAGAAACCTTTATAGTCTCCATAAAGATCACATGCTGGGAAACAATGTCCGTCTCCAGCAGAGGTGTAGTTAGATAAGCAGAAGTACTTGCTAGCTCAGCATTCAAAGTATTGATATAATGTAGTCGTCAGACAATAATTATATTGTTGGAAGCTTTGTCTGCTGGAACTAGAGCAAATTTAGTATGTAAATTCTGAATACCCTTCTTAAGGTGTCGTGAATTGTAAGTGGAAGGCCGTGGAAGCAGGGATGGATTTGATTCGTAAAATAAAATACGTAATTCAACAATTTCTGAAATAGTTTTCATCCAAGCAGTAAGTGCATGTTTATCTGCTTTTTCTCGCTTACACCGCTTTGTACAGAAATCCGTTAAAGAACCCACAATTTCAATGCGACAGGCATTACAATCAATATTAGATGGAAGTCGATACTTAGGCCCTTTGGCAATTAAATGCCGAATCCTCTTATCCTCAATTACATCAAGATTTCCAGTAAGAATGTGACCGGCAGGATCGTAACAAAATTTAGAATTTTGACAATCTCAATCAGTAGGAATAGATGTCTCGATCTCAAGATCAGAAGCGATCCTATTATAATTGAAAATAAGATTTCTAGTAGATTTCTTATACTTGTAACATATAACAGGAGTCTCAATATTCTTGAAATACTTTGGAATTATGTCAGTCACCCGCATATCATTAAAAATACCGGCTAAATTAATGAAATCGATGCCTTTATCAACATAAGTTATCTTCAAAAAATGCCTTTGATGGTCAGATGGAGCATCTATATGTGGACGCAAAATATGTTGCGTGTAACTTTGAATAATAGATGCAACCTCATATAATGGATTAGTACGGACATAAATGGCATCCGCTTCTTCGTCAAGTTTCTGTAAGCAAGAAAAATACAGACTGACTACTTTGCTAAGGAGGGCGTGTCTACCCGAATTTTTATAAATAGAATAAAGGTCTGCAACAGTAAAGACTTTCTTAAATTTACGTTTAGATTATGGTTCTTCCGGAGACTATGTGACAGTCGTTTACGTTTACGAATAAAAAATATGCTAAAAGGATCTATATCTGGGGTATTGGAAATGTTTCCTTCTTGATAAATGTAATCGTTTAACCCCAATGGATAAGGAGTTTGTAAATGCTTTATCCATTTGAGTTCAGCAATATATCTACAGCTTGTATCTTGTAACATTTGGTAGCAGTATTATCAAATTCAATATATTCCACGGGTTGAATGCTAACATCATCTATGGAATGCCCCGAATCCCTAAAGTGTGTATAAAGACAGTTAACAAAAGTTCGCGACTTTATTATTATGTATGACAGTTATGTCCCCTTAGTTGTTAGCGCCAAACACATATTCCCATATATATTCTAAACATGATTTTATTCATGTCCCGTTGACCTCCTGCATTCGGTCACATGTCTTATTGATGATAAAGCTGAATGGTGAAAACAGTCGAAAGTACGTTTTGACTGCGGCACGAGGCAGGCAGTAAATTAAAAATACTCACGAGCATCTCAGGGTTGTACTTACAATGCATTGCATGTCATGCAGTTTAGCAAGAAGTGCACATGTACTTGGGTTTATATTCAACGCATACATATTGGATGTATTCTTGATTAGTTAAAATTATTGAACAAGTTTACTAAAACATGGATTGAACTATCAATAATGTACGAAGGTATTCATACATATAACTGTTGTTCTTTCTAATACCAACCGTTGTGGACAAACCTGTGCTCGTGCCAGATTATAACTGATTACAAGAAAATAATTTTGACCTAGTCTCGACTTTCGTTCCACGTCGCCACGGGCCTTACTGCACGTGTCAGTCAAGATATAAGTGATTGCCATACTCCTAATACAAATTTCAAAGTGTTTGCGATTGAACATAATGCTTTACTTGTCATCTAAATGTACTTTTCAAATAAATATCTCAATATTCGATGCGGAAAAAGGTTACTGCTAATGTAAATGTTCTAAAAGTTGTTTCAACTTTTATGGTAAATATGTCGGGACAAAAGTAAATTAATATATGTTTGATTTTATCAGAGGAATGAGCGTTAACAAAGGAAATAATTGCAGTGTAAGGCAAACCAGCAATATGTGTCTGTGTATTTTACATTGCATCGTGCATGACCTGCTTTTGATTACAGAACATCACATGACTTGAATTTACATGCATTATATACGCATGCTAAATAAGACTATAGTGTCACAGTTCTTGTTTAATGTTATTGTATAGGAAACATAAAATTAGGCTTGAACTGCATCATTGTTATGGTTTTCAGACGTACAGAATACAATAATTGTCATATTTAATGTATAAATTACATAGAGTACTACCTTCACATAACAAAATACTACTATTCTAGAGACTGAATTTCTTCAGATCCTCTAGTGAGTCAATCTTTACGGTTTCATCACCCTTTGCTTTAATGACAATATTTCCGTCAAATGACCATTTCTTCAGCATCCTACAATGGTATGCAAGTTCTTTTCGTGACTTTGTGAGGTCCTCGTCAATGTATACGTAAAAGTTTTTCTGCTTTTGATTAATTCCGTCCTCGCACCCGACTACGAATCGGTAGTGTTATTACTTACTAGTCCTTTGTGGACTACGCCAAGTCTTCTAATTTTCTCTCTTGTTTGTGTGTGTTGACTTTTCCGTCTAATTTTCTCTCTTGTTTGTGTGTGTTGACTTTTCCGTATTTATTCAGTATCACCTGAACTAAAGAGTTGTCCGTGGTCTGTACTTATTTACATATTATATGGAGTTTGCACGAAGCTCTTTCTTATTAGTGTATACAAGTTATTTACAACCGTTATTCGAAAGTTGTCAATCCCAGGATTCTGAATTTTTTCTGAGAATATAGAGAAACATTGAATAACTAGTTGTTTAACTATGGTTCTTATGGTATAAAAAAAGTCGAACAAGAAATGTAGCATTCACAAAACGTAGTCATTCAAAAGCACGTATTCAAAACAAACAACAGTCACAAGGATAAATAAGTATTTAGAAGTTAAGTACGGCACAGCACAAATGTAACAGTGTTGACAACGGGGGTACCGCCTTGGAACGGTAACTAAGAAAATCCTTGACAGATTATACGGTCTAAAAACTAGGCAGCATTATAGCAATACAATATGATATGTATATACATACATGCATATAAAACAAAGGTCTAGAAACTCACAACAAGGTAAGTTCGCAATGACTTGGTATAAGACAGAGCTACAAAATGATAAACAAACTTTAGGGCACGACAAGACAAGATTTAAGACAAATATTCATGATATGGTCCACAATCTTTCAGGTTATCGCACAAAGAGAACAGCGTAGTGGCTAACTTTCAATGCGGCAACCACTAAATATGCAGTGCGTTGCACTTGATAGTGTCGTAACCTAGTTTGTTAAATTTGCTCGCAAGTGTGATAAATATTGTATGAACGTATCATGGCAACGGATCTTACGAAGTTTGTAAATAACGTCACCATAGAAGTTCATGGTAACGGAGATCCTGAGTAGTTCTTCAGTTATACAATATACAAATGTTACGAATGTTAAAGTCCTCAACTCTGCTACAACCTCGGAAAACAAGAATAGGTTGAGCTCATTTCTAACAATTTAAAATATTTATATTTTAGCGTATATAGTGTTCACTGTCGGTAAACTCCGAACTATCGAATCCCGTTGCAGCACAAGTCAACATATGTAAACATTGTGAAATAAATGGCTCTAGATTCAATATAGCAAGTATGTCATAGTTTTATATCTATCTAATTAAAACATTACTTGTATAAACTCAGTATATGACGACTGGTACCGTCGGAGACAGCTGAACTGAATGGTTTTAGTGGTTTAAATGTAACCTGTAGCTTTTAGCCGTTTTACAATTGATACACGAATGGAGCCATGTTTTAGTATAATATCACTATGGATCTTTGTTGCATAATTACGTATCCTAACACAGATTATTTTAATTAAATGTCCGATATCATGTGTTTTGAAGACTATGTGTTATGGTATAAACTTCTGGGGTGACCACGGTATTAAGCAAGTGCTTGTGCTTCGTCTACTAAATATGGAAATTGAATTGGAAACGGCGCTATACTCAATAGGTGTCGGACTTGTATTGTTTTGTTTCCGGCGAAAGTAGCGCTTGACAAAAAATAATCTCAACATGAAGCAAGGCATATTTTAAAAGGGGCAATTATATGTTATTTCTAATGAAAACTGGTAAAATACATTCAGCTGGGCCACTTTTCTTGTGCATTGTATCCCTGCTCCAAAGGTCTACACAAACATGTGATTTTCTGACAGGATTTTATTTTGGCGAATAGCAAAAATACAAGAGTATCGACCAAAGTCTGGATGTTTGTCATTATATTGGCTAGGTATGTTTAATGAGAGAAATGCATATCACTGGTTTCACAGTATGTTTGTTTATCTGGCGACAGCTCTTGTAAAATGAGCATTTTCATTATTTGTTCAATGAGCCAAATTAATACCGGTCCGAGCCCACTAGTGCTATATACGGGATTCATCTCAGTATCAGTATTTCGGAGCTTAACTACAGCGGTGTTGATTTATCATTTCTACACCACTTTACTAACATATATGGTCAAATAAGATTAGCAGGTGAATAAATTGAATAAAATAATATTGATACATACAGTATTTCAATGAACCTTGCTTCATTCTAGCTTAATCTGCTTAGTAACACCTCAATGGATATGTTACCATCAAATAAGTGGAAAATATTACTCAGTCAAAATTTAAAAATTGTGCATATTTTTAAATCTCCTTATTAACACTACAAACCATCTAATTTATGATAAATATTTAGCTGTGGGTTTTATTTATCCTTAACCTTATTAGCAATTTAAGAAAACGTCTTAAATCGATAGAAAAAGGTATTGAAAAAATTGATAAAACTTTACTTAAGTTAAGATATTACTAATAAGCTTTATGAATACGGACCAGAGAGTTATTCATCGCCAATATATTCCTCAGTCTGCAATTTACCGACAGTTCAAACAACTGGATACTCAAACAACAGAGACGTGTAAAGATGGATATGGACAAAAAATAGACTTTAAATATTAATCGTCATATTAATTATTTATTATCTTGACTTCTGCAAAAATAGATGTGTGTGGAAATCGCCGAACACGATACATATAGAAACAAATACGGCAGTCTCAATTTGATTGAGATGGTTTATGAACAGTAGTATAAAAAGCTTACAATCCTTCACGCCCTCTATTCCAAGGCTGAGCAGAACTCAGTATTTATAATGTCAATAGTACGAACATTTTAGATTTCCCGAAGATGGTATGCATATGAATATGAACATGAAACCTTAAATGTGATTATTTCATCATTCCATGGCCAGAAGGGTATGGTTCCCGTTTCTAGCAAAATGTTTTTTCCATAAACGAGAAAACAATGGGCGAAGTAAACAAAATACAATTTAATTGGGAGCAGAGCTTATGAAGCCTGGGTATCACAAGTAATACTCAAACGACTAAATTAACAAGACCTCGGTCTGAGGGTGTCTCACCCACCGCGGCAAACCGCATATGAAATATTTTATTGAATTGTGTTTCAATGATGTCCACCAAAGACAACACTTCATATGACCAAGTATCAAACAAATAAAAGCAACGTAATCATAAGAAGTTAAGTTACTGAGGTTAAGTGGTTTAACCAGGGTGTAGTTTTGGGAAAATAATGCAAAGTATGACCTTGACCTTGGTATTTTTTGACGTTCAGCGATGTCCACCAGTGCCAAGAATACATATCACCAAGTATCGAAGACATAAAGTCAGGCAATCATAAAGTTAACTGAGGTTAAGTTACCTAACCAAGGTTGTTACCTAACTAAGGTTAAGTTTGGGGGAAATTAACGCAAAATATGACCTTGACCTTGGTATTTTTTGTCATCCAACTATGTCCACCAATGCCAACTAGAGCTGTCGCCTTTTAAGGGCGACAAATATACCCTCACTACCAGTCGCCCCCCCCCCCCCCCATTCCCCACCCTACTGTTTAAGTAAAGATTGATTGGAATGGGAGTTTCATGATCAGGTAATGGTGGCATTGACTTTTGACCTACTGACCTCGAAACCAATAGGGGCCATTTTTTCATCACAGGCCGTCCACCTATTAAGTTCCATGAGATTTGCTTCAGGGGGAGAGGAGTTATGGAGCGGACAATAGTTTTCATTATCTGATCCCGGCAACCTTGACCTTTAATCTACTGACCTCAAAATTAATAGGGGTCATTCTCCCACCACAGGCAGCTCACCTATGTAGTTTCATGAGATTTGCATTTAGGAAGAGAGGAGTTATGGAGCGAACATTGTTTTTCATTATCGGGTGCTGGTGACCTTGACCTTAGACCTACTGGTCATCCTCTCAATACAGGTAGTTCGCCTGTAAAGTTGCATGAGCTTTGATTCAGGAGAAGAGGACTTATGGGGTGAACGAGGGTTTTCATTATCGGATGCCGGTGACCTTGACCTTTGACCTACTGAATCAAAATCAGAAGTGGTCTTTCTCTCACCACAGGCAGTTTACCTTTGAAGTTTCATGAGATCTGCTTTTGAGAGGGAGGAGTTAAGGAGCGGACAAGGTTTTTCAGTATCGGGTCCCTGTGACTTTGACCTTTGATCTACTGACCTCAAAATCAATAGGGGTCGTCCTCTCACCACAGGCTGTTCATGAGATTTTGCTTCAAGTTGAGCGGAGTTATGGTGCGGACAAGTTTTTTCATTATCGGGTCCCGGTGACCTGGAACTTTGACCTACTGAACTCAAAAATAATAGGGATCATTCTTCCACCACAGGCATAGGTTTGCTTCAGGGGAGAGGAGTTATGGAGTGGACAAGGTTATTTCATTATCAGGTCATGGTGACCTTGACCTTTGACCTACTGACCTCAAAATCAATAGGAGTCTACCTCACATCCCAGGTAGTCCACGCATGAATTTTTATGAGATTTGCTCCCGGAGGAGAGGAGTTATGGAGCTGACAATGTTGCGGTCTTCAAACAGACAGACGGACAGAGTGAAACCAGTATAACAATACATATGACCAAGTATCGAAGACATAAAGTGAGACAATCACATAAAGGTAACTGAGGTTAAACTACCAAACCAAGGTTAGGTTTGGGGAAAATAACGCAAAATATAACCATGATCTTGGTAATTTTTGTCATTCAGTGATGTCTGCCAATGCAAACAATACATATAATCAAGTATCAAACAAAGACACTACCTAGGTTTTCATTTCGTAATTTAAAATCGGGAATCTAGGAATTTCAAAATAAGTTTGTTTTAGTTCATGCTGATAAAGCAGCTAATAATATAATTATTGTTTGGCGCCTCCATTACGTCAATGTTTTATTGTAACACTGTAGCCTTGCCATCGTACTTAACCGAATTACAGTTATAAATGTAAAACAATTATAGTTAAAGTCAATCCCCATCCTAAATAATCATGCAATGGGAGTTTCCAAAATATGTCAGCTAACTCCGTGGTTAATCATCTGAACACATGTAATTGTTTACGTGCTCTAAACTTAGTTTCTTTGAAAGTTTCTGGAAAACTATAAAGTCTGGGAGTTAAGGTATTGCCATATTAGGGTAGACCATTCGCCGAAATATCTTGTAGGTAATGTATGCATACAACGATGCAATCATCATTGCGTTAACTTGTAGCTACCTAGGTCGATGTCCATATGTGGGGCATGACTAACTGCCGAAAGGTAGTCTGGGGGAATCTTCTTATATATTACTGAGCGCACGGAAAGTCTAAGAGAGTAGAGAGTAGAGAGTCGAGGGTTCAGGAGTGGAGAGTTAGTTTCAACAGTCAGTCGGTCTTGTATCCACAAGATGGATCCCCGCAGTCTAAGACAGAGTGTGGGATAAGTTAAACTATACTATGGAAGCTAGTATAGTAGAGCAGTTATTCAGCGTTACATAATAATTTGAGGATCTGGACATTTGAAAGTTTCTAAATACTATGATACGTTGTGAACATAAGACATTTATTAATAGGGACTATTAAGCAGTTAACAAATGGAACTACTGAAAACCACTATTCAAACGGATATGCATATATATACACATAACAGGATGTTCATAGCGTATTATGAATGTGTAATTATTCGGACTGTTTTATATGTACCAATACATTATGGAAATCACAACGCGAAGTCCAAAGTCCGGACCTTGTTATTAAATGTAGCAAGCATGGCATACGACCCCGTAGTGCTACATTATCTCAGGAATAATACTAATACTAATACTAATAACTGAAGATAATGTTGTTTTGACGCATATCGCTCAGTGCAAGACGTTCAAGGCTGGGATAGATGAAAAGCAAAACAGACTTCAAACGATGTACTGGATTCCCAAATTACACAAACAACCATATAAAACTCATTTTATTTCCAATTCTATTTCTTGCACCACTGTAAATATCTCCAAACTTTTAACATATTGTCTTACTGCGGTTAAAGATCATATTAAACAATATTGTGCTAAAGCTTATGAAAACTCTGGGATTAATTTATTTTGGTCTATTAAAATTTCAGGCGACGTTCTTGATAACATTTGCAATAAACGTCATGCTTCATCTGTAAGTACTTATGATTTTTCTACACTATTTGCAATTTTACTCGGTACAACTTTACTCGGTATCTGGATGACATATTGAACATTGACAACCCTTTCTTTCCAACTATGGTTAATAATATTTATCCTAAAGAACTTCAGCTTAACAAAGCTAATATATCTGATAATAACTCTTCTTTTCTTGGTTTAGATCTCTCGATTGAAAATGGTGAAATAATTAGAAAATTCTATGACGAGAGAGATGATTTTAATTTTGACATCGTTAATTATCCCCACTTGGATGGGGATGTTTCCCGAGCAACTTCTTATGGGGTGTTTGTGTCTCAACTTATTCGTTTTTACGGATCTTGTACTCGAGCTGAGGACTTTAATATTCGTAATATTTGTATAACTAAAAAGCTACTCAATCAGGGTTACCGTTACCATAAACTTCGTAAAACCTTTGCAAAATTTTATTATCGTAACCTTGATCTTCTTTCCAAATAAAGTAATTTAAGGACTCTTCTGCGCCAAGGACTATCACAACCTGACTTCTATGGTGATGTGATTTATAAACTTCGTAAGATTCTTGGTCATGATCAATTTCATACTATCTTTGTCAAACTTGTTAAAAAGTTTATTAAAAGAGGTTATGACCCTATCATTTTGCAACGTACTGCATGCTTGGTGGTGGACCCTTTTACAATTCGCCTCTATGCTTTCCTCTTTAATTGTACGATGATCGGACAGGCTGTGGATCCTATGATGACGCCTACCTAAAGCCCATTGGGACGGTGGCGTTTGATGTTTATCTATGATCTTTCTTATCGTGCCCTTAATGGTTTATTCTCTTGTTGCTCTGGCTTCTGCCAAGTCACTAAGTACCTTCATTGTGGCTTTCTAGGCTATTGTTTTTTTTGTATTATATTTACACGAGCATATTTGTGTTTTACTTATATTTGCCTATTGATGCTGCCTTGTTGGTTAGAGATTAGATCATGGCGGGGATTTCTTTATTTACATTGTTCTGTTTTAATGGGATGACAGTAGGGTAAGTGTGAGGCTTGGTGCACCCTAGAACCGGTTTAAACCCCCAGTGGCCTTTGTTGCCACTGACCGTTTCAAGGCGGTAGCCCTATTGTCAACCCTTTTGTGTTTGTGATGTCGTTTGCATTTTTTATTACTTTTGCCTTCTCGTTTGTCTGTTTGCGTGTTTGTTTTTGTGTTTTGTGGTTGACTTTCGTCCTTGAATGCTGCTTTCTCTGTCCAATATTTTTATCTTTCTTTACCACACAACCTTATCAAAAACAAGCTTATTGCTCTCATTCAAAAATCGTTTAATAGGGAAAATACTACATTGTTGGCCTGTAACAATATTAAAGCGTTTTTTATTAACGCCAGTTTGCACAATTACACTATTTGCTTGGTGGTGGACCCATTTACAGTTCACCACCTCTTTAATTGTGCGATGACCGGACAGGCTGTGTACCCTACAATGATGTCTACCTAAAGCCCAGAAGGACAGTGACGTTCATGTTTGTCTGCAATCGTGTTTTGTCGTGCCCTCAGTGGTTTATTCTCTTGTTGGTCAGTCTTCTGCCAAGTCAATGAGTACCTTCTTTGTGGTTTTCTAGGCTTTTGTTCTTTTTGTATTTATATATACACGAGCCACTTTGTGTTTTACTTATATTGCCTATTAATGCCTTGTTGGTTAGAGAATAGATCATGGCGAGGATTTCTTTATTCGCAATGTATAATTTTATTGGGATGACAGTAGGGTAAGTGTGAGGTTTGGTGCTCCCTAGAACCTGGTTTAAACTCCCGGCGGCCTTTTTTGCCACTGACCGTTCCAAGGTGGTAGCCCTATTGTCAACCAATTTTGTGTTTGTGACGTCCTATGCCTTTAATCTTTATTACTATTGCCATTTATGTTTGTCTGTTTGCGTGTTTTGGGGTTTACTGTGTTCTGTTAAAGCTGCATTTCCTGTTCATCATTAGCTTTTGCTAATTATAATGTATATAGTGTATGTAATTTGCCATAGTTGTAAACTTATATGTCATGTTTGTAAACGTCAGTATGTACGTTTTAATCATTATGATTAAAGGCATATTGACCATTGAACTTAGAAACGTTTTTCGGTGAAGAATGCAAGCACATTGGTAATACGGACGGTCAGTAAAGTGTTTTCATTTACAGGGACTGCGTGTCTTGTAGTTTGACTGTCAATGAAGTGTTTTCATTTACTGGGTTAAAACTTATCTTCACTCAGCAACGGGTTCTATGTCATTGTTTATTTAAAGTCTGTGGTAGACAAACTAAGTTAAAATAGTCAGCAATTGATTTGCAACTATTGATAACTATTAAAAATCCGTGGTGGATTAATAGGCAAGTATATCCGTATTAATATTCACATTATATGATATATGAGGTACTCGAGTTCCTAGTAAATGCCACCTTTCTTTATCGGATTGACTTTCTTTGTCTGGCTTCGGAAAATGAAGCCCTTGTTCTAATAAGACTTCCCTTTCGGACGTATTGGCTTCAATGCCGTTCATGTTCTTACGTGCTAAAGGTGTAAAATAAAAAACGCAAAATCATTGTTCTTACGTATTTTAATAAAACCATCATATATTGACAACTAATGGGATAACATAATTGATACAGGAGTGTACATATTATAAACAGAGTGTACATATTATAAAACAGAGTGTACATATTTTAAAATAATAGAGTGTACCTATTATAAAACAGAGTGTACATATTTTAAAACAGTAAAGACAAAAATGTATACGTAGCCTACGGGAAAATGCATGTAAATGTGCAAAAATGAAAAAGCTAATTACACATTTTAAAACAGAGTGTGCACATTTTAAAACAGATAAATATTTCAAAGCGCCAATGACAAATTTGGTTTAAACGGATTTCATTTCACATGTTTTTACACCATCAACATGTTTTTACACCATAAATATTTGTACACAATAGAAGAAAAAGGATTAGAACGAAAGTGAACTACTCATGATGTTCTTCTCCTAGATATGATTTTAATTGTACACAATTGATGACATGTTTATCAGCACTACTTTGATATGTTTGTATTATAAATTCTGGAAGTGTATATCGCCAATGAATAGTGCTAGCAAAACTAGTTGATACATATTACAGAATAGCTTGTTCAATCAAATGAAAGAAGCTTAACACAGTAGAGTAATAAGACATACTAAGCGGAAAAAAAATAACGATTTGAAATGTTAAATCGAGTAAAAATGCCAAATTTAAATAAAAATTTAAAACAATATTAACTCATTTTAAGATATAGTCATTGTTACATATTGTTGAAAAATTATACATTAATAAGGTACCTAAATCGATTAATATCCATAGGGCACAGTGTCAAAATTGTCCAGCCTTCTTCTTTTTGTGTATACCATTTGGTAATTTTTCTCTTCTTTCCTATTGTACAATTTTCGCTTTCTTTTATCTCTACAGATTTTTCTCGGATTGGTAATGGTGATGGTTGATTGACTTTTCGGATCAGTCACCAAAGTTCTAACGGCTTCAAAGTTGATCAATTGACTATTGGAAAAGTTAAGAGTAAACCCTCTGACTTTACATGTTTATTTTTACCAGAACTAGTACGATAGGCATAGTTTTTGGGACCACCCGAAACAAATTCTACTATATGTTCGTCGATAGCCAACTGATTCGTGAGTTCACCGAGGTAGTCAGCGAGCGGAGGGTCAAATTGGTAGGGTCGGCTCACATAGATGACGATGTCAGTGTCATAGTACAAAACACGTGAATTCAATTGTTCCAGCTCACTGTAAAGTTTCAGACGAGCCCAGCAGGTGGTGAAGGTGGCCAAATAGATATTGGTTTTGTTATCTTCTGGCAGACAATCCTTTGTGTAGCACCATTCCATTTGAATGGTATCATCAGCTACGATATGAACATTTTGAGCTTGTTTCATCGGATCGGAGAAGACCTAAAAGAATTCCTTCACTTCGATTTCATTAAAAAAGACGGTCTGACGCATGTTTTGACGTTCACCAAATTGACCCAAGAAACTATTGAGACACAGTTTGGCGAGAGCTCTTGTACGTACTTTTCAATATCTTGATCAGTTTTGATCGAGTCGGGGGATCCACTGGCTTCCTGTTTGAATTTCAAGAAGGTATCGATGTACTTGGCGAAAAGACCACCCTCTCGACTTTTGTTCAATGGTCATGTACATCATTTTTGAGCCGTTGTAGATGATCTTGTCCGGACGCATGGATTGGTCGATCAAATATTCTAGTAAGAAGTAGCCATCGTAACCTTTCATGTTGTGAGCTACGGTTTTAAAGTACTGATGTTGGTCAGAAAAGAGCCATTGTCCAAACTTCGTGGCTGTATCCTCACCTTGGAAGATGGTTTCTCTAAATCCGCAGGTACCCGGTCATGGACCTTCATCTTCATTATCATAAAAGTCGACGTTATCGCATTCTTCGCACCGGGTACCGCATCCTTTCCATACATATTGGGGATTTAACGGCTTGTCGATACATTTGGAACAGACGGTATGAGCCACGACGAAATTAGGTCGATGGGTAGCTTTACCGCACCATAACGTCATACAACGTTGACATTTCGAGCAGGATTTACATAGTTGGTCAGTTCGACAGTCTAGACAAGTCATCTTCTTTAACGGACTATAACCCTCTTGACATTCCAGGACTTCATCCTGACTACATTCAAAATCGAAAAATACAAATTTAGGTATAAACTTTCTTTCGGTGGGTGTGGCTCGAAGGTAGCAGAGATGATCGTATAAGACAAACTGTTGACACGAACTGCAATGGTACTCTTCGCATCGGTGTTCCTCTTTCTTTCTCTTAGTCGAATTGATCACCTTGTAACAAGTAGGACACTTCCAACATTTTTTACACTGAGATATACCGTTGGCTTTGTTTTTGCCCTTCATTTGTTTAGGCTGAATTTAGTGACGGCGGTAGCAGCCTGCGGACCTACACGTCATATAACATTTGTTACAATCGATGGTAGTGTCGGTTTTGGGACAGTGGTCGCTTTTACATACGATACAGGTCGTTTCACATTGGTGGTCTTCTCTGGTGTTGTAATATTTGAGGCATTTGTCGCAAACGTAAATAGAGCTGAAGAAGCTAGTAATACTGGTAATGGCGTGGAAAATGGTCGTCGTCTACAAGGTAGATGTAAATACAGGGCCGTTGATCCGTAGTTGAACCGGTAATAAACTTGTTACCAACCTGGCACTGACCACACTTATACGGATATTTAGGACCTCTTCAAAAGCGGTTATATCGTTTAGACTGGCGGGACCGTCCAATGGTACTCCAGCAAGTATGCTAATGGCTACGGCCAGTTGTTGTTGTTCATCTCTTGTCCTTGTCCGTAGCTGTTTGAAGTAATGTTTTGGAACTTGTCTATGTTCTAAAATCAACGGTAAATTACTTTTCCCATGTCGTTGTCGTGTAATGGCCTTCTATTCATAGAGGGTACAACGGTGTAGTTTCACCCAGCTTACTCCTATCGCCCTGGCCATACAGAGCTGGTCGTCGTTTTCGATGGTGACAACTAATTTCTTTAAGTCGAAAGAGTTGTTCTTCCCACGCAGCCTCGTGATTCGTCGCCTAGCCCCACCTTTGGGTAAATCGATCAACCCCACAGTTATTTAGAAACTGTCATTGACAGCGAGGTCTTGTTTACTGTTGAGGGCTCTTTCGACGACCCCCATGACAGTGTCGGCATTTAACGTGTCCCATTACTGTAGAAGAATGACAATAGCATCTTTTAAGCCCTCGTGGTGGATAACTACTCTCCCTAAATCATTTCCCGCCAAATCTCCACGAGCTTAATCGAGTATCTCGTCAAACAGTTTTATCTACAGCCGCATTTTTAGCGTAAGTACGCTCCGATTTCTTTCGAATGGTATATTGTAGACCGGCTGTTGTGTCCCTGATGTTGGACGGTCCTGACTGAGGCTCATCTCCACTCCCTCGCTGTATGGCTGGTGTAATTGTGGGGTTCCATTCACCGTCATTTAAACACATGTAACTGGTTTCTTCCATCTCTTCATCAAACAACAGCACTTTAATAGACCCTTCTATTTCTTCTTGTTCTCTTAAATATTGCAACGCCATTTCAAAGTTTTCTTATTTTGATTCACCTCCCAAAAGAGTATGATAATGGACCTTTGGAAACGGCCGAACACGGCACATACAAAATATTGCAGTCTCGGTTTGATTGAGACTGTTCATGAACGGTAGTGAAATATGCTAGCTACCGCTCAAGTTGACATCCATAGACGGAGGTGTAATTGGTCTTCCCACATTTTGAAGAATTGTAATTCTTCATATACAAAGTTGTCCCCATATTGTGGATTTTCGATTTGAAACAAACGTAAATGCACAGCGTGTGAATCTTGGATCCCCATATAGCTGCTACATTTCGCAACTCATCGGCATCGGTCAACCTATAAAATATACTTTCCATCCATGGGTCCATCTAAAAAAACAAAAACATTATCATTATTGTATTAATCACAAATCTACAAAATATCAGGAAAGCACACTCACGCACTCGAGTAAATAATACAATTAAATATTATATTGTTTTCTATTTAAAGTTCGTAAAGCTCAGTGGTAAATCATATTCAACTGCAGTAAACACATTATCCAGCGCGCGTTTGTGGGTGGGTATAGGTGTCCGCGTGCGTGTGCGTGTGTGTGCGTGCGTGCGCGCGTGTGCGTGCGTGCGTGTGTGTGTGTGTGCGTACGTGGTAGTAGTTGTAGTAGTTGTAGTATCAGCAGTAGTTAGACCTGCCAATCACAATTACTTTACATTGAATAGCAGACACCTGCAAGTGGCTATACTTATAAAGGTGAGATTAAATGCTATCCCCAGAGGGGTTACGGAGACGAATTTCAACCCTACAACGATTCGAGAGATTGACTGATTTCTACGTGTAGTCAATTTAAACAATTGCTGTAAACTGTATATATGTTTACTACGCTGTGTATACATTTTACAATAAAAATAGTTAATCAATATCAGTGTGTTATTATTTCATCGATTAAGCAAATGTCCGTATATTTTCAAATGTGTGTAGTGTACACAGATGTTATCATTATCGTATTAATCGCAAATCTACAAAATATCAGGAAAGCACACTTCGTCTCGTTTAATAGATGTTAAACTGAATTATCTAAAAACACATTTCTTCAATAATTCAACGGAAAAAACACACTGTATTTGATATTTAATACATTACAGAAGTAGTTAAACATAATTGATATACCACTCGTTTACGCTCTAAACTAATCGTTTAACTCTTAAAGAAATGGCAATCTACCGTATGTCTGTTAGACAGGTTTAACTACGTACAGCGATGATACATTTATCAGATACTCGCAGAACTTTTTTTATTGAGAATTTCATTTAGATACTTGTTTTTTTCCCGATAACTATTAAAAAAAGTTATACGAGTTTAAATCAGTTTACCTTAAAACTGTATAACAAGAAAGTCGATGTACTTGTCATAGGAACACCTTAACAGGTGTTAAATCGTGAAATCATATTGATATACTTTAGCAGAACACACGCGCAGAAATTCTTCAAGCACTTGTTTTAATAAATAAGTACTGTTTGTATCAGTATTACAAATTATTTTATGAAACAATTATTTTTTTCTTTAATTTCTTACCTGTTCATCTTCTCTGTTCTTTACAGCTGACAAGGTCCCACCTTTACAACTGATAATACGATCTGTCGTCTCTCTTCTTACAACTGATAATATGATGTAAATGTCCCACCTATTTATACTGTCTGTTTATGATATTCTAGAAATAGTATTATTTCGCAACGCCTTGAAACATGTCTGTTCTTGGCATGACCTAAAAATAGAAAAACATTTCACAATCGGTAAAAACATGGCTATTTCACAATATTGAATCTGAACCATTTCACAATATTTTATCATCTGATGACGTCACTTCCTGTCATTTCTGCGCATGCGCAGTTGTGAGGCCAAAGGGACCCATTTACTAATGTCTGTTGTTAGTATTTCTTGCATTAGTTCTTATCAATAATATTTCCAAAATCGCACAAACTAATATATAGTTTCGCACAACTCATTTACTAATACTAATTTAAGAAAATATTCTAATAGTATATACTTTATAAGATTGAGTCCAATATTCATTTAAGCTTTATTTTCCAAAATGTAGTACTAGCCTACACTCGGGTTCTGTATTCAGTACTACCATATGCCTTCAAGTGCATTTAATTAAGTATTACATGTTATTTATTACATTACGTTCGATGTGGGAGTGTAATAAAGCCATGATTTATTTATCACATTACACTAGTGAACTAAATATGCAAATGAAAGCCGAATCATCGTTCGTTCCTTTCCGTTCATCTTGTTGTGCAACGGAATTGTCGCGTCTATTTCCGTAACCGTTTAAAATTCCTGATTACGGAAATCTACGAGGTAGTTCCGTTGTTCCGTGGCGTACGGAGAAGACCGAGTCAACATACAACGTCATCATACGACGTTATCTATATCAAGCCACAAGGGAATTACAACAACAAATGTTCCTCATGAGGCTTTTTTTGTTAGTTATTTGATAAATAGAATATTCTATTCGTGCCAATTTAATATAAAATTTATTAAACTCGTTGGATAAAATTAATATGATGCTCGGAACAGCCTCGGATCATATAACGGTATCTAACTCGTTTATTAAAATCAATATTAAACAGGCAATCATGTAAGATCCTTTATATACTAAACATATAAACTGTCTTTACATTATGTTTGAGCGACTGGCAAATGCTGCTGCTTACCAGGAATTATACATGTTCTTTTGATATGCAATCGGTAAGGTTTTATAGATACATGTACCTGTAGTTAATCTTACAAAGATACCATTCTTCTGTAAATCCATTATTTCAGCTGGTAGTTGTGACAAATTTTCCATCGGTTCCCCCACCGGAATTTCTTCCGTAGCTACTGGACAAACTCTGGCGAGTGCAACTGCCTGCTACATAATGGTCGTGCATGCAACTGACAGTCCCGCTACAGGAAAGCTCACGGGTACTATAAGGCGACTGTTCTTCTCGGCTGTACCACTGCCGCCCAGCGCGCCAGTGCGACTGCCATTCAGTGCAATAGTACCACGGCAATCACCGCTAGTGCGAGGACTCTTCTTCTCGCACTTGTAATGATATTTAAGTAGATATATTATCACGTTAATAATCTAGGTTATTTGCTAATTTCAGAAACATATTTGAAACAATACTGCAAACAAGCGGTAACAAAATAATAACTTTCCAAAATGTAAATATCATGGGAACCACCACTTCTCTTCTATTATCAGTATTTGTTCACGCTATTTGTAACTAAAGACTATATATTCATCGACAAAACATTTAGTTTGTCTGAGTTTGAACAGTGTGTATAGTCACTCCTTATTATACTTGTATTGTTTACCATATTAAAGGAACGCAACAGGATGTTTCTAAAATAATTTAGTTTTTTTTAAAAAGACCTAACTGCTGATAAAAAATGGTGTTACATCATTTTGTTTAGCTCTGAAATTCGAATTTGCCATTTATTTCGAATGAAATGGTGAGAAAATGTTTAAATTAAAACTAGTGCGTAACCTAGGATAACACATATTGCTGTGCAAAATGCACTCCTTGTAAATAAGTGATTCTTTTAAGGCTCATTCATTATGTTTAGACCTAGCACTGAAAATAACATTGCTTGTCATGTTATGTGGGACACATGGACCCCCACTGAAACCCGTATGTAACCCTTTAACCATTTATTAGCCCAGTTCGGTAACATGGTTTCCTTCCCTTTAATGGGAAATACAGAGTTGTCACATTTTCAACTTCCTGTGAGCAAATTAATTTTCTTAACCCAGAACCGAAGAGCTTGTAAAGGCATACTTCCCAACGCTAACTGGTCATTGAAAAAGCATCGAAAGCTTGCTAATTTACTGCTGACATGTTACATGACCGGACATTTCAGGTATATAAGTTGAGGCCAGATTAAAGTTATTTCTTTGTTTAACATTGCTATATTGAATATTATCTAGGTTATAGCTAAACACATGTACTTGACTTCAATGAAGAATAATATAAGTTAATAATTTAGCTGCACTAAATACAAAACATTTCCGGTAAATAAATTCTTTATTGTTTTGGAACAAAAATAAAACCAATACACAATTTATGAAAAACCTGCTTTATGTGTTTACTTCATACAAAAGCTTTATTGAGCGGGCCTCGTCATCTGATATTTAATTGTATATCACAATAATTTGCTCATGCAATGTATGTCTAACAGTGATCTACAGTAAAGGTTCATACTACTGGGTATGCAAATTATTACTCTTGGACATGCAGAGTTGTAATATCTAACCTTCTGTGAGCAAATTGTGCTAAAAGCTGAAGAGATTTTAAAGGGGCATACTCTTTTTAAGTAATTACCGAACTGGGCTATACCCGTATGTGTGCTGTCACCATGTATTAAACATTTTATGAATATGAATGAATAGTTTATTTTAAATCCAATAGGCATCTGCCCGTGAGATACAAATATGATAATATAATAATGACAGACAGTGATATTTTAAGACACAAATAAGCAATAATACAAAACTGAAATACGCATAACAATGGTATACATTATCTCAATGAATAATACTATGAACTTCTACCGTGGAGAAGGTGTTCAATATATAGTATAAATATCTTGCGACCTTAATAAACATCTGCTTAATCTTTTTTGTTTCAAAAGTATTACATGTTATATATAAACTTATCATACACACACTTGAACCCTTAAATACATACTCACATACATGTATACTCATACACAAATGTATTAATACAGTACTTACAAAAAGCATATAAATTAAAACTTCTCTACCTATATAAATAACCATGATAATTATGAAAATATAATATTTCATTTCTTAATCCAAATGCCTTGTAGATAAATATACCCAATTTGTTTAAAACCGATATATTTTGACTTTTTAACAATTCAACAAGTTTAAAACATATTAATTTTGGTATTTTCCAGTAATAAGGATGAATATATAACGACCTTCGTTCCTTATATAAACTGCATTCTAGAATGAAGTGATAGTCATCTTCTAAAATATCACATATCTTACACTTTCTTTCATGGAAAGGAGTACTAGTTGGTTTTGACCATCTGCCAGCTTCAACCTCTAACCTATGAGATGAAACTCTGAACTGTGCAAAAACCTTTAAATACTTAAAAATATGTATTTTTTCTAAATATGTCTGAAGCCTAAATTCATAGATATTTCTATAAAATAGTGCACGACTGGATTTTCAAGTCTACTATGCCAGTCTTGGTAAAAATGGTCATGCAGTCGCTGTTTCGCAACAAATAAGAATAATTTAGGTTCACCAACACTTTGGTTAACCCAGACTTCATAAAACCAAGGGATGCTAATAAATCCTTAAATAGTGTTACCCAACTTATTTTGTTCGGTAGTATTTCTAAATCTAGTAAAAGCATGTCATAAACAATTCTAGAATATTTAAGTTGTTCAATATGTAAAAGTTTCAACCAGTATTTAATAATGTTATAATGTCGACGTGTCAAAAAAGAAGATCGAGCAAGTTCACCATATATAAAATCATTTTGTGCTGTTTTCTTGACCCCTAGCATCTTCTTACAAACGTGCATAAGAACCCTTGAAACAAACGTTGAGCTTGTGTAATAGCATGACGATAATTTGAGTAAGAATACGAACACAACGTAAAGTAAGCTGGAGTATTATGATGGGACAGATGTTTTTAAAAACAAAAATGCAACATAACCTTTGAAAATCGGATGAAGTTTATTTTGCTATATTTGATTTCTGCTTAAAACCTTTTTGACAACCATATAAGTTTACATGTTATGATACTGTTCAACTATGCTTCTTTTATTGTTACACCATTTAGATGTAAATACTAATCTTTTTGCAGGATTTAACATTGATAAATGGTGTGTTTCTTCGTTACTATATTCATTTTGTTTCTGTTATTGTCCAATTGTTTAACGGCTCATCAACATAATCGGTTACTTAGATCCGCCTCAGAGTAAGGGGAATGATATTGGAATCCCGAACCTGTTCTATTCTTACTAACGAATAACATTCTATAGTCTTTAACGTGAAAAAGAAACAGTGAAGTACTGAGGTATAACAAATAATACTGCAACTGAGCAAAAATCAAATATATACAAATATGGGATGAATGGTATTTTTAATATAATTTAATTGTTAGTATCAATTAATCGCCAGTCTATATACTTTGTGTTTTGTCCCCAATCTTCAGTTTTAGACTCCAGTCGATAATTGTTCTCAATCTTCCCCATAATTTACTAACATGGTACTTTGTCCTTGACAATATGAACTCTATGTATCTTCCTGAAAACACTCAGTTACGAATATTAACCTGAATATTTTCCAAAATGAAATTCGTTCTCATTTGCTTAATATCGTGAAACAGGATTGTTTTGCAGATTGATAAATATATTTTATTTTTTCATCAAATAGTTTGCGCAAATCATATCGTCCCTATTGGCAAATAGGATATCAAAGAAAAATCTACATCAATTATACTAAGAAGTTATGATAAGATGTCAACGATAAATCAACGCCAACGAAGCAGTGATGATAATATATCAACGAAAAACCAACATAAATTATACTAAGCAGTGATGATAATATATCAACGACAAATCTACATAAATTATACTAAGCAGTGGTGATATGATAAAACAAAATCAAAAGTCAAATCTACGTCCATCGTTTTAAGCACTATCTGTATTTATCTCCATAAATAGCTTGGGCAGCTTGATTTCATGTTTATATTTATATGAAAATAAATACACGAATGCTTGGTAATAAAACGAAAAACACTAAGAACAAAATGCATAATAGAAAATACAATTAAACTATAGAACAAACAATAAGAAATGAACGAATAAGAAAATAAATACATTCGCAAATATAAATAAATAAATAAACAAGTAAATAAATAATAAATAAACAAATAAACAAATAATTCAATAAATAAACAAACAATTAAATAAATAAATAAATAAATAAATAAATAAATAAATAAATAAATAAATAAATAAATATAAATATATATATATCTTTGATCATAACTGTTTGAGGTTTAAACATGTTCAGTATTTATTTTCAACCAGCGCATGTCCGTAAAATACCTAAAAACATGTTTACCTTTCCATCAGTTTACATACATCTATTCCTACAAAATTCATCTTATTTAGTTTTCTGTCGAAGCAGCACGAGCAGAAAGGCCAACGTACATATATATTAGGACATACATATCTTCTTTACGTCTGTGTTCATAAAACAAAACACACTGCCTTCATTTCGTCTCTGAATACATATTGTGAAAAATTATTTCAGTTGTTTTATGCCGATGTTTTCTTCCTTCCTATACATGTATATATGTCGCATTTTCATTTGGTGTATGTATGTGCTCTAGTCCAATTTAAGATGTTGCTGCTTTTTCATGTATTACCGGTTTCGTGTTTACCACTCAATGTGGCAATATACAGAAAACACATGTGAACCGTGTATTCGAAAGAAACAATGATAAATAAACCAGAATACAATAACAACGTTGTGCTCATATATTCAGTTGTTCTTCGAATTACAACAACTCCCGTTGTAATGTATATGTATATGCCCGTGGGCATGATATTGATAAACCATTACCAATTCGCTGTGTGCTTTTGTAAATTAGAATACACGCATTTCTATGTCTCCTGTATGTTTGGCAATCTGTGTTTGGAATTTTCTTTCAATTTTCATTTGTTTTCTTTAAAAAAAAATTAGACATCATACTATCATATTAAAAAATAGTATTCTATCATAACGAATAGAAGGTGAAATATATCATAGTGCTGACTGTAACTGCAGAGTCACCACTACAGGTGTAGTCTGCACATCTGTATTGAATACATATCTGAACAAGTTTTTGGAATATATCACCATGAGTATAAAATATACACTCCTTAAATACAATTCCGGTCCCAAATGATATATGCATACACATATTTAAAGATGCTATCTAATTGTCTTAAAATTGTGTATGTTGTTTGCTCTTTCTTGGTTTTATTGTTTTTGGTGATGAATAACATTACATAAACATTCTGGTACGTCAGTTACAGTGTATCAAAAAATGTTGAATGCATCCAGAAAGCAAGCTACAATAGCAATGTATGATGTTGGATTAAAAACTGGAGTGTTGTCAAATAGCATCTTTTATATTACGCAGATCGTTGGCCATGTGATTTTACATTAGTGATTCTTTGTATCCCTACTAGTCTCGCTTAACATGTCTACGATATGCCATTATACAGATTGCATTCAAAAGTATATGCATAAATTAAATGAACCGTCAATATACAAACACTAGGTATACCTCAAGAAATGTAGAGTAGATAATGCTTTTCTCTAGAAGTGCAAACACAGTATATTTTGAAAGAAATTAGATTTTCAATTATTTTTGTTTTATCTCTACTTCGTAGTTTTTATTCCTATTTCCTTCATTTAATTACAGCTTTTGCGCTTGACACATTACTAAATTGAAACCCGTGTCTGCTCGCGATAAAACAATTTTGGAATCGGTACTTCTTACTCCTTCTGGTGAAACACAGACTACATGCTAGTTGGGACTCATCCGTTTTTGTTATTGGTTACTTTTAATTTGTGTATCTTGTATTTATGTCATTATTATTTCGCTAACATACAAGGTTAACATACCGATTATGTTGCCAAGTGAAATGAATATAAAGTTAGGTCAAATATTCACATATATGCCGATCGAAACTACAAGTCACTCAAGTTAAGACATTCCAAGCAATTCCGTTATTTCCGTACACATGCCCGGATGTTCAATTTTTCTATAATGCCAGTATCCTATATGTGTATCTAAACGTGAAACACAATAGCTGGATGAGAACAGAAAACACGTTAGATCAAAGCTCCTTTCATTGCATGTTGTTCTTGAATCTACAATGACCGCCTTTCCGGTTGTCTTTATTTAGCTAAAGTTTGATTTATTGATTCAGTAACTTATTGGTATTTCGCTGTTACCTTATTGTCAGCCAATTCTTATTTTGTTTTCTCTTTCTATTACTGAATATTCGCCATCCTGAAAATGAAATTAAAACATGACATACTTTCTGTAATCGACACTAGTCTAACAATCTTTCAAATAACGTGAAGACATGCCTATGTTATCTTATTTTTCAAGCTCGCAGACAATGGTTATACTCTTATCGTTCTCTGTTATCGACCAACACATGTGCGTGTGTTCTGGTTTCACAGTTTAAGAGATAACGTGAAGACATGCCTATGTTATATTCATTTTGCTAGCTTTTGAAGTCCTCTTCGTGTCTAAGTAGAAGTATTGAAAATATGAGGTCATTAACGTATATCTGGGATCCAGATTGCAGTGATTGATATCGGGTTAAATATTGGCGGGTTGTCATTGAAATCCGACTCAGTGCCATTTCTGAACTTGCTCAGGTTTTAACTCTGAAAAAATATTTTAGTGGCCGAAAACATCTTCCTTTGAATCCTTTTGGATTTCTTTTTGCTAGCAACATTTCTTACCATACTATTGATACCTGATTGTTGTCTGGTAATCTCCTCTTGGAACAGTGCTGGAAATGCAAATTTGTATATACAAACTGAAAGTAAATATTTGTTTTAATATTTAACATTGCACTGCCTTTCTTTTGTCAAGATGCATAACTTCTTCTGCCAATTTATTTTGCATTTCATACTCCAAATTGGTAACTCTCGGATATTTAACTCAAGTATTGGAGAAAACAAATGTTTCCTTTTTGTATTTTTATGATTGTATATTTAATAAACATATAACTGAATTACTGGAATTATCGGAAATATAATCATAACATATTGTGATGTATTGTTAAAAGTACATGAAGTGAAAGGTGTTGCATATTGTTTTGAAGCAACAATATGTTAAACAAAACAAATGAATTTAACCCTTTCGCTGCCAGAGTCAAAATCATTGATATTTACGACCTATGTAAACCCAGATCAACCTACATATAATGTGCAGACTGATTAGGGTTTACGCTGTTTGCCACTCAGTAAGACTGTTTTCTTTGGGGTGCTGTTTTACTATTTATTGGGTATTTTCTGATATCCATAATTCATTTATGGATATCCATAATTCATTTATGAATATCAAAAAATGATTTATGGATCTCAAAAATCATTTATGGATATCAATAATTCATTTATTAATATTGATATCAATAAATGAATTTTTGATATCCATAAATCATTTATTGATATCAAAAAATCATTTATGGATATCAAAAAATGTAATTACTGATATCAATAATTACACGTTATTTTTTTTTATCAATTATATATCGACTTTTTTGATATCCATAATTCGATTTTTAGATATCCATAAATGATTTTTTGATATCAATAATTCCATTATTTGATATCAATAAATACTTTTATTTATTGATATCAGAAAATCGGATTATTGATATTTATAAATCATTTTTTGATATCACAAAATAGAGACTAACATTGAATACAAATGTCAAACTAATAGAAACTACCTAACGTACGGGCATTCCAGGCTAGCGAACCACGGCGGCACAATACAAGAAAACGTGGAACTGAACTGAAAACGTTGTAAAACTTATTTGATATCAATAAATCGATTTTTCGATATCCATAAATGATTTTTTGATATCCATAAATGAAATATCCATAATTCATAAAAGATACCTAAATAAATGGCACCCCATAGTTTTCCATAAAACTTTACAAATAAAATAGCACCGGAATGGTTGATTTCAAATTTGAGCAGACGACATTTGACATTTGGCGGTGAAAGGGTTAATATTATGCATGTTATATTAACTGTATAGTTAAATGAGTATATATTGAAATGAGGCATGTAAAATGATAATGATTATAAACTGACATGTTCATACATTGTATATGCACGTATATATGTACGTTCTTATAAATAAATAGTTTTAAAAGAATGGATTGTTTTTATTTTATTTTAAATCCACGTTTTTTAATGTATAGCGAATTTGAGAATAGTATTAACATGGATATTTCTGTGCCTTTTTCCTGTCCACGAGATAGGCCCAACCTAACAAACAATAGTGTTATGATGAGTCGGTATATAAAACAACAACAACAACGTTAGTACAGTTGATGTTTATCAGGTATATTCCCTTGGTTTAAATGTATCGGAAACATACTGAATAAGAAATTAGCACAAACAATGATTCCACAAACTTTGTAAGATCATTTAAATGTATTGTGTATGTTTCAAATATAGTTCCTGTGCAATATGGAACGTAGATGGGAAAAATAAAATGTGTACATGTGGTACGAATATTTCATCTGCCTAGAAAATATAGAAGTCATTGGAGATCTTTTTAAACTTAATCTTAATATTTATAAAAGACCAGGCGAGTTCGAACACCATAAATATATGATAATAAATATAATGGTCCTTGATTTAATGAAAAATGCTATTTTGCCTTGTAGACACTATAGCATTTTCATTTTTCATTTGATATTTTATATTAAACTTAGCTAGAATCTTGATATCATTGAAAGCTCGGAAAAGTTTGAAAACCACTAATATCGGATAATAAACATCCAAATTGTGGCCTTTGATTTAATGAAAAATGCTACATTGTGTCACTCTAGCTTCTACGTTTTGCAACTGATCTTTGCTAAAATTGGCCAGAATCTAAATATCAGTAACAGCTGAGGTGAGTTTTAAGCACACCAATATCGAATAATAAACACCAGCGTTGTTGTCCTTCATTTAATGAACAAAATAACAATTGTATTTTATACATATCTTTATAACATGTTAGTGTTGTTGTTTTTCTTAGTTTCTCTGGATGTGGACTTTATTGTTAGAGAATTCCTTTTGATGGAATGTAGTTTTATTTACACTGTCTTGTCTTGATATTTGGGCGATGAAGACACGATAATCGCGGGGATTGTGTACACATAAAATCGATTCAAGCTGTAGGCCTTATTGCCTCCTGACCGTTCCAAGTCGGTAACATTGTCTTCACCACTTTCTCTGTTGTATTTTGTCTTTTTCATTGTATAATTAGTTAAATATTGCTCCTTGTGTGTAGTACAGTGCGGACCTACGATGCCATTAGGTTTGGACGCTGTTGTTTCTATAGGACCCTATAGCTCATTTTGTTAATTCGCCATCGGCCTTTTCTTTCCACTGACCGTTCCAAGGCGGTAGCCCTATTGTCAAACCTTTTGTGTTTGTGATGTCATATCTTGCCTGTTATTGTTGTTGTTGTTTGTTTGTTTCTCTGTGTTTTGTGGTTGACTGTCGTCCTTGAATGCTACTTTTCCTGTTCGATTTTTATATCTAATTTTATTGTTAAAGAGTATATACCCATGAAGCAAATGCAATATTCCTATTTGTCACAATATCGACGCATGTACATACATACAATAAAGTGTCAGACATCACACCCATACACAGGTTGACATGAATCGAATAAATAAGGGCTTCGCTTCGGCAAGGTATTTGGGAGAAATGCCCCATTGGGGCGACACAGCTCACTATTATTCTAGTGCCATTTCAGTATTACGGGACAGTGTAAACAGAAACCAAGTCAGGCTATATCCAAATAAAATAACTTCAGTGTGTAAGAAATCGACATGGTCAAAGTAGCGATATGCTTACGGAATAGTTTTCTCTGTCTGGTGTATATCTTAAAAATGTGTTTTTAAATAGTTCTAATAACTGGGAGGAGCGTGTTAATTTTTCAAATAATGGTTTAGTGTGGACATGAGAGTACATGTACATGTACAGGAGAAGAAATCGTACAGTACATGTACATGTACAGGAGAAGAAATCGGGAAAACTTGGGACAAAAGCCACTTTGTTTTTATTTATAGAAATCATACGACTTCAGATGTTTTCAAACAAACGTGAAATAAATGTGTCCGTGACACGCATAATGTGAATTGCATCGAAATACGACAAAATCAAATGTCTCTTTCTCTCTCTTTCTCTCTCATTCTCTCTCTCTCTCTCTCTCTCTCTCTCTCTCTTATAACTTATTATACTGTGTGTTTTGATGATTTATACGTATAAATACATGCATATATTGTCTCACAAAATTCACCAAGTGTGACTTAAATCGAACTACGACTAAATCAAATCGCTCTCTCTCTCTCTCTCTCTCTCTCTCTCTCTTATTATACTGTTTGTTTTGGATGATTTATATGTATATATACATGTATATATTGTCTCTTATGTGTGTATGATTATTGTTTATATATATGTGCATATGTATTTCAGTTGTTATAATGTACTACCTGATGGATATCACACATGTATATCTTATCGTGAGATCACTACACACATGTCAACTACCAAACATAATAGTTAATGTCAACTGTGTGTATGAAAGGGGAATAACACATTTTAAATTTGGCTGATACACCACTGGTATGTTACCTACCTTGTAAATGTTAATTGGACACTCATGGGTTAGCACGTATGAATGCTCATTCGGGTTGTAATTTAGCAGTGTTTAACTTGACGAAGATATTTGTGTATTACACGCTGTATAACTTATGATGTTTATATTGGAAATATAATTAAAATTAAAGATGGTTTTAGTAAGGTATCGTCCATTAAGCATGTTTAGTATTTTATAAAAGTTCATTTTATAATGGTTGAGTTTGTATTAATTATCATGCATACGTATTAAACTCAACAACTGCAAAGTGGTGATATTTATATTTAAAACTTACGTTGAAATAAATATGCACATCCATTTAATGGCAATCCGCAAACATTTTAATACATATCGTTAATGTATTAAGTATGACATACGAATGTTAAGGTATATAAACAACGTTATACACATCTTATACATTGTTTATGTAACATAACATATACTGCATACAACTTGTGCAATCTGATACTCAGCACTAAATCTCCAAATATTACTGAATGACGACGTGCAACTGGTTATTTCTTTATTTTGTAAAAATATACGTGCATAGGCAACAAGTCATTGAATGCTTATCCTGAGTTTAATTACTAGAGCTAAACAAATAGGATAGGTATAGCGTGTGCATTACTCCTTATATTACAAATCAGTTTAAAAAACGCTTTGTATTTTAGATAACCTTCGCCTCTTACCGCTGTGGGTTCGAATCCCACTGGGACCTCGACTTGTAAGTGAGGAAGTGTCGATTCTTACGGATGGCGGGAGGTGTACAGTATTAGTTCTACCCAGGAAAAGTGGGTGGTCTGCCTCCACAAAAATCGACCGTCATATATAACCTTACATGTGTTGAAAATGACGTAAACTATCATACAGAGTATTTTAAATAGTTTTTAGTTACAATGGAATTTCATATTATGATACCAAATTATATGTATTACATTATATTATACACAGTTTTTATATTGCCGAAAATATTCATATCATATGTTGATATGCTGAGTCAGAGATGACCCTTACAAAGACAAAACAGTCCATCGTGTGATTGCGCTTGCTCGGTACTCATGTCTTGGCTTTTATTGACATTCAGTTTTAGTCTACTAATCGAAAGCATATATTTAACTTCTCTGTTTTCAAATGATGTTTTATTATGCAAAACTTATATGAATGTTTATGTTGTTGTTTTTTAAACTGAAAGGAAAGCATGTCTATGGTTATGTGTTTTACACACTTCGTAAGGTCCTTTGATTCATACAATCGTTTTCGAACTTGTTAAAAGGATTATAAAAAAAGGTTACGACACAATCATTTTGCAACGTCCTGCATATTTAATGGTTGACCCATTTACAGTTCGCCACTATGCTTTCCTCTTTGATTATTTGAAGACAGGACATACTGTAGACACTATGATGACATCTAGCTAAATTCACAAAGGACTGCAGCGTTAATGTTTGTATTGTATCTTGTGTTTTCGTACCCATAATGGGTTGTTCTCTTGCTGCTCTGGTTTTTGCCAAGTCATTTAGTACTTTTTCTTTTTCTTCCTGAAATCATAATTTTTATGCTCCCTGCCATAACTGTACAATACATGTATATTTTCTGTATTAATTGTAATTTCATTATGCTAAAATAGTATTTCATATAAATATTGCATGTAAATGTAAAGATATTGTAAGGTGTGGCAAGGGATGGTCCTCCCCGACCCTTGCTCCACCAATTGACGGGGAGATTAAACGGGTCGTCAGAAGACGGCTCAAAAAAAAAAAGTCATTTAGTACTTGCTTTGTCGCCGGCTAGGTTTTTTTCATATTCATATATTGTTACAGAATAAAGTCTGTCTGGGATTTCTTTTTCTACTGTGTATTGGGATGGCAATATAGCAAGGTGAGGTTCGGTGCACCCTAGAACCTGGTTGAAAGCAACAGCCGCATTTTTGTCACTGCCTGTTCCAAGGCGGTAGCCCTATTGTCAACCCTTTGTGTTTGTGTTGTCACATCCTTCTCTAGATGTGTATTTTAATGTTAGACGTTTCGTTTTGATGTAATGTACTTTTATTTACACTGTTGCGACTATTTAAGCCCTAAAAAAGGATAATAGCGAGGTTGTGTACACAATCGATTTAAGCTAACCAGTACGCTTTATTGCCTACTGACCGTTCCAAGTTGGGAAACCGAGACTGCAATATATTTTGTATTTAACGTGTTCAATGATTTCCAAAGTTCTCCTTTAATACTTGTTATATATATCACAGTAGCTTTGCCTGTACAGTGTGGCTGCGGTAAAACATCTCCCCGTGCTTGCAATCAGAATTTGTATTCATTCCGATCTTTGGAGAACGCTGTGCCCGATATTTACAGATATTGGCGATACAGTCTCAACTACTTTTGCTTATTTTACTTAAATTTTGAATGGGTGGTTCCACTACTCTAGTCATTAAAGATTCTGAGAATTGTTTAATCAACGTTAGGGTATGTTGTCTGCTTTTTAATTAGTCTTTTGACTGTTACCTGTGATAAGCAGGCTTCATAACCTCTGCTCCCAACTAAATTTCATTTTTGTTTATTTCGCCAATTTTTTTCTCGTTTAGGGCAAAGCGTTTTGTTGGAAACTGAGACCATACGCCGCTGGCCTTGGCATGGTGTGAAAATACATGAAGGTTCCATGTTCACCGCCGTATGCATAGCATCTTCGGGATGGCTTAAATTTCTGTATTATTGACATGATTAATATTGAGATCTGCTCAACCCGGGGCTAGAAGGCGTGAACGGTAGCATGCACTTCCGTTCATGAACAGTCAAACTGAGACTGTAATATTTTTTGTATTTAACGTGTTCGGTGATTTCCAAATTTTATCCCAAAACAAGGGATGTGACCGTTTTAAAAATTCGAAATACAGTAATAAATAGAGTACTAATTCATAATATAGTACAAATTAATGTTAATTATAAGACCAGTAAACACGGCACATACCCTTTTTAGGACTAAGGAGCACCTCCCTACGGTCCCTTTCATCACCAACCCTGTGGGCCAGCCCACAGGGGCAGTCTTGACTGGAAACCGTTAGCGACCATAATTGGCCTTTCCCTCCCCGTGGTAGCAATCACCTTGCGCGAACAAGATGTGGAAATGCTGCCACAGTACCTCAGACCAGACGCACACGCTATGCCCCAGGCATAGCAACCATCAAACCGTACCCCAACAAAATGCCCCAACACATACAAACATACAACTCTTTACGAACCGAACAGGCCCCAGTTCGATGACCATAAGTATTAGTATGCTGCAAATGGACATGCTAATCACCTCCAAGATGGCGTGGTACAGGCATACCCCTCAACAAATCCCAGCAAATATGATATGATCAAAACATAATCATAACACCGCAAAAAAGCACGCACCACACAACACACAACGCCAAACAAAGCTAGGACCGGAAGGTGTCAACACACGAAATTAGGTTGAATTAACCGCTGTTGTTGACACCACCTTTTACACATATTTAGGCATTAAACAGACCTGTTGGCAAGGTCTATATAAACTTCAAAATTCAAAATTACACTTTTAAAAGTCCAGACTCTATTGTGCCCATCGCGTCAGGTTTACCTTGATGTGTTCGTTGGCGGACGGACTATACACCTTAGAACCACACACACACACACACACACACACACACACACACACACACACACACCAAATTTCACCTTTCAACATTTTTACCATTGTAATGTGTTCTTTGTTTGTGGTACAGTGCGGACCTCACCACCTATAGCCCCGGGTTTATATTTATTTATTTCAGTGACAAATACATATGTTACAACATTTTACATATATAGGACATATAGGTAACATAAAATGTACATATATAACGTATATAGGCAACATTGAGCAAAATTCGATTGTACTCAGCCTCAATGGTTTATTCTCTTGTTGCTCTGGCTTCTGCCAAGTCAATAAGTACCTTCTTTGTGGCTTTCTAGGCTATTCTTTTTTGTATTTATATATACACGAGCATCTTTGTGTTTTACTTATATTGCCTAGTAATGCTGCCTTGTTGGTTAGAGAATAGTCCATGGCGGGGATTTCTCTATTTGCACTGTCCCGTTTTATTGGGTTGACAGTAGGGTAAGTGTGAGGTTTGGTGCACCCTAAAACCTGGTTTAAACCCCCAGCGGCCCTTTTGTGTCTTATTTGGCCTTTTATTCATCTTTAAATTTGTTCTTTCTGAGTGTTTGTAGTTGACTGTCGTCCTTGAATGCTGCTTTTTTCTGCCCGATTTTTATATCTATATTTACTAGTCGCCATCTTATAATTTCAGTTCATAGGAATAGCAATATTTAACGTTCATGCATATTTATACAAATATGATAATATGAGGATCATGTTGTCATACCCGGAGTTCTGTAAACTCAGTGAGATACATATTTAAATAATGTGGAAACAAAAACAATGGCGTTATTTAAAATATAGTGTTGTGTACGAGTGCCTAAATTTCACCTAATAAGGTGATTGATACTCATGAATTATTTCTAGTTTTTAAAGCATTTTCGAGAAACTATCCAGTACATTTTATAATTTAATATTCTGTGAAAATGAGTTTCACTTTTTCGTTGTCAGATAACATTCTATCAGGAGAGAATTGATCAAATGTATTGTTTAGCATGTGCCTATGTCCTTCATATTTGATACAATGTAGCAAAACATGTTTTGCACTCTCCACCGCATTTATTAAACTGTTTACTGAGACGTTGTTCCGTGGTTAAATAGAACTCACTAATAGTACGAACACGTGAGCCATCCCGAAGATTGTATGCATTTGGCAGTGAACATGGAACCGTCAATTGGGAATGTTTATACCAGTTCATGACTCGCAGCATATGGTCTCAATTTATAACTCAATGATTTGCCCTAAACGAGAATAAAATGGGCCATATAAACAATATGGCATTTAGTTTGGAGCAGAGATTATGAGGCCTGCGTATTACCAGTTATACTCAGATCCTTTACAGGAACTAACCCTCCAGATAACGACACAATTACACTACCAAACCGTTATCAAAACTCTATCAAAGTTTTTCAGGTCAAATACTAACGTATATGTGCCGATCCGATCAAACGTATATAATTGTTCACGGTTTCTTAAAATACTCATGATTCTATATGCGTAAAATGAATTATGAGTTGGTAACCTAATTTAACGCTGCAGTTTTGGGATTTGGCCTGGCTGGTTAAAGCCATTTATATTGTGTTTATGGAATGTTATTCTTGAAGTGTGTGTGTGTGTGTGTATTTCTAAGGATTATAGTCCCTCCACCTACGACAGGCGTCCTACCCGACGATTATAGGCACAATGTCTGGACTTTTATCTGTGTGTTGCTGTGTGATGTGATGATATGTCTACTTGAAGCAGCGAACTCAATGGTTTCTTTATAGTGCTGCCACACTGGAACACCACGCCGTAGTAGACATGATACCCCCACCCCACAGTCACATTATTCTGACACAGGTCAATCAGTCGTAGCACTACCCATTTTTTGCTCGTCAGGCAAGGGTTACAAGTGAACATTTTTAAAGTCTTTGGTATGGCGCGGTCAGGGGACTCGAACCCAAGTCCTCCCGAATGCAAGGCAGATGCTATAACCACTACACCACAATGCTTCGGTATATGTTATTCTTAAAATATTTAAGCTAAATATATATACCTGGTCGTCAATATGAATAGAAACGGTCTACATGTCATGTAAAAGTTTGCTGTTGTTGGAGTGATAGCTACTTTAGTGTATTGGAAATTAAAGAAAGATAACGAAATATTTGATAAAGTACCACCGACATTATGTATATAGACATCGGGCACAGCAATCTCCAAAGACTGGAATGAATAACAGTTCAACATTTAAAGCACGGGAAATGTGGAAATCGCCGAACACGATAAATATAAAAAAATATTGCAATCTCGGTTTTACTGAGATTTGATTATTCATGAACGATAGTGAAATATGCTTGTTACCGTTCACGCCTTCTAGCACCAGGTTGAGAAGAAGCCATCCCGAAGTTGTTATGCATATATCACGGCGAACATGGATATTTCAACGTGGTATTTTCGTACTAGTCCATGGCCAACGTATTGTCCCAGTTTCTAACAAAGCTTTGTCCTAAACGAGAAAAAAATGGGCGAAATAGGCAAAATAAAATTTAGTTCAGTACATAGGTTCAAGCAATCGTATAACAAGTTACAGTCAAGCGACTAAATTATAAAGCAGACAATATATTCGAAGGGTGATTAAATAATGATCAGAGCCTTTAAAGAATGTACCACCGTATATGTATATACATAGCATTCACATCGACCTCCAAAACTCGGAATGAATAACAGTTATAAAATGCATACATATTGGAGGAAAATTGATATATTAATATTTTAATAAATACTGAAAAGTGGATACCACCTTGGAATCAAAAGAAAACATTCAATAGAGATAAATAGAATTCTCGGTTTTATTGAGTCTATTCATGAGAGGTTATATAAGGTGTAGCATCTCGCTGTTCATGAGAGGTTATATAAGGTGTAACACCTCGCACGTCCTCTAGCACCGGCTTAAGCGGTATTTTACTATAAAACCGAAACGAATGTGATTTAACATCATTTTGGCATTTAATTGACCTTGGACCCTAAACGTCATGGGTCCTATGCAGTGAGATCATAGTAAAACAAATAACAAAATCCAACTGGAAAGGACCAATGCCAGGACCAATGCCAGGAATGTCAGGTCCAATGCCAGAACCAATGCCAGCCTAAAATACGTATCGGAACAAACAACAATTACAAGGACAACACAATGTGTATATGAAAGGGAAATAACACATTTAAGAATTGGCCAATACAAACTCGGTATGTGTTATCTTCCTCATACACGCTGTAGCCTATAGCTATACTGTATACCTATGACTTTGTATAATGGTATACTGTATACCTGTGACTTTGTATAATGGTATACTGTATACCTGTGACTTTGTATAATGGTATACTGTATACCTGTGACTTTGTATAATGGTATACTCTGTATACCTGTGACTTTGTATAATGGTATACGGTATACCTGTGACTTTGTATAATGGTATACTGTATACCTGTGACTTTGTATAATGGTATACTGTATACCTATGACTTTGTATAATGGTATACTGTATACCTGTGACTTTGTATAATGGTGTACTACATACCTGTGACTTTGTATAATGGTATACTATATACCCATGACTTTGTATAATGGTATACTGTATACATATGACTTTGTATAATGGTATACTGTCGACCTATGACTTTGTATAATGGTATACTGTATACCTGTGACTTTGTATAATGGTATACTGTATACCTGTGACTTTGTATAATGGTATACTACATACCTGTGACTTTGTCTAATGGTATACTCTATACCTGTGACTTTGTATAATGGTATACTGTATACATATGACTTTGTATAATGGTATACTGTATACCTGTGACTTTGTATAATGGTATACTGCATACCTATGACTTTGTATAATGGTATACTGTATACCTGTGACTTTGTATAATGGTATACTGTATACCTGTGACTTTGTATAAAGGTACACTGTATACCTGTGACTTTGTATGATGATATACTGTATACCTATGACTTTATATAATGTTATACTGTATATCTATAACTTTGTATAATGGTATACTGTATACCTCTGACTTTGTATAATGGTATACTGTATACCTCTGACTTTGTATAATGGATTTGTATGTAAGGTTATATATAACGGTCGATTGTTTTATGAAAGAGGCAGACAACCCACTTTTCCTGGGTAGAACTAGTACAGTACACCTCCCGTCATCCGTACACATCGACACTTCCTTACTTACAAGCCGAGCTCCAAGTGGGATTCGAACCCGCAGCGGTGAGAGGCGAGAAGGTTTACAACTTGACGTCGTTAACCCCTCGGCCACGAAGAGGCTATAATGGAAATATATATATAATAGTATTAAAACATCCATTAAAACATACCATTTACTAGTAGTTTTTTATGCATCTCCATTGTATACGGTTTGCCTTTGCATTTATATGTATTAATCACAACTGTAAAAGACATATGTATTTAAAATTTAAATAGGCTGGAATAATATGCGCTCATTTTTAATATTACAACATAATGTGTACTGTTAACGTCTACGTTACATTACCTGGTCCGAGTATTAACTTTCATACCCCATCCAACCCCTTCTCCAAGAAGCGCAAACGGTTAATATGTAATTTTAAACTGGTTATAGCATTTTGCATTTTCAGTAATACATGTCGTTATAAAATCCGGGTAACATAAGCTTTCCCATCGCCTAATGGAATTAAGGCGGGATCACGTAATGATAAGCACTATCACATATCATGTACCAGTAAATATAAATATTTCAACAGGAAATGTAGCATTCAAGGACAACAATCAACAACAACACGCATGAAAACAAACAACAACTACAAGGATACATAAAAGTCAAGGTTTATGACATCACGAGCATAAATTATAACTTGCAATGCAACGGGACACATCTAATTGAGACTCCTTACATCACCTATACTATTTTAACGTTAACAACTTTATTACCTCTTTCAACATAATTTATAGATATAACTTAGATAGTATGACATCAAGTTATTATAGTAGGTTTCAGATTAGTTCTTAAAGGGACTGGAAGATATCTTTAAGAATTATGGGTGTCAATCCAAATCCGAAAAGGTAAGTACCAGATTCCCTGCCTAGAGTTTCATAGAACCCTTCATTTTTACCATGACAATCCATTGTGCCTACATTGGCTAGGTCATCCTGGAATGATTATGACATTAATTATTAAACATAAAAATGTCAAGGTCAACAATGGCCAGCTAAAATGTGGTTTTGTTAGCTCCGCAAACAAATCCTATTATTTCGAGGATAATTAACAGTATGGTGCTGATATTGTGATAGTTATATGGACATATGGATATATATGCTATGCTGTTGTGAAATCTAAGTGAAATGTGATATTTGTGGTTATAAATGGATATTTTGATTGGATTTATGTTTTACCGCCAAGATCGGACAATGAACATCGCTCACCAGGTAAACGCTGTATTATCGTTCATTTGATTAGTACTGTCAACATACCACATACCAACCAGTAATGGCAGGAAAAAAACACACTAAAGCAAGCAACCCGAGTACTCCGAGCAACCCGAGTACGAGTACCCCGAGTACACCAGTTACCCCTCGCGGTAGGTCTCACTCTAATAAGCGCCGAAGAGCCGGCAGTGATTGGCCGGAAGAGGACTCCGAAATGTTAATAGACAGTCTGTTAGGTGCATTAGCCGATTCAGAAACAATGGACCGTTTCGTGTCTTCTCTGTGTACTCTCCCTTCTATCAAGAACAAGCTAATAGATCACCTATTACCCACACTAGAGAAACAAGTGGCGTGTATACTTAAACCACTTAATGACTCGGTTTTAGAGCTTGAAAACAAACTCAGATCATCTGAATCTAAGTGCATGGAGTTAGAGCAAAAGCATGACGACTTAGAGCAATACACCCGCCGACAAAACATTCGAATTTCAGGCATTAAAGAAGTCAAAGACGAGAGCACAGATACTCTTGTATGCTCATTTGCAAAGGATGTTCTGAACATTGATTTACACCCAAATGAGATTGACAGATCTCATAGGGTTGGTCGACACATCCCGGGTAAGACAACGCGTGACATAATTGTTCGTTTTGTGAGTTACAAGTCACGAAGCAAAATGCTGAAAGCCAGGAAATCGGCACACGAATATAACAAATCGAACAGGACAGCCCACTTCATGAGTGAAGATCTCACTAGAAACCGTGCCCAATTAGCATATGAGGCCCGCAAATTAAAACGTACCGGTTCAATCAAAGACACATGGACATTTGATGGTAAGATATTTGTGAAGATGAACAATGACAATGTAAACATATGCACGCACATGTCCCATCTTTCGTCAGTACCATTTACCAGCGTACTATCTACTAGCACTACTAGTCCCAGCAAAGCTTCATTCGCAGAGGTACTAATGAGCTCGCCGTCGACCAGTACACCGAAATCACCCGTGACATGAGCGAGCAGGGTCAATAGACAATTCATCGCGCACGATGATTAAAATGAACAGTTACGTCCACGATCTACCATGAATAGTGTTGTCTCTGAGATGAAATTAAACCACTAGTCAGTTATTCCTAATGGAAACGTTATTACGTATTTCATTTTCAGTTTGTGTATTGATACAAAGTTGTTCGTACTATTTGTTTAGTGCTGGTTAATTTAAAAAACGTTTCTTTCCCGAATACAATTGACAGTGTAGTAGTAGACTACTATTCTTATTTGATTTTCATTCGGCTTATCCCTAGGGCAACTGTAGATTCTCACTCTGTTCGCCTAAGCCTCTATATATGCTTACAAAATATTATCAGAGAGTTACATAATCTAAATACAGTTAAATGGTTGCGCTTTTACGATCAATGTTCGTGCAGTCACGATTTATGTCTTGTGTCCGTCTTGTAATTAAGTCCTGTTTCTAATATGCATATACATTTTTTTCATTTTATTTCATAAAGTTTCAGTCATACGTTTTTTGGTTTTTTTTGCTGTGTGTTTCTGAAAATTACATCAAGTGAGCACATCCTTTTAAATTTAGTACATACATGACACTTATTTTACTGAACTGATTGTCTCGCTAAATATAAGTCTACTGTATCTGTAATGCATGTATTATTACATTTCTACACGACATCTAAATCTTTAATATTGTATTAATTGTTTATCTTATTGCAATAACTCATTACCTGTAATAGTGCTACAATTCAGGTATAGGTATTATTCCACTTATGTATTACATGTAACGGATTTATTTGCATCTATGTCTTATACTGTTGTTTTACAACCGTATAACATGTAACAGTGCTACTATTCCTACCGCAGTCACTTATTACAAATATCAGTGCGCATTGCATCTCAGCGTTATCATGACTATTGCAATTACTCATTACATGTTGCTTTGTATTCCCTTCTCAGTGTTATTGCTGATATGTATTACATTACTTGAAGCGTTGCTATGTTGCATTTATGTCTTGATTAATGTTTGTTACATGTAACCATTTTATTACAGGTAACAGTGCTATTGTAATATTAATAATATTGCAATAATTTATAATCATATAACAGTACTACCCTGCATCTTGCATTAAATGTAGAAGCGCATATTGTGTCTAATACTTATGGTAGTCATTCATTACATGTAGCAGCGCTTCTAAATCCTGAATATAATTAATACTTACATGTAAAAGTCATGCTTTAGTTATATAAACAGTATCATCATGGCGATAACAGTGCTTTTGTAATATTAATAATATTGCAAAAATGTATAATCATATAACAGTACTACCTTGCATCTCTAAGTATTACTGCATTCCTGCATTACATGTAGAAGCGCATATTGCATCTAATACTTATGGCAGTCATTCATTACATGTAGCAGCGCTTCTAAATCCTGAATATAATCATTACTTACATGTTAAAATCATGCTTTAGATATATAAACAGTATCATCATGGCGATACACAAATTTGATATGTATTACATGACATGAAGCGTTGTTACATTGCATTTATGTCTTGTTTAATGTTTGTTACATGTAATCATTTTATTACAGGTCTTATACCTATTGCAGTCAATCATCACATGAAGAAGCGCATACTGCGTCCTATACTTATGGCAGTCATTCATTACATGTAGAAGCGCATATTGCGTCTAATACTTATGGCAGTCAGTCATTACATGTACAAGCGCATATTGCGTCCAATATTTATGGCAGTTATTCATTACATGTAGAAGCGCACACTGCGTCCAATACTTATGACAGTCATTCATTACATGTAGAAGCGCATACTGCGTTCAGTACTCATGGCAGTCATTCATTACATGTAGAAGTGCATACTGCGTCCAATACTCATGGCAGTCATTCATTACATGTAGAAGCGCATACTGCGTCCAATACTTATGGCAGTTATTCATTACATGTAGAAGCGCATATTGCATCCAATACTCATGGCAGTCATTCATGACATGTAGAAGCGGATACTGCGTCCAATACCTATGACAGTCATTCATTACATGTAGAAGCGCATATTGCGTCCAATACCTATGTCAGTCATTCATTACATGTAGCAGCGCTTCTAAACATTACTTACATGTAAAAATCATGCTTTAGATATATAAACACTATCATCATGGTGATACATAAATTTGACTCAATACCTTTCTCGATAAATAGGAACTATTTTAATTCTTAATATGAAATCTCAAGATAATTTCTTTGTTTTGTTTGTATGTACATGTATTTTTTGTCTTTCCCATCTAGCATTGTGCAATTGTTTACTAATTCTTGAACATATCCTGGTACATATGTGTTCTCACTATGCCTTAAGAAACCCTTCATACTTTTTTAATTCTACTTTAACATTTGATACATATGACTAAGACTAACTTAGAATATAAAAACTGTATGAAGGGAATATGGAACTGTCTAAAACCAATTACTAAACGGATTATACAAATATTTCACTGCCATTTTATGGGTTGTAAAAACGGCAATGACGTATTTAAACTAATTGTTAAGGTGACACTTCTTATCTTAGCAGGTATTGAGTCTAATCCTGGCCCTGGAGCGAGTAACGGTATTATTAAGTCAAATATTTCAATTGTTCACAATAATGTCTGCAGTCTACTTCCAAAATTAGATATTGTCGAAAATGAATTAGCATCTCATGATATTATTTGTATCACCGAGTCCCACATCGACGCCTCGATAGCGGATAACCAATTACAATTAACCGGATTTCAAAACCCATTTCGTAAAGATCGTAATCGGCGCGGCGGTGGTGTACTAATTTATGCTAAAGATAACCTTCACTGTTCCGTTAGGAGGGATCTTATGAATGATAATCTTGAACTGTTATGGCTGGAAGTAATGTGTAACGATAACAGTAAATTTTTAGTTGGAGCGTTCTATTGACCGCCAAACTCTCAGGTACACCTATTGGATGTGTTATATGACAGTATATCCCAATCATTGAATAATAATATCCCAGTCTTTGTGACAGGGGATTTTAATATCGACGTCTTATCAAATTCGTCTAACAGATTTAAACTATTGTTACAAAGATTAAATATGACAAATATTATTAACGAGCCAACCAACTTTACTGTGACGCCGGGAACGTGCATTGATCTATTTATTACGAATAATACATCGCTTACTAAACACGTGAATGTACATACACCAATATGCAGCACACACTCTCCTGTGTCTGTTGAAATTAGCTTTCAGACATTTAAAAGACTAGCCTACAAACGGGTTATTAGAAATTATGATGCCACTGACATAAATGGTCTTAATACGGATATACAGAATACTAACTGGGAAGATGACGTGTTTAACTGTGATGATATAAACGCAGTATACTCTAATTATTGCAATACCTTTAATGATTGTGTAACACGTCATGTACCTACAAAGACTGTTGTTATACGTTCCAATGATAAACCGTTTATGAACAATAATATACGCTTTAAAATGCGACAGCGAAACAGAATGCACAAGAAAGCTAAGTCTTCAAACAATCCATTACATTGGTCAATGTTTAGGCAACTTAGAAATGAGGTAATTGCTTTAATCTGCAAATCTAAGGAATCATACAAGACTAAACTTACATCCCAGTTAACTGATAAATCAATCCCCCCGGGTAAATGGTGGCGTATAGCAAAATCGATCTCTAAATTGAACAAAGTAACTCAACCAAACTTTCCAATAAAAAATAACGGTCGTATTTTAATACATCCAGTAGAAAAAGCAAACGCATTGAATGCTTTCTTTTCTGCAACATCTCATATTGAACATGAACCTGAATTACCTACTTTTCATAATCGCACTGACATTAAAATGAATGACTTTATTATAAATGAAACGGAAGTAATTGATCAATTGAAAATCTTGAAATTATCGAAACCGCCAGGCCCAGATATGATTAGCCCAAAGGTGTTAAAATTAGTTATAAATAGCATCGCTGCTCCATTGACGCGACTTTTTAATCTGTCATTGTCCACTAGAAAAGTACCATACCAATGGAAACAGGCGAATGTAACTCCTATTTTTAAGGGCAAGGGAGAACCTGACATGCCGGGCAATTATAGGCCCATATCCATTACCAGTATTATTTGCAAATTGATGGAAAAAATCGTATTTAAACACTTGTTCAACTATATCAAAACGAATAACCTTCTGTGCAAATACCAGACAGGCTTTCAACCTAGAGACTCTACAGTAAATCAGCTCATAGAAATATATAATAACATAATAAGCAACCTCGACACTGGGAAAGATGTACGATTTATATTTTGCGATATTGCTAAAGCATTTGACAAAGTATGGCATTCTGGGTTGCTTTTTAAATTAGCTAAATATGGTATCAATGATTCATTATGTAACTGGATACGTAGCTATCTCTCTGATAGGCAGCAAAAAGTAGTCCTAGATGGATTCTCTTCAAGCTTCAGTACTATAGATGCAGGTGTTCCGCAAGGATCTGTTTTAGGTCCGTTTCTTTTTTTGCTTTATATAAATGACATCACAGATGACTTATTGAATGATGTACGGTTTTTTGCTGATGACACTTCTGTTTTTGTTGTCGTTGATAAAAACCCAGTAGAATGTGCCAACTCTCTTACAAATGATCTTTGCAAAATATCTGAATGGTCAAAAAAATGGGCTGTTACATTTAACCCCCAAAAAACCAAAAGCCTTGTCTGCACTAGAAGAAACTATAACCACCCACCAGTCTACTTTGATAATGATATAGTACAAGACGTGGCGTCACATTGCCACCTTGGATTAACAATTCAGTCCAATGCAACTTGGTCGCATCATATAGAAAATATATACGAAAAAGCATGTGCACGATTAAACATTCTAAGAATGCTTAAGTACAAACTTGACAGACATTCTCTATTGAAAATATATATCGCCTTTATAAGACCCATACTGGAATATGGCGATTCAGTATTGGATAACTGTACACAGGGAGAATCTGATCTATTAGAGAGCGTCCAAGTTGAAGCAGCACGAATAATAACAGGCCTCAGGTGCAATTCCTCTAGATCATACTTATATAATGAATTGAACTTAGAAACATTAACAAAAAGAAGAAAAGATCATAAACTAGTAACTATTTACAAAACAATTTATGGCATAAGTCCGGATTACATGTATACTTTAATCCAGCCATACTTACCTGTAAACAATAATTATAACCTTCGAACTTCAGGATTAAACTTACGTCTCCCTCTTTGTCGTACAACATCATATTATAACAGCTTTCTACCGAGTACAATTAAATTGTGGAATGCTTTACCTTTAGACGCTAAATATGCACCATCAGTTGAACAATTTAAGTATAAACTTAAGGCTATTGAACATAGGACTAACAGTCCATATCACTATAATATAGGTAATAGGAATTATAACATCATCCACTGTCAATTAAGAAATAACTCAAGTAATCTAAATAAGCATTTATTTGACCACTTCTTGACAGATTCAGCAGTATGTCCGAAATGTGGCAATCCATGTGAGGACAATACTCATTTCTTTTTCAACTGTCCACTGTATAACCAATTCAGAAATGACTTACTTGATACCCTAGCCAATCTTGTTGATGTCACGCATATCAACATTGACTTGATAGTGAATGGCAGTTCCAATCTAGACGATACTACGAACTCAGAAATTGTACTTATCGTCCACAAATACATCAAGTGTACCAGGAGATTTTCGTAGAATTATAGATGTATGTACATGTATGTCTGTATATGTATGTGTACATAGGTATGTGCATGAATGTGTACATGTATGTATATACTATTGTATTTTCAGATATGTTTTGTCACAATGCTAGAATCTTTTTATATTTTGTCATCTTTCTTCCTTTTTATTGTAATTTTTATATTTTTATTTGTCTTTTTTGTTCTCAGTTATCTTAAATTCCGAAATTAACTATTGGTTACAGAAACTCATACTAAAACCATTATATTTTGTAATAATCGGTACATTTTTATATATATTTCGTATTGGTTTCCAGTATGATTTTCTTTCTATTTATTCTTTTTTTTTTCTCACTTAAATTCTTTCTGACAATACAACGTGTTATTAATAAACAATCACGGTACACATATTTCAAAGATTCTAAGTTAATTGTCAAACCAATATATGCAAACTGTACTACATTTCCACATTTTATGTTATGTTTGATATGAATGTATTGTTTATATGTACCTTGATACGGGAGAGGTCTTACATAGGCATTGCCTGTTGTCCAATCCCATTCAGTACTTGAATAAAATATTGTTTAAATTAAAATAATGTTTTTTGTGTTAGAGGCAGACCACCCCATTTTTCCTGGGTAGATCCAGTACTTTATACCTCCCGCCATCCGTAAGAATCAACACTTTCTCACTTGACAAGTCGAGCTCCCAGTCGGATAAAAACCCGCAGCGGTGAGAGGCGAGAAGGTTTACAATGCAATGTTGTTAACCCCTCGACCACGGAAGTGCTAACTTAAACATAATACATCAGATTGTCCTCGCTTTGTATGGCAGATATATTTTCATCATAATAGGGGCAGTCTTGCTGACTCTTTTTCTCATTTCCATAAAGCGAACAAGAACGAAATCGACGGCGCGCCATCGCAAAATACCCACGTTTTCTTCACACAGGTCAATTCCCTTTAAGGGACAATATCCGTAACGTTTAGCCTATAAAATACAAACTAATTACGTTGACAAACATAACACACCAGTCATTATTGAATATTTAATAAATAAAACAAAGATTTTTTGACTGAATTCAAAAGCGGTACAAAAAAAGAAGTACCGCTTCGTGAGGTTGAACTCGTAACCCACACTAAAATTACACTCCGAGTTTGAAATAATAAATCATTTGACATGCTGTGTATCTCTTTTAAAGATGACTATTATACAAATTAATGTGCAAAAGTATGAACAAATGACACCATAATTGAATTATTAGTGTATTTGATGCCCTATCCTCCAGGCCCCACCGATGACGTAAGAGGAAACACATGTATACAGTTTAATCCCATTATCATAATATTTCATTTGAGACATAATTCTCAAAAATAAAGCATATTTAAAGACGAAAACTGTTATTTATTCATAAATACTGATTTATGTTAAAACATAATTTCAATATTACATGTTGTCACAATTCTAAATGTTTATTGATAACATTCCAATGGACGCTTATTCATGCCTTACATTTATGTAAGCCTTATGCAGTATAATTATGTCACTTCAATTCATTTATTTAATCGTATATATTGTAACATTATAAACTGTTAACTATAGGTGACTTATAGGCCCATTTGGCCGAGTGCTATTTATTTCCTTCTGTACTATGCTTGTATTGTATATTATGCACATGTCACTATAATAAAATATTTACTTACTTACTTACTTATTATATATATATATATATACACAAAATACCCCTCCCCCACCCCACCCCCACCCCCACCCCAAACACCCACCCCCCACACACAACCCCACCCTGGGCCCCCGGGCAGACGTTCGAGTTCGAAATAATAAAATCGTTTGATATGTTGTTTATATGTATCTTTCAAAGACGATAGTTATGTGCAAAAATATAGAAAAATGACAATGTAATTGAATGTTTAGTGCATTCGACCTTTTGATCCCCTGAGGGACCCTGGGTGCGGACCCATCATCATTATGTTTCATTTGAGACATAATTACAAAAAAAATAAAGACCACCAAATCCCCAACCCCCGGCCGCCCCACCCACCCTGGGCCCCCGGGCAGACGTCCGAGTTTGCGAATATAAAATCGTTTGATATGTTGTTTATCTTTCATAGCCGATTATATATACCAAGTTATGTGCAAAAATATGGAAAAAAGTCAGTGTAATTCAATATTTAGTGTATTTGACATTTTGACACCCCCTGAGGGCCCCTGGGCTCCGAGCCAAAAATAGTTTTGCTCTTGCACGTCGTCATCATATGGTGAAGTTATACCCTAAGTTTGGTTGAATTCCGTTAAGCAGTTTAGGAGGAGATGCGGTAACGGACGGACGGACGGACGGACGAACGAACGGAGGCATTTTAATATACCCTGTTTTTTTTCAAAAACGTGGGTATAATTAAGCCACCATAATGTGTTTCCGTTTCATATGCAATGTGCGTATGTGCTTCACTAGGCCCCATGAGCAATCTGATTGAATTATTGTTAATGAAATAGTTTTGTCTGGACAACTGGATATCTCGTCTAGTTGTTGTTGCATATGTCATTAATAGTAACTCATACGATGCGTATAGGCTCTTATACATAGTTGTTTGTGGTTAAAGTGCAGTGTTTTTATAATTAAATACACAATTTTTAGCAATATAAACGTCGTTATAACTAACATTGTTGATTTAGCAACAAAGACAGCCGAGTCGTCGTGTTTTCCCGGCCAATTATTTTCTTAAAAATAGTATAAAATTAGAAATCTGGAAATCGACGAACACGACAAATACAAAATATATTGCAGTTTCAGTTTGATTCACAAACATTAGTAAAAGGTGCCTGCTACCGTTCACACCCTCTAGCCCAGGGTTGCGCAGAAATCAATAAGAAATGTTGTCCATCCCGAAGATGGTATGTGAACTTCAAATGAGGTATTTTCACACCGTTCAAAGGCCAGCGACGTATGGTCCCTGTTTCTAACAACATGCCTTGTCCTAAACGAGAAAACAATGAGCGAAAATAACAAACATGGAATTTAGTTGAGAGTAGAGATTACGAAGCCTGCGTATCACAGGTAACAGTCAACAGACTAAATTAAAAAGCAGCCTACTTATCCGAAATGTGATTAAACAATACTCAGAAACTCTAAATGGCTGGAGTAGTGGAACCATCTATTCGAAATTAAAGTAAGAAACCATAAGTTCAGTTAAGCTAACTATAGCATGAGGCTTACGTTATGTAATGTATATTTCATATTAACATCAAAAAATTGGACAAACAGACCGAAATAAATGAGCATATCTAAAACAGTCAATAAACAAGGTCAATACATACCATAAAGAGTGGTGAAGACAGGGTTACCGACTTAGAACGGCCATTAGGCAATAAGGTATCCTAGTTAGCTAACATCGATTGTATGAGTACACAACCTCTCTTTTATCCTGTCTTCAACGCCCAAACTGACAAGACATTAAAAATAAAAATGAACGCATTTTGGATTTTTCTTTTTCATTTGTTTTTGAATTTACACCAACAATTACTCTTCCAGATCGCCTCCAGCCCCTTTAATATTTGAGAAATAACTATGTGCATTGACGAAATTGTCAAGTTATTGGATACGTATCTGAGTGCAGCAATATAGCTAAATATATGCATGTAAGCTTAGGATATTAACTTTGTTTTCCTCGTCCTAAGATACCAACAAACACGCTTGATGTGCATTCATTTTATTCTACCAGCTATTGTGCTCGATATATTCTATTAATGGATTTTGTGATATTGGTGATTTCGAAAACAGTTTGTCAGATGATTTCATTAGTTGCAGATATTAACAAAGAGAAAACAGTTCATGCCTTTGTATGCTCGACACACATTAATCGACGTCCAATCACTTCCAAGGTTAGCCTTTTATTATGTAAATTACAATTTCCCTATTTCAAATAATATAATATTATGCACTCATAATATAACTGCATTCATGTTTGGCTTAATCTCTTGGGGAGTGTATATAATAAAAACTGTATCGTCTATCGTCTTATCTGTCTGTCGTCTGTCTGTCTGTCACGTTGGTAGTTACCTTTGTTTTGTTCGTACATGTGTGGGAACAATAAGTAAATCGCAATAAACGTGTATTAAGTAGTCACAACATTGGTCTCATGTTAAAGACGAGTTCATGCATTTGGTATGTCTGCTATTGATTTAAACAATGTATTAAACATTTAGTAGTTTTCTCAGTTAAGGCAATTAAGATATATCACCTTCTATAAACTAAACTCCGATAATTGTTCTTGTTTGGAAATATGTCTTTACTTATTATTTTTTCTGAAATATGACTGCGATCTAATGCAATCAAGTTTTGTGAACATATCATACGTTAAGGGATGTTCCCATTAATCAGGTTACGACATATTCTACTTTGACTTTTGCAAAGGTAACAACGATGGCGGTATATTTGGAATTACCACTAGATAAAGAAATATAAACTTTTGCTGACAATCTGGTTTGATGACGTAATATAAACTATCCTTTCTTGTAGTTTCAATTGTTATATTTTGGCATAGTCATTAATAAAGGTATAGTCATAAAATTCCCCCTGGGATTGGAAGAAAAGGGACAATTATAATTAATGTTACTATCCCGCTAATAACAGGCACATGCTACAACATATTTGCATATTTTATAAGCCTACTAGTGATAAGGTATCTATGTAAGTTACACATGTATCGAATCCGAACCCTTTAACTACAATATAAACGTCTTAACCGAAATGACAATTGTTATCATTACCGAAGCGTCCAGTTTTGAGTTAACAACTCTTAATTAATTTTAGGCATGTTCAATCACGATTACATTTTAGAACCCGTGAATAAATCTAGACTTTTAATCGGCACACATACATTATTGTATGACCTTAACAGATGGAGAGAGTTTGGAAGAACGGTTTTGTAGTGACACTTGCCAATTTAGTTTCTTTAATGATTCTTATTTAAGTACATAAACATGATGGCAAGAGTATGTACAAGAGCACGTGTTCCAGACAATGTGTTCGATGTGTTATTAACACATAACGATGGAAGATCAATAACCCATAACCCGCTAAGCACGACTATAATAGCCTTTGCGTCCATTGTAAACCCAGATCAGCCTACAAATTGTAAACCCTGATCAGCCTGCAAGTAACTCACAGGCTGATCAGGGTTTACAATGTCCGGCTGCTGATCAGTCATTTCCCCAAAAACACCCCTTTGGCACATACATTGAATGGCCTTAATTCAAAGGAAGAACAGTCCATTATATATATGTAGCGGGTTAAGGGTTAAGCACAGCTAATGAACTAGTGTTAATGAGTCTCTGCGGTGCTTGAATCCGTATGTAGAAATACAACACTCAATGGAAAATGGACAATTTAGCGTGCATCATATTTATACCAGATACATAACTGAACTTTATTGATAAAAGTATGAATTCTACTTTACGCAACCAGTACTGGTACTAATATTGTTTCTAAATACATATATAAAAGTTTCAGTTAAAATTAGTTACTTGGGTCACAAGAAAATCAGAACCTATATATTTCTCTCGGTTTGGTTCAAAAAGTCAAAACTAACATAATTTTCGCTATCCATATGGACAGCTTATAGCTATGTCTAACCGTATATGGGAGAAACACGAATGCAATATTTACTAGATCAAGGTTACTGAATGAAGACATGATTGTAAGATATGAAAGGAGTTGTTTTTACCACAGCAAGCTCTTGCTTGCAAGTCGATATACTATTACATATTAACGTTTAATGTAAAGCCTTCTTAAGTTACTTTTCTCCTCGTTATGTTGTTCAGTTCAGTGATGATTTTGTAACATAATAGATATAGCTAACAAAGAACATTTTATTAATGACTTATTTGATCATTCTATAACAGGGTTTCTGTATGCATTTTCTTTATGCATGAAATAATTATCATAAATGAAGGCAGGTGATACTCCAGTTTCGATACAATGTCATTTATCAGACGGTATAATACCATTAAAATATACATTAAAATATAGTCAAGTGGTAGCATGGTATGACAAGGTATGAAACGTTTAATTATGGATGTACAAATACTTATCACGGAAAATAATTATAATATAATCCCATGTAATTGCACAGCCTAAACGTTGGCTAAAGACACGCCAAGTCAAGAGCGTGTATAAGCAAGTAATTAACATACAGAATAACCCTAATAGATCCGAGATTAAGTCCATGAATGTAGATTATATACAGTATGACAACAATATTCTACTTTAAAGCATCACATCATATATACTATTGTCAAACTGTATAGTCAAACCAATGTCAAATTTTAGTATTATTAACAAACAAAACACACCAACCATTATTGAATATTTAATGGAACAACAAAAACATTGTTTGACGGAATGCAATATCCGTACAAAAACGATGTACCGCTTCGTGGGGTTGGCCCCACACTAAAATTACACTGGAGTGTTGATTAGACCCATGATGTGTAAAATGAGGCAGAATTAGCTATCCTAAAATGCTGTAAATTTAGAACCTGGTAAGGATGAATCAATGTACGCAATGGAAAGTCCAGTAAAAGGTAGAAAAGAGGACTTATTTTTATCTACCTCCTTCATCTGTAGGGCACGAGTATTCAAGGGAGATAATATTGTTGTGAGTCTTGAATGTTTCTTCTATTGTTTCTCTTGCTTGTGCCATGTCATTGAGTACATTGTACCTATAGGCTTTTTGATATGCATATATACACAATGGCCTATCTGTTACACATATAGTGCCTATTAATGCTGCCTTTTTTGTTACAGTATATAGTCTGGCGGGATTTTTAGCTCGTCATTTTCGAAGAAAAAAAGAGCTATTGTCATCACTTGATCGTTGTCGTCGTCCGCGCTCGGGTTAGAGTTTGTATGTACGCGTGTATCTCCGAAACCACTTTACATAATGTATTGAAGTTTCATATATGTATTAATTATCATTAAATAACACCATACAGCCAGGTTCTATAACTCATGCTTTTATTATAACACGATTATGACTACTCGTGTACTTTAGATAATGTGTGTATGTAAACGTAGATATAAAAGTCGAACATGAAATGTGGCATTTAAGGACTACATGCAACCAAAATCACGCCTAGAAACAAACAACAATGGTAAAGATGACTAAAAGGCAAGACACGACATCACAAACATAAAAGGGTTGACAAAAGGGCTACTGTCTTCAAACGAACAGTGGCAAAATTGGCAGCTGGTGTTTAAACCTGGTTCTAGGGTGCACCAATCCTCATTAATACATCCCCGCCAGGATATATTCTCTAACAAACAATGCATCATTAATAGGCATTGTAATTGATCATGCATATATGAATATTAAAAAAGCCTAGAAAGCCACAAAGAAAATTCTCAATGATTTGGCAGACGTCACAGCAAGAAGAGAACAAACCATTAAGGGTACGACGAGACAAGATTTAAGACAAGCGTCAGACGCTACTGTTCTTTGAAGATTTAGACAGATGTAATCATAGGGTCCACAATCTGTCCTGTCATCGCTCAATCAAAGAGGAAGGCATAGTGGCATAGCGGCGAACTAGATATGTAAATGTAATTAACCACTAAACATGCAGTACGTTGCGAAATGATAGGGTCATAATCTCTTTTGATATACTTTTTAGCAAGTTTAATAAACATTGTATGGAAGTGATTATGACCAAGGATTATAGGACGTTTGTAAATCGCATCACCATAGAAGTCATATTGTGACAGTCCTTGTCGCAGAAGAGTTCTTAAATTACTTTATATTTTAAAAGTAGATCAGTGTGACGATAATACAATGTTTCAAAGGTTTTTCGAAGTTTGTGGTAACGGTAGCCCTGATTGAGTAGTTTCTTATTTATACACGGATTATGAATATTAAAGTCCTCTCGATTACAAGCACTAAAAAAAGAAGAAGCTGAGAAACATAAACCCCCGATAAGAAGTAGCTCGGGAACATCCCCTTCTTAGTGGGAATAATTAACGATATTAATATTAAAATCATTTCTGTTGTCATAGATTTTGCTTATTATTTGTCCAGATGTAATCAAGAAAAGAAGCGACATTATCAGAAATATTAGCTATGTTGAAGTTCTTTTGGATAGACAGTATACACCATAGCAAAAAAGAAAGAATTGTCAATGTTCAATATGTCATCCAGATACCAAGAAGTGTCATTAAAGGCTTCATCTTATGATTATCTCTCATGAACTCAATAAAACCGAGACTGCTACGTTTCTCTCTTGTTTGTGTTTGTTACTTCCAAGGGATCACCTTTTCAGTATTTATTAACATTCACACTAGAGTTTGTTTAATGCTGTGTGACGGCCGTAAAAAGTTGCTCCGACTACAAATCAGTAGTGTTATTATTTACTGGTCCTTTGGGATCGTCAGGACCATTCTGTGTTGCTTTAAGGTAAAATATCGTTTAAGGGGGTGCTTGGAGGCGTGAGAGGTCTCAATAAAACCGAGTCAGCTACTCTTCTCTCTTGTTTGTGTTTGTTTCTTCCAAGGAATCACCTTTTCAGTATTTATTCAATTACATCTGACCGAATATCAATTTAAAGACTCAACACGAAATATCTTTTACAGCATCTACGTCACATACCACTATTAATTTGGGGCTTCTGATTGTTTGAAAAAAGTATAGGTTGTATTAGGGCATATAGTCAGATTGTAAGGTAGATTCTGATTTGATTAAATTACCCAGATCACAACAAATCCCCATAAAAGATCAAAACATTATATTTCCATCATAAAACATGTTGAATTAGGATATTTTGACTGAAATTTGCATTTTTACGGATACAATTGTACTGAGAGTATATTTGCAAAAAGCAAAATTTCTTTACTGCCATTCTGGTGGTGTCCACATTCAGTAAAATATTGGAGTCTGAAAAATTACCTATCCCCAAATTTGCTGGTCATTTTTGAGTGTCTTTACGATAGTTCTTTAAAAAAAGCTTTAGCATAATATTGTTTAACATGGTCTTTAACGGCAGTAAGACAAGAAGTTAAAATGTTGGAAATGTTTGTAGTGGTGTAGGCACTAGAATTAGAAATAAATCAGGCTTTATAAGGTAGTTTATGTAATTTGGGAATTCAGTGCATAGTCGGAAGATTGTTTTGCTTTTCGAGTACACCAGCCTTGAAAGTCGTACACCAGGTGATATGCGTGGAAACAACATATCAGTATATTGAACTGGGTATACGAATTAGTGCTCCCGAGTTCCCGAGATAACATACTGACGTAATGTAGGCGTCAAATAATAATTACATTGTTAGTTTCTTTAATACCAGGAACTGAAACAAATTCTTCCGATTTTAAATTACTAAACGAAAATTTAGATCTCGGAGGAAGTAAAGAGTCTTAGCATTATAAAAGCACGACATGCATTACAATCAATAATTGAATGTATAATTCGGAACTTTAGAAGAAAAAAAACGAATACTAGTCCTTTTAACTACAATATCAATATCACTGTCAGTCATTCGGAGTGTTATTTTCTATGTCAAGGTCAGAAACTATTTCTGTAGTCGGGGAGACGTTTTACAGCCGCCACAACGCACTAAAAAATCTAGCACCGTCTTAAGCGGCGATCTGCTTTAAATACTAGTAGGCGAGACATTTTACAGCCACTACACAGCGGTAAACAGCAGTAAACGAATGCAAGAGTTATTGCCAATAAATGATGAAAATGAGATCAATTGGAAGCAACAAACACAAACAATATAGAAAGTAGCAGACACGGATTAACTGAGTCTGTTCATGAGAGGTATATCATTTAACATCACTTCTCACGCCCACTAGCACCGGCTTCGCCGGTATTCTAATTTACATTCATAAAGAGAGGGTTTGATAATCCCAAAGGACCAGTAAGTAATAACACTAAGAATTTGTAGTCGGGGAGAAAATGAAGATATGCTGAAAATGGGATCCCCTTGATGCAAGAATCGCAAACAATGGAGAAACGTAGCACACTAGTTTTATTTTGAACTAGTCTGTTCTTGAAAGTTGATATAATTTCAATACATCTCACGCCCACTAGCCCCGGTTTAAGTGTCAGTCTACTTTTAAACCACACGACGTGGGTTTGATAATCACAAAATACTAGTAAGTAATAATACTACTGATTTGTAATTTTAAAGCCGCCACGGTTTGAATGTCAATAATTACTGAAAAGAAGCTGTTTTACGGCCGCAACACAACATAAAACAAACGCTAGTGTGAATGTTAATAATTACTGAATAGGGTTTTCCATTTTAAAACCACACAGAGTGGGTTTGATGATCACAAATGGCAGTAAGTAATAACACTACTGTTTTGTAGTCGGGGAGACCATTTATAGCCGGTGTAAGGGAAAAAATCGACCCCATTAAATAACACTACTGATGTGAACAGAGAAAGTAGCACACTAGGCTTAAAATGCTATCTAGTAAAATGACCCCGTTGAACATTCTATGTAACAGAATGTATTGACACCCCGGTCCTAATTGTTTCTGTCGTGGAATGACTTTTTCGAGAAAGCCAGTAATATTACAACCTCCCACAGTTAGAAATATGACCCCTGTACAATATTACGACTCCTAGAAAATTTAATTTGCTTTACTTAAAAAACAAAATTAAAAAAATAGTATTATTCAGTTTATATATGAATGGTTCAAGGAAGAAACTTTTCGTGGTTTGCCCTATCCCAGGGTTAGAGACATGTCGGTACCGGAGTCATTCGTTTTGCATTATCTTGACCATTCCCGCTAAACCGAGAATTCGTATTGAACATAGGAACAAATGAATGACTCCGGTACTGACAAGTCTAACTCTGAGGTTTCATTACATACCAATTAGTTATAGACACGTTTTGCTTTTGTTTTTATTCTCCGACGAAGAAGGTTGCCGTTGTCCTCTTACGTTCGTTCGTCCGTCCGTCCGTCCGTTCATTCGCTACAATTTCCATGTGCGCCATATAACTCTCTCATACATAGACGGATTTTGAAATAAATTGGCACATAAATGATATACTTATCTCATCAATACGAGTGCAGAACCCAAACCCGGATCTGTTTCATCAAGATCAATGTTATAAAGGTCATCATAAAAGTCATATACTTTTTAGATGCATATAATAATGTCCATTTCGTGTCCGCACCATAACGTTTCCGTGCAAGTAGGGATATTAAAATAAATCGGCTCACTACTCAACTCATCAAGACGACTTGCAGAACTCAACACCTCAGCTTTTTGTGTTCGTCTGTATTTTGTTTCTGTCTACGCTTCTACCCAGAAAACAACACTTGTCGGAGGATAACGAATTTCTTGTTGTGTTTGTTGTGGTTTGGTTTTAACGCCATTTATCAACATTTTGTTTCCGTCATTTTTGGTCTGTTATGTTAACCTTGGCTTCTGTTACCAGTACTAACTAGCATTCTGCAAGTAACTCGAATTTTTTCCGCTTGATACTCTACTTATAGTTGGTGTTATTGTGCCATTAGGGACAACTTGGAACATAATATATAAATAGGAAAGAACGGATATTTCCATCAGTGCTTCCGTAGATTATCGTATGTATACATGTACACATACATGCACATATCTACATGCACATATGGCCGATATTTCTAACTTCTAAGCGTCACGCTTTCAGCGATTATCTGATTAAGTTAATACGATAATCGCTGCTAAAGTGACGCTAATAGTTATTGGCCAATAGACACATGCGTCGCAATAATCCTAAATGCTGACTTCATTTTCCAGCAAACTTAAGAGTAACAGTATTATATATCAACGGATTCCGCCTTGAAACTTTGTTTCTGAATCTACCCTCCGATTAAATGGCTGTGCTCTTCGCGGTAGAGTACTTGTATGCGTACACCTAAACAATAATAATTTATAAATATTAAAACATGTCGTGAATATATAACTATTTATGTAGAATTGTTTGTTGCAATGTCTTCTTATCTTACCATTGTTTACAAAGTAAGCTTAAATTTAAATATTTTATTAGTGGATACAATTGAAACGAAGATGAATATTCCAATAAACATATCTTTTGAATATATTTTAATAGGCTAAATACCATCCATGTCTTTGTGTATGCATATATATTCGTTACCAAGAAAAGCATAGTCCCTTTAAGATAGTCACGACTGTGAGGGTCGTTTGACGGGTATTTATGAGCACCGATTTGGGCATTACTTAGAATCGACATCTGGAAATCACCCTTCTCGATAACTTGGTACAGACTATCGCGAAGGTTTATATTCTGATCACAATTTTAAGTTTGTCATTTAATTCAGATGATTTAAAGGTAAGTATGTAATAGATACATTTATTAGACACGTATATATGCATCTGATAATAGGTGTGCTATGTTAGCAAAATAAAAATAAAAACAAAAATCGGTACTCATCTTGGTACTCATACTCATAAAAGCTGCGTACCAAAATAGCACCATAGGATGTTTCGATTTTGTCAAAATATGCACAACTGGCTTATCTGCACATATACAAATAGAAGCAAAATACAATACTTGTTCTATCTAGGGGTCATTTTACATGTTCTACTACTATTCTACTGTAATAAAATTTGACCCCCTTCAGGCGTCAAAATTGTACGCAGGGAGCCAACAATTTACAGAAGGTGGTCATTTTACTACATAGCAAAGTGACCGGTAGGTCATAATTTTATAAGGGTCGATTTTTTTCCTTACGCCGGCACACATCAATACACAAACGCTAGTGTGAAAGTCAATACATAGTAAATACGGAATCCGTTGGAAGCAACACACACAAACAACTGGAGAGAGAAAAGTAGTAGACCTTTTTTTACACACACACACACACACACACACAAACACAAACACACACACACACACACACACACACACACGCACAAACACACACACACAAACACACACACGGGAGAAATGTAGCACATTCGGTATGATTGAATCATCCAATATTTGTTCATTAAAGCACAGATATATATTATTTGTTATTAGGTCTGTGTTTAGAGATGATATAATGGGCAACCCCTCTGGCGCTCTTTAGCACCAGCCTACGCGGTATTCTACGTTAAAACCACAAAGAGTGGGTTTCTAAAAAAAAATATGTGTGTTACCAAACTCGAGCGTAAAAAGTATGGTTATTTTTTATTTAAAGTTTATTTTAATAATGTAATGCTTACTACCGTTCTGTTCACATATAACAATGCTTATCTGACCTCACATCCATATCAGACCTCGGCCCTCGAACCTCGACTTTATTTTTTTTCTGTCCGATATTTTTTAAACGGGCTGGTAATAGTCAAGAGATCATACACACTAATTAATATCTCACCGCTGTGGGTTCGAATCCCTCTAGGATCTCAAATTGTAAGCGAGAAAGTGTCGATTCTTACGGATGGCGGGAGGTATATAGTACTAGGACTACCTATAAATAAGTGGATGGTCTGCCTCCACCACAAATAAATAATAACATGTAGTCTTAAATGTGCTGATAAATGACGTTAAAAATATAACAAACAGAAATGAAAAAATAGAAAACACACATTTTTTTTTCTCATTTTAATTGATAGTTTGAACTTTTCCACGTAGCTTTGCTTTTAACAGTAGGGCTAGGATATCAATATTCAACCTCTCATTAATCTAACTTTACTGCGTATTTATTGCGGTTATTGTCAGCTTTTCATGATCGCTATTTCAGTTTGTTTACCGTTGCCAGGTTGTGGACACGACAACTTTGATTCAAACACATTCTGCTTTTCATTCACATGCTATACTATTTTTTGCGACATGAATATTGCAGCTGTAATAACAGTTATTGTCAATGTAATTAGTTTTATTGAAACTCTGGTGTCTCATAACAAATGGCTTGTGTATGGCATTTTAATACATAGTGATTATAATCAGTTCATATTTCTTTAACAATAAAATTTATTTTGACGCTGCGTCATTTAGGACTTCATTTTATGCATAATATATGTAAATTACGCATTTTTAAATGTTGTATTTTCCAAACCCAGCTGCCGCTCAGTTTAATGAATTGTATGCATCAATGTAAATTTGAATTATGTGCCGTAATCAATAACGTCAGCCATCATGTCATAGTCAAAGTCGAAATTAAGGTAGAATAACAGTCTGCAAATGTGCACTCATGTTAGATCCAAATCTAAGCTAATTTTACTCCCAAATATATGGAAATAATGTATAAATAGTAATTATTCATATCACAGTCTCAAATGGCGCATTGAACCATATGCAAATTAAACGACAGGCGCGAATGTTTACATCAGTAATGTAATAAAGAGGTTACGGGTGCAATGGTCGTATTTAGATTGATAATTATTACCTGATAAAGTGCGTTTGTGTTCTGTGTGCTGTTAAGCTATAATATGATACGGTGGCTTTAAAGTAGAATACCGATTAAGCCGGTGCTAAGGGGCGTGGGAGGTGTTGCACCCTATAGTATCTAGTCCATGAGCTGGGTGTAGACCCCCTTCCCGACAACCCCAGTGGGAATTTTTCAGGGTATGATTTTCTGAAAGAACATACGATTAGGTTCCAAATAAGACATGTCTGCCATCTGAGCGTTGGGGCGTTGTTGTGTTACACACGTGACAATTATGTTACCATAACAATTCCAAAACACTTTCAATAAAGTTGAATATGAGTAAAAAATGTGCATATGAACAACAAATACTACCTATATTTATGTTATTTATGAATTGTTTAATTTAGACAGCCTTTTCAACATAATGAAAATATACTGTAGTTTACGTTACAACCTGTTCGTCATCAAAAAATCATAAATACATTTAATAATAACTAGACCGTTAGTTACCAAAAGACGCCACTCCACTCTGGGGGAATTTTGAAGGATATATTTTCCTGAAAGGGTATGCATTTCCTACAAAATGAAGTATGTTTGCCAAATGAGAGAGGGGACATAAGGGCGTGACATCTATTTGAAATACGTTACCATTATCATGTTATGAATATGTAATACTCAAAAATTGTTTATATGCAACAAAACGGTATGTATATTTTATATTATTTATCAAACATGTTAAAAACAAAATCTAATGAAATAAAAGAAATTTCCAAAAGACAATGTAGTTTACGTTACGTGACATAAGCATGAAATTTACGTTACCATTTAATGTTATTTGTCATAAATATTGAATGTTTCCAGAAACAAAGGCTCTAGTTCTTTACAGAAACAGTGACTATTTTAATAATAAAATGTTATTCATATGATTTTTTAAATGTAATGTAATTCATTAGTATAAGTAAATAAATAAATATAATGTCTAAAAATAAAATAAATATATAATAAATAAATGTTTTAAAATGGTTTATAAATCAGAAAAATAGTAATTGCACATTAAACTACTGGGAGCTTATCATTTATTGAAAATGTTTTTTTTTACTAGTTATGACATAATCCCTTTGTTACAATGTATCCTGCTTTTGAGACAAATCCCAAAGAATAATCATATTTTGTCCCCATTCAATGTAATTTAATCTTTCCTTATTCTGATTATTAGTAGTTGGACACAATACTACTAATACTTACTCTTATCAAAGACAGACACGAAGGAAAATGACCTTGACATGCATATATCTTCACCCTACCGCCTATGTCTAATGTTCTTTGAGTATGACCATTGAAACAACGCCAGACACATTTCAGTATATTTAATGACACCCTGACTCTTGACACAACCCATCCCCAGGTCAAATGAACTTCTCCAAAACAGGAGATGTTGAATATGAAAGAAATTGTAGAGGTTAATGGGTTTGATATTTGCTCATTACTACCCACACTACATTGCTTTACAAGCTGTGTTACAACCAGTGGCTTTGTAGGGAGAGGTATGGTTGTCCCATTTAAGACGATTAAAAAGCACAGAGAGTTTGTGTAAAGTTGGATTGCTCGAACAGCAGCATGGATGTTCGGATGATCTTCAAAAAATAAGTACAGAGATTACGGAGAGGATAGTATGCCGCCTATATGGCAAACCTCTTTGCACGGATGTCAAATACGTTTTCGCGAAAATTCAAAGAACACAACTAGAGCTTTTTGCCGCCGAGTCAATTTTCTATAATCATGCATTTGAACATGCACACGTTCAAGCGTTTTTGTGGCACCATACTGACCAACATTAACCAGACCTACCAGACGCAGAAACAAATGAGAGAAGATAAAGTTATTGAATTTGACTGGACTATTGGTGATATTGAATCACAATAGTTGGTTGACATCATGTTCACAGAGCCTGACACTGAAAAAGGTAGCAATAATTGGCAGAAAGATATGGAAGCCACCAAACTAGTTGATATAGAGTTAATGAGTTTGAAGAAAGTGATGACAATGTATAGAGAAAGTATGAGCTCAAATGATGTAATATATTTCCATGAAAATGCGTGCGTATCATTGAGCTATACATTTATATTTGTTAGTAACGTAAGTAAAGTTCAATTCATTTTTTGAATATGTTGAAATTGCTTAATGTGTTACATTTGATTAATATATGAATACATTAGCAGTTAAAATTGTGCAAATAATTTGCTATTTGTCTTAGAATTTGGTAACGTTAAAAGTACGGAAGAGTCGTGTAAATTATAAACAAACTTCATTTCATTTCAATGTTTGCCTATGTATAAACAGTTTAAAAAGGAAAATAAAGATATATATCTATTTTTTTGTTTGATACTTAGATGTGTTTAAATAAAATAATGTAAACTTAATTGGTAACGTACGTAACGTTTAATACATGAGGTAACACATATTAACAAGTTAAAATTAACATAATTTCATGTCTGTTCAAACTTTATTGTTACCATCGATGATGTGTAGAGGAATGTTGTATTCACATCTGTTTAAGCTAACTGGCTGAATTTCTAGATTTCTGGTAACACACGGAAGATTATTATTAATTATTTAAAAAAAAAAACACAATGTAACGGACAATACACGAACCAAACAGTGTCCACATCATGGATACGTATGTGTATTAGAACTAAGATGTTTGAAATAATTTTCGAATATAACATATTTATGTTCTTAATTTCTTAAACCAAACACCTTCATTCAATAAGGTAACGTAAATTACGGTAACGTAGACTTAATAACGCAGGTATCAAAGGTATAAACAGAACGTGAAACAACATTTTGTAGTTTAAAAAGCATATATAATGTTCAAAATGAGTTGTTACAATAAATTATGTTTAAGGGAATGCTGCAATAAAACTTTAATAGTTTATTGGATGATTTGTTCTATTATTTATTTTAACATGCAGAAAATAGAAAATGATTTAAAAACACACTATTTAACGGACATTACAAGAACCAAACATTATTAACATAAGGTTTGGAATAATTTTCGGATGTAACATCATTAATGTTCTTTATGTCTTACGTTAAAAATCTTAATAAAACAAAGTAACGTAAATTACGGTATCGTAGAGTTAGAAACGCAGATATCCAAGGTATAAAAAGTAAGTGAAACGAAAGTTTGTATTATAAAAGGCATGAATAATGAAAAAAAAAAAATACAAACCTTTCCATACCTTTTTAGTCTTCAAAATAGCACCTGTTTAATCGGTATTCCACGTTAAAGTCACATATATTGAGCTTGATGATCCTATAAGATCAGTAAGTAATAACATTACTAATTTGCAATTGTAGTCGGGGCGACTGTTTACAGCCAACACACAGCACTAAACACACGCTAGCGTGAATGTCAATACATACTGAAAAGGGGATTCCTTGGATGATCCCAAAAGACCATTAAGTAGGAGCATTACTGATAAGTAGTCGGTCGACTATTTAACTCGAAAAGAAAATGTAGATTTCATAGAACACAGCCAACCAAAACAACAGCAATTATACGGTTAATAAGAGGCGATCCATGTGACACCAAACCTATATATAGCAGTTGAACAGGAAACTTAACGTTCACAGAACACAATCAACCACAAGGATGTATTAAAAACAAACACCACTTACAATGTAAGTAAACAAACACCACTTACAATGTAAGTAAGCAAACACCACTTACAATGTAAGTAAGCAAACACCACTTACAATGTAAGTAAACAAACACCACTTACAATGTAAGTAAGCAAACATCACTTACAATGTAAGTAAACAAACACCACTTACAATGTAAGTAAACAAACACCACTTACAATGTAAGTAAACAAACACCACTTACAATGTAAGTAAACAAACACCACTTACAATGTAAGTAAGCAAACACCACTTACAATGTAAGTAAACAAACACCACTTACAATGTAAGTAAGCAAACACCACTTACAATGTAAGTAAACAAACACCACTTACAATGTAAGTAAGCAAACACCACTTACAATGTAAGTAAACAAACACCACTTACAATGTAAGTAAGCAAACACCACTTACAATGTAAGTAAACAAACACCACTTACAATGTAAGTAAGCAAACACCACTTACAATGTAAGTAAACAAACACCACTTACAATGTAAGTAAACAAACACCACTTACAATGTAAGTAAACAAACACCACTTACAATGTAAGTAAACAAACGCCACTTACAATGTAAGTAAGCAAACACCACTTACAATGTAAGTAAACAAACGCCACTTACAATGTAAGTAAACAAACACCACTTACAATGTAAGTAAACAAACACCACTTACAATGTAAGTAAACAAACACCACTTACAATGTAAGTAAACAAACACCACTTACAATGTAAGTAAGCAACCACCACTTACAATGTAAGTAAGCAAACACCACTTACAATGTAAGTAAACAAACACCACTTACAATGTAAGTAAGCAAACACCACTTACAATGTAAGTAAACAAACACCATTTACAATGGAAGTAAACAAACACCACTTACAATGTAATTAAGAAGCAAGGCATGTGACACCACAAACACAAACGGGTTGACAACAGAGCTACCGCATTGAAACGGTCGGTGAGACTCAATCTTGCCCAGTAAAACGTGACAGTAACGAGGGGGAAAAATAGTGGTATACACTTTACCAAGTTACTTGTTGCATACATTACGTGGTCCATGTATTAACTTTCATACCCAATCCAACCCCTTCTCCAAGTAGTGAAAACGGGGATGGCTGGGGTATGAAATAAAACCTTAATTTCGTCGGAAAAAGATTGCACATTGCAAAATTTAAACATTTATTAGGTAATTTTAAACAGGTTATCGCATTTTTTCAGTAACAAAAATACCAAGCAGATGTTATTGAAGCCTTTTATGACACCTCTCGGTATCCGGATGACATATTGAACATTGACAACCCTTTCTTTCCAACTATGGTTAATAATATTTATCCTAAACAACTTCAGCTTAACAAAGCTAATATATCTGATAATAACGCTTCTTTTCTTGATTTAGATCTCTCGATTGAAAATGGTGAAATAATTAGCAAAATCTATGACAAGAGAGATGATTTTAATTTTGGCATTGTTAATTATCCCCACTTGGATGGGAATGTTCCCCGAGCAACTTCTTATAGGGTGTATGTGTCTCAACTTATTCGTTTTTCTAGAGCTTGTACTCGAGTTGAGGACTTTAATACTCAGTCAGGGTTACCGTTACCATAAACTTCGTAAAACCTTTGCAAAATTTTATTATCGTAACCCTGATCTTCTTTCCATATATAAAAGTAATTTAAGGACTCTTCTGTGTGAGGTTTGGTGCACCCTAGAACCGGTTTAAACCCCCAGTGGCCTACTTTAAGGTTTACTGACCGTTCCAATGCGGTAGCCCTATTGTGAACCCTTTTGTGTTTGTGATGTCGTTTGCATTTATTATTACTTTTGCCTTCTTCTTTGTCTGTTTGCGTGTTTGTTTCTGTGTTTTGTGGTTGACTGTCCTCCTTGAATGCTACTTTCCCTGTCCGATCTTTTTATATTTCTTTAAACATGTTTTATTGTCGAAATATTCGTTATAAAATTCTGCTAATATAAGCTTTTCCATCGCTTAATGGAATAAAGGCGGGACCTCGTACTGTCTGTGTTATTAAATAATTGACTGCAAACGGTAGAACAGTCCGATTTGACAGAGATTGAATTTGCGATGACGCGAACAAGACGAAAACATTAATTAAAATGTTGTTTACGAGTGTTTTATTAGTTTAATATCTTTTAAATGAAAATAAATGTATCTAATAAAAACAAAATGGGTGTCATCAAGTGATCTGTATAAAACATGAATATAACGTCAAATTTCTATTTTGTAGTGAGAAGCAATTACATACTATATAGCTTAACTGATTTGCCTCGTTTTGCCTCGTTTTGATATCATTTCCGGTTAACGAACGAAAGCTCGTCGCGTGTCGCCAAATTAATTATTTTTTCCCATTTTTGTTTGAGAAAAAATGGATCTGTAGAAATTACAGCACACAAAATAATAGGATAGCGGCCTTTAACTAATGTTTACTGAATACAATTGTCTTAAGCAGTGTAGACATTCTAGTTCAGTTATTTTCCATCTCAGAGTGATAAATACAGTGACTGTTGAAAATCATATTTGTTATGGTCGACACTACAGCTGCTAGTATCGGTCACCCGGCTTGCTTCTAATTTCTTCGCTACGCTATGATCTGCAGAACCAATGCCTAGGGGAAAATGGAAGTTTGAAATCGCCCTTCACGTTTGGGACGGTTTTGGAAAGACTTTGAGAGATTCCATGAGACTTTTTCAAGTTAAGTATTAGGTTCTTACTTTTAACTTGTGAGAAGAGAAGCAGCAAATTACGTCAACAAGTGCACCAACAAGTGACGTTGTTACGTTTATTTACAACACGACTTCATGAAATTGTCGACTTCGAAAAAAAATTGTCGAAAATGTCACAGTTCGATGAAAACATTCACATATTCATTCATATATAAATATAAATACTGAAAGGGTAACACAATCAAGAGAGACAAGTTACGGACTCAGTTGTATTGAGTCTGTTCATGAGAGGTAATATAATTTGCAATACATTTCACGCGCAATAGCACCGACGTATACTACCTTAAAACCACAAAGAGTGGGGTTGATGATTATTTAGATCTTATTCTTAAATTGGATTTTAAAGAAATACTGGATCTAATTTATGTGTTGTTATGTGATATATATGTGTGCGTGCGTGCGTGCGTGCGTGCGTGCTTATACATATTTTACAATTTTTTATCTATCAGTTTTTAGGGGCAAAATGTAACATGGAAGGAAGTGCAATAGCAGAAACAACAATTTATTAAATATAATCCAAACATTTATTTAAATAGTTCAATTTAATATGCACTTACATAACACACATAAATTAGATCCAGTATTTCTTTAACAGTCAATTAAGAATAAAATCCAAATAATATTGGCAAGTGTCCCTGTTATCTTGTCGTACCCTAATAGATTGTTCTATTATTGCTCTGGCTTCTGACAAGTAATTAAGTATTTGCTGTGTCGCTTTGTAGGCTTTTTATATATATTATATCTGCATGATCTTTTATGTATTTTACTTATATTGCCTATTAATGCTGCCATGTTTGTTACAGAGTATAACCTGGTGGGGATATCTTTATTTACCTTGTCCCGTTTTATTGCGATGACAAGAGGGTAAGTGTAAGGTTTAGTACACCTTAGAACCTAGTCTAAACACCCAGCGGCCCTTTTGTCACTGACCTTTCCAATGCGGTAGCCCTATTGTCAATCATTTTATGTTTGTGATGTCATATCTTGCCTTTTATTCATCTTTGTAATTGTTGTTGGTTTCTATGCTTGCTTTTGGTTGACTGTGGTCTTGGAATGCTACATTTCCTGTTCGCCTTGTATATCTTCTTTTAAATCCCCGTATGCAAGCATCATCATTCATTACAGGGCCACATGACAAACAATCAATTCATATTACTTGGTATATACATCAAATGGAAAAAAACAGCGAGTTTACTTTAAGCTATTAATAGACCAGGAGCTCAGCTGGCTCTTTGCGCCACATACATGAATGTAATATCAAAATCTAAATATTCTGTTAACAGTAATCCAAGTTCGGTTTTAAATCATTATCACGATAAACAAAATATAATCTGTTTTTGGTAATGAAACTTTATGTAAATGAATAACATTACTTTTATCATTGTTTACAACCATGTCAAGAACTGTTACAAGAGTCATTTAAAGCGTCTAAAACACTTGTAAATATTGTTCCTTTCAGATAACAATACATTGTCGTCTGCATACATAAAAATGCATACAACGTCGTAAATATAAAAATGCCTAAAATGTCATTATGTAGCACTACGGGGTTGTATGCTATGCTTGGTACATTTAATAACAAGGTCCGGCCTTCGCGTTGTGATTTCCATAATTTATTGGTACATATAAAACAGTCCGAATAATTACACATTCATAATACGCTATGAACATCCTGTTATATATATATGCATATCCGTTTAGTATAGTGGTTTTCAGTACTTCCATTTGTTGATTACTTAATTAAATAGTCCCTATTATTAAATGTCTTAGGTTCACAAAATATAATAGTATTTAGAAACTTTCAAATGTCCAAATCTTCCAATTAGTATGTAACGGTGACTGCCCTACTATACTGGCTTGCATAATATAGTTTAACTTATCCCACACCCTGTCTTAGACTGCGGGGGTCCATCTTGTGGATACAAGTATTGAAACTGACTCTCACTCTTTAACCACCAACTCTAGACTCTCTACTCCCGACTCCGCTAGACTTTCCGTGCGCTCAGTTTTATCCTAGAATGTTACCCATACTGCTTTTCGGTAGTTAGTCATGCCTCACATATGGACATCGACCTGTGTAGCTACAGGTTAACGCCATGATGATTACCTCAGTGTATGCATAATTTACCCACAAGACCTTTCGGCGAATGGTCTCACAAAATATGGCAATACCTCTTAACTCCCAGACTTCCAGTGAAACATTAACAGGTGTTCAGATAATTAAGAGGGATTAACAGGGGTGTACTTGAATACAAGTGTGTTACATTTGTAACTGTTAGGTTAAATACAGTGGCAAGGCTGTAGTGTTACATTTCCTTCCCTACTAAGATGAAATATTTTGATAAAATCAAAAGATTTCTAACTGAGTCTTTCACTACAACTAAACATAATCTGTGCTGCTAATGTTCATCACTGTGATTTCTGTAGAGCGTTCATATATATATTCATTACTGCAAAACGTCTGTCTAAATCAGTAAATATAACACTAAATGAGTCACTATATAGTTTCACATATAAACACAACTAATTGAGTCTTTCTCTAGTGTCAATGATAATCCATCGTTCACTGCAGCACCACATCGTTCCGTCGTTATCGATAATCTGGTTAGGCTCCATCCAACGTACAATGCTCGATCCCATGATAATCCGAGAATTTTTGAGTCTTGCATCACTCGGAATACCTCGTTGTTTTCGAAATTGTTCACTGCCTAAATAATTCCAATAAACGCAGTTCTTCTTTAACATTTCGTACGCCGTAATTATTTACCATTCCAAGGTCAATATACTTTTGCTGCCGAATACAAGATAAGTCACTGATGTTTATTAGACCCTCTTATCTTGATGTCTTTTGATGTTATGTCCAATTACCGATAGATAAATTATACAGTATATTCTTCATAAACAAAATACATGAATACATTAGATACAGGTCCACGCACTACATTTTATCTATTGATTATAGTTACAAACTCCAACTATGCACACGTTTAAGTTTATTGTTCCATCTACGGGTCTAACTTCCCCGTATCAACATCAATTGATGATGCAACCAGTTCAATTCATGAACTTCCACAACGCGACTGTCGCTGCTCGTCTCCTTTCCCGTCGATGCAGGAGAATACTTGCTCTCCTAAGGTCAAATCTAGACTTCTCAAACTTAGTTGAACATCGACTGTCTCATATATCGCATGAGCGAATACCGAATTAAGAAAGGTGATACCTCATCAGCAGTCATAAAAATATTCTGCCTTTAATTACATCAAATTACTTTAATGTTATGTACAAATAAACAGTATAACATGTATTATACATCCCATCATTATGAATACTGTTCCTTAACGCAACCAATTTAAATGCATGGTTCCCCTTTAATATCTCACTATTGAAGATATATCTTTTTTTTCTAACAGGCGTAATATTTAACAGCTTCAAACAGGTAGCCATACCTGTACCTATCTTGCTATTACATTCCTCAATTAAAATCACTTTGTTCTTGTGCTTATCAATAATCTTGCCAGAATAAAGATATCTAAACCCATTAATTTATCATTTTAGGCTAATAAAGTGGTTGTTTTGTCTGCCTCAGGATAGGTTTTTTCGTTGACCATTTAGCTTCCTGAGATGTAGCATTTAAAGGCATACGAGACAATAACTGAATTGATCGTATCTGCAACGTACTCAACTTTGCATTTATAGTCAGCTATTATACTCAGAGCCCATTATCATGATTAAATTGCACAGCAAAATGAAAAGATGATATTTATGTGCAGCCTTATGCAAAAGTACTCAACTGTTCATGTGTATTATTCCATTTTTAGGTAAAAGGAAAACTTATCCATACTTTACCGGAAAACACTATACTCAATGCCTATTGACTTATCAACTTAACATTACATCTTAACTGATGCCGCATAATTATCATATCATCTACAAACCAATTTTGTGTTGTTTTGTTTTCCGAAAAACACATTATTCTTTAAAGATTATAATTCTGGCGAACTATTTTTTCGGACTTCTTACTTTAAGTCCTACGTTCATCATTTCCCCATTGTAATATTCTCCTATTTGATACACCCTTCCTCAGTATCTAACTGGCAGTAAATTATGTATTACACCATTTATGTATCTTGTTAAATGGCAGTCATAATATCTGATTTCTATTGCTAATAATGTATTATACAAAACTTGTATAATCCCATTGAAACTATGTTGTTCAAACATTGTTCAACATAATAATTGTCTTTATTTTCACCTATAAAAAGATAACGTAACCACCCAGATTAATTTAAGACTGCAGTTCTCCTTTAAATGCAGTTTGTATACTCACTCGTATATTTAATTTTCATGTGAATTTTAAATACCCAATTTTAATAAATTTAAGTTTTCTAAACACTATTCATCCATATTGAATTGTTTCGGAACCAACCTCAGTTTGAAATAATTATTTTCTTATTTAATTAACATTTTCTCATATTTGATATTAAATTCTCAACAAGGCAGCTGATGCATTTTTCTTGCTAATTTGGTACTTACAAAAATAATTCTGGTATTATTCTCACCTTGGATATATAAATCCGAATTTTCCAATTTCACTATTTCCGTTTTCCACGGCCGCCTTATATATGCATTGTCAATAAATGTCCAAGAAGTCGTCGAGCTCCTAACAATGTAAATGGATCCTGAGTCACGGCAACCAAATAAAGCCTGTAGCACTACGGGGTTGTATGCTATGCTTGGTACATTTAATAACAAGGTCCGGACTTCGCGTTGTGATTTCCATAATTTATTGGTACATATAAAACAGTCCTAATAATTACACATTCATAATACGCTATGAACATCCTGTTATATATACGAGGGTCATTCAATAAGTTCTGTCACTAACGCGTTTTAACAATTATGTGCTCGTTGTTAGTGTTGATGTGTGATACCAAATGAAAGAGAGTTTCAATACCATTTTATTGATGGTAAAATGAATGCTGAAATCTTTTGTGTGACGAAAGTTATGGAACATTCAATATACATCACTTATACATACTGAGTCATTTTCGTCCTGAGCTTTTTTCAGGTATGCTAACTGTTACTTTTTTAAATGCCTGTTTCTCTTTAAGTACTTGTCGAAGATCTTTGAAATTTCTCATACATTACCACTTATATCTGTGCATTACAAGATTCAGAATTTAAGCATGGTAGATGAAAAGGCATTGTCTTAGAAATTAACATTTTAAGCTAACATGTAAAATTAATTTAATGATAAATGGACATTAAATGGAAGGGCAGTCTTCTGAAATAGCTTTTTTGGATGATCAATATTTTCACTAAACATTGTGCAAAATTCTACGATAATGTGTTGAATATGAAATGTAAACACTGAAGGACTAGGATTTGTAAAAAAATATGAAAACATATTAATACTATGAGAATAATTACGACATTTAAAAGATATTATAACATTTCCGTAAACAAAATGAAGAAAATCAGTGTTATTTCCGCTAAAATTAAGGGATATGCATTCACTCATATCTGGTTTACAGCAATACCTATCCGAATTCTCGACAATCATTTTCATGGATTATAGGCAAATAACAACAGATGGTGTACAAGAAAATTTAAGAGCATATAATTATTCAAATAATTTTTACAACGTTTTGTAACAAGGACATTTTCAGAGATGCCAGTATCCAAAAGGTGTGGTAGGGGGAGGTAATTCAGGGCTATAAATAACCGGAAATTTTTCATTTTTGTTGTGGAATTTGAGAGAGCGAACCCAGTAGTACTATAAATACACTACTTTATCTCAGTGTAATAACCAGTTCAAAGGATGTATGCCTAGTGACAGAACTTTTTGAAGCACCCTCGTATATGCATATCCGTTTAGTATAGTGGTTTTCAGTACTTCCATTTGTTGATTACTTAATTAAATAGTCCCTATTATTAAATGTCTTAGGTTCACAAAATATAATAGTATTTAGAAACTTTCAAATGTCCAAATCTTCCAATTAGTATGTAACGGTGACTGCCCTACTATACTGGCTTACATAGTATAGTTTAACTTATCCCACACCCTGTCTTAGACTGCGGGGGTCCATCTTGTGGATACAAGTATAGAAACTGACTCTCACTCTTTAACCACCGACTCTAGACTCTCAACTCCCGACTCCGCTAGACTTTCCGCTGCTTTTCGGCAGTTAGTCATGCCGCATATATGGACATCGACCTGTGTAGCTACAGGTTAACGCCATGATGATTACCTCAGTGTATGCATAATTTACCTACAAGACCTTTCGGCGAATGGTCTCCCCTAATATGGCAATACCTCTTAACTCCCAGACTTCCAGCGAAACAGGTAAACAATAACAGGTGTTCAGATGATTAAGAGGGATTAACAGGGGTGTACTTGAATACAAGTGTGTTACATTTGTAACTGTTAGGTTAAATACAGTGGCAAGGCTGTAGTGTTACAATTATCACAAATAAATACCTTTCCAGTCGTCTTTAATTAAATTGCAAGATCATGTATATATAGGTTAAAAAAACGAGGTGATAAAATACAGCCTTCACGTAAAACCATCGGTATACACATTATTAACACTGACACAAGAAGAACAAAAAGTGTTTTTCTGGATAAATTGTTTGATACATTTATTCTGAGGAAAATGGTGTCTTTCGTTTTTAGAAAAATATCCTTTTCTATAAAATATGAGTGCTTAAAAGAGCTTTGGCTGAAGTCAAATTCATGTGATTTTACGCGTAAATCCAGAATCTTCAAAATCCATATCTCGACAACAGTTCCAATATTTTGTTTCAAATAAAGTGATTTTAAATTGATTTCATCCATAACCTGAGATTTGTAACCAGTTGAAGCTGTCTTGAAAAACATACCTACTGAAAACGGATATTTGTGATTTGCAGGGGTCAAAATAACAGATTTATGTATATTCAAAATATGCCTTCAAGTTGATTAATTAACGTTATTCAGCAGTTTCTATATATGAAACCATCAAGAAAATGCAACTTTTCAGTTTAAAAATGATAAAAAATAATTCTGAGGCAATCCTCCCCAACTCCATTTTTAGGGCCATGCCATGTTTTACAGTATGCCCATTACACAAGATCGACAGTAACTGTACTTATTTAATGTATTGTTTTATTAGATATTGTTTGTTACATGTCATTTCTAGGTAACCATGCAGCCAGCCAATAAGTACTGTCCATGCAAATTCATTAAAATGAAGGGGGTGGGATAAAACAATATTTTTTAAAAAACTAAATAATATCATTTGTAAAATGTATTAAACCGCATAAAATATCTGCATATGGACACTAACCGTAAAGAAGCGATGGACTCAGAGTCAGCGTTTACCTCAACATCTTTTAATCGGCTTTTTGAAATCTTTGCAGTCAGATTATCGCTTTCTGACAATTTTTCCCAAATATTGTATGCAAAGCCCTCAGAAATGATTCAAACTTACTAGATATACCTTTAAATGTAGATATACCTTTAAATGTGTCAAACATGAGCATTACAGGCCAATGTTGTATACCAGATGTCAGGTATGGCTAATTTTGTGTCGACAACCCTTAATAAAAGAATTAAAATTACCTATTTTGCATCATACAACTTTCAAATATTTAAAAATCATGAAAAGACGTTCAAATCATTGTGTTAGAAAAAAGGCATGTCTACTTTCACTTTTACCCTATACAGAATCTAGCTTTAGGTCATATACCACTAATGCATTTCTCATAGGTCTCCGTTATAGCCTTTTGGCCTACAATCCCTGCTTTCAGCCTCTAATATTTCCAGAATGGCAGTAAAGACATTTTACTTTTTGCAAATATACTCTCAGTACAACTTTATCCGTAAAAATGCAAATTTCAGTCCAAATATCCTAATCAACATGTTTTACGATGGAAATATAATATTTTGATGTTTTATGGGGATTTGTTATGATTTGGGTAATTTAATGCAATCAGAATCTACCTTACAATCTGACTATATGCCCTAATAGACCCTATACTTTTTTAACCAATCAGAAGCCCCAAATCAATAGTGGTATGTGACCATCAAGGAAACACACTGAGAAGTGTTACCAGTAGGACAATCCAATAGATGTTGGCTTTGTGCAGACGTCTTTTTGCTGGAACGCTTTCATTAATATTTTATAAAAATAAACTCTTCAAATATCTCAATCAAAGTCTTAACAACTGTAAGGTGTGTTCAGTTTGGATTACGTGCACATTGAATATCTTAAAATAAAGTAACACATATGAATTAATATTGACAATTTAATATGTGTTTTTTTTTATGTTTTACGGTCGCATGATACTACGAGCTCCCCGTATTTACTTATACGATATGTTAAATTATCTGGGCTCTACGTCCATGTTTTTTTTAAATGAATCAGTTTTAGTTAAGCAAGGTCCTGGTTATTATAATGTAAGCTATGATGTTGATAAACAGGGTGTATTCTCCCTTACCGTGGTTATACCAGAATACAGTAATACGCGTACCAAACCGTACCTACAGAAGACCTAATCTACTCAGGTTATATACTAATGGGCTTTGGTAAAGCATTCCAATCTTTGTCATCAGCACATATTACAACCCAAACTTGATATAATTATATGTTCGCGGCCGTACCATTATCAGCCATGGCATTGTTAGATATTACAAAATCTGCATACACTAGAGATATAGAGTAAACAACAAATGAGAAAAATGACCCTTTACAAAAGTAATAAGAAAAGTAGCATTCAAGGACGACAGTCAACCACAAACACACACAGAAAAAAGAACAACGTTAAAGATGCATAAACGGCAAGATAAGACATCACAAACACAAAGGGGTTGACAATAGGGCTACCGCCTTGGAACGGTCAATGGCAAAAAATCCGCTGGGGGTTTAAACCAGGTTCTAGTGTGCACCAAATCTCACTCTTACCCTATTGTCACCCCAGTACGCTACACCACCCAAACGCAATGGCACCGTAGGCCCGCACTCTACCACTAACAAAGTGCATATGAAATATACAACGAAATGGAAAATTCACAAAACAAATAGTGTTACCGACTTGGAACGGTCAGTAGGCAATATGGCCTACTGGTTACATGTAGCTTAAATAGAATATATGTGTAAATAACCTCCGTATTATCTTGTTTGAATAACTGTAAGGTCTGTTCTATTTGGATAGCATGCACATTGCTTAATTAATAAAGTAACACATCTGAATTTATATTGAAAAATAATAACGGTTTAAAATGTGTTTGATGTTTTACAGTTGAATGGTACCCCGTATATACTTATACGGTGTTTTAAAACAACGATCGTCTTGGTCCATGCATTTTGTGCATCGACGCTTAACCTTTTTAGTTTTTAAAAAAATACACTTTGTAACGGCAAACAAGATTGTCAACAATTTCTGATTTTTATCAAGAGAGATTAAATGTAACAGTACACCACTGTTATTTTGTTTTGCTAGTTAGATAATCATAAAAACTATACATATTCTGAATAATATTTAATTTATATTCCTAATGTCTATTTGATTGCTTTTGTATATTATGTTAATTACTTAAAGTCTTCCCTTGATGGAAATGATCGTTTAATTTGTAAATATATATATATCCCTTTTAATAACATCATAATCATGGACTGAATCGTTTAAAAATATTGGAAATTGTTTACTATAATATCATAAAACACGTTGACGATAATGTCATGACAGAGTGTATTGTTGAACGTAATTGCACCTGATATCTCCACTGTGCTGTATCCTTGGATTCAGGTTCAAAGTTATTATACAAAACGGGATTAATGCAGTTTTACCATTTTCAGTTCAAACAAATGGTTGCCATATTGAGGCCCGTACATGAGCCACCTATAACACACAGCCGCCACTTAAATTGGATTACATTATCGTAGCTCCTACTCCATCAGCAGTTTATAAGTGACGGTATATGCCGTCATGAGCCACTATAATATTGTTCAGGGTAGACTGGGTCATTGATGTTCCATGTCTTTCTTTCTATCTTTCTCTCTGACAGGTTGTAACGGACCTAAAACAAACTTCCACCATTTTATGTTGATGATTTCGTAAATTTTTAATTTTCCTTGTACTTGTCGTTTGTTTTGTGTGCGTGTTTTTAGTTGATTGTAGTATGTGAAAGCTACATTTCCTGTTTAACTTTTATATCTAAACTTGATAATCTCTTAAACAACTATCACAATAATTTTGACGTAATATATTTATGACACATGTTATGATGTATGTTAGATGTAAAGACATATAAAAGTATCGGACAGGAAAAGCAGCATTCAAGGACGACAGCCAACCACAAAACACAAAAACAAACACGAGAAGGCAAAAGTAATAAAAAAATGCAAACGACATCACAAACACAAAAGGGTTGACAATAGGGATACCGCCTTGGAACGGTCAGTGGCAACAAAGGCCACTGGGGGTTTAAACAGGTTCTAGGGTGCACCAAACCTCACACTTACCCTACTGTCATCCCACTAAAACAGGACAGTGTAAATAAAGAAATCCCCGCCATGATCTAATCTCTAACTAACAAGGCAGCATCAATATGCAATATAAATAAAACACAAATATGCTCGTGTAAATATAATACAAAAAACAAAAATAGCCTAGAAAGCCACAATGAAGATACTCAATGACTTGGCAGAAGCCAGAGCAACAAGAGAATAAACCATTAAGGGCGCGACAGGAAAGATCATAGACAAACATCAAACGCCATCGTCCCAATGGGCTTTAGGTAGGCGTCATCATAGGGTCCACAGCCTTTCCAGTCATCGTACAATTAAAGAGGAAAGCATAGTGACGAACTGTAAAAGGGTCCACCACCAAGCATGCAGTACGTTGTAAAATGATAGGGTCATAACCTCTTTTGATAAACTTTTTAACAAGTTTAACAAAGACAGTATGAAAAGACCAAGAATCTTACGAAATTTATAAATCACATCACCATAGAAGTCAGGTTGTGATAGTCCTTGTCGCAGAAGAGTCCTTAAATTACTTTTATATTTGGAAAGAAGATCAGGGTTACGATAATACAATTTTGCAAAGGTTTCACGAAGTTTATGGTAACGGTAACCCTGACTGAGTAGCTTTTTACACCCCATAAGAAGTTGCTCGGGGAACATCCCCATCCAAGTGGGGGTAGTCAACAATGTCAAAATTAAAATCATCTCTGTGGTCATAAATTTTGCTAATTATTTCACCATTTTCAATCGAGAGATCTAAATCAAGAAAAGAAGCGTTATTATCAGATATTTTAGCTTAAGTTACTGTCCCGTTTATTGAGATGACAATAGGGTAAGAGTGAGGTTTGGTGCACCCTAGACCTGGTTTGAATCACAGTGGCCTTTTTTGCCATTGAACGTTTCAATGCGGTAGCCCTATTGGCAACCCTTGTGTGTTTGTGATCTTATCTTGCCGTTTATTCATCTTTATTTATTTTTGTTCTTTTTTTGTTTTTGTGTGTTTGTGGTTGACTGTCGTCCTTGAATACTACTTTTCCTGTTTGATTTTTATATTTACTTTTACTGGAAAACATGAACATATTGTGTCCTAAACACAGTTCACCTTGAAATATTTGTATGCACGTTAATTGTATCATGTTATTCTTTTAAAATAAACGATATTCCCTTTTAATATTGCTTTGCTAGTGATACTTTCGTGTGAGCAGGAATTACCCAAAATGGATACTGTTACAGGTGAGTTTTCTTTTAGGCTAGGCTTCATGTTGATAAAACATCATTCATGTAAATTATACCTTATAGCATTTTACCTTTTTACCATTTTACCCCCACAAATACGTATTGCTTATAACTGTCCCAACAATGCAACTGCAATTGTCCGATAATGTTTTTGTTTAATGGATACGCATTACCTCACCCAGTACATACATTTGCGATTACTAAAACCATTACCAAAATGGTTCACGCAGTAGAACGCACATACTTATAGTAACGTTTAAATACATTATGCGCTATACATGGATATCTCAAAAACAGTCAGTTGGTGAAGTTCTTGCAAAGTATACATCACTTTCTGGTACTTCGTATGGTGCGTGTGCATACCTTGTCGATAAAATAGCGTAACCTCTAGTTAGGCCTTGGTGGCACCTCACATGGAAAATTATTAGTACTATTTAACACATGTGCTTGTCAGTTATGAATAGAATATGCCGACAACATAAACCATGTTTACATGTATTTAGTCTTTCGCCATGGCTGCAGGTCACCAACATGGTATAAAATCCGCGGAACTACTGCCTTCTTGCAGAGCGGTGAACTTGTGAACTCCAAGTACCAACCTAACGGAGAAAGAAAATGTTTTCTACAGCGCTGTTTGTCGTTGGATTTCTCGCGGCTTTTCAAAGAGGAGGTATGTGATACTTTCATTTTACATTACATGACAGTTTAAAGAAATTTATTGCGCGCATTTATTTGGAAAGAGGTTTGCTTGTTTTGGTCATAAGTAAATTTGGTTAGAATATATTTAAAATTAGGCTTACAAATTAACATATATAAAATAAACTTTTACGAAATATGCACACATTTTACAAATCAATGCTTTATGTTGGTGATACTAACAAAATGATATTCGTGTAACGAATTGTTTTAAAAATGTAGCACTTAAGCGTTATTTTAAATGTTAGATGTTTTGTTGTTAAACAGTAATATCCTCGCTTTACCGAAATCCTTTAAAAAATAAATTAATATATTTCGAACTGCAATCGTGTGTAAAGGTATGTAAACATTGGGCAAAGGAAAAGTCCGAAACATAAACTGCATGTGACAATTATGCAAGGCTGTTGTAGTTCCTATTAATGTTCAAGTTTTAGCATTCAATGCATTTTCCGACCTCCTTCGGTTACTTTGGTGGTTCTTAAACTGTGGATTGGAACGCAGTGATAAACAGGAAGGCTTTAAATCAGTAAAGAAAATTGGCTGAGACATGTTAAAGGACACACTGATAAAAACAAAAACACGCGATGTTTGACTTAATCAGAATCTAAAAAGCATGTACTTTACCGATAGGCCTAGTCCTTTAAACGGTTCAGTGAAATATTACTAATAATAACCACCGAAATAAAAACAACAACAAACACATCACAATGATTAAACAAATAATGTAAAAAGCAAAACGTTAATTCAGTAAAATAAGTAACACCTGTCTTAAACACAGAATTGACCAAAATTGTCAATCTTTTGTTAAACATCATACTAAATACAATGGTTTAAATGTAATTTTAAAACTGATCGAAACTGCTTAAATATGTCAATATATTTTTGGAAAGACATAAAGAAGTTCCTTAAGCAAGAAAAATAAATATTAAACATGTTAATAAGTGGTCAATTCGAGCATTTCCGAGATAGTTTTCTTCTACACGAACCAGTACCAGAAAACCATTACTCGAAAAATAAAGTATTAATGAAACACGTTTATTAATTCAGAAATGCATACTGTTTTAACAGTCGAAGAACTGAAAAGTGCCGTGTATCACCAAAATAATAAGCCTGCTTGCAGATTCAGCAATGTTGGTTCAGAGGCAATTACATGTACAATATACTGTTTTGCTCAGCACATGTAACTATATGTTTCATGATGAAGATAATCCGGAATATTAGGGACGTGAAATATAATTCTTTTTTTTTAGAGTGGCGATGCAAACTCTACAATTACCGATGTATTACAATCAGAAGTAGTTTAAATAAAAGAATTTACTCGCAAATCTAAATAAACCGGATCAACATTTGATTGTTTTTTATTATGCAATCCAGAACAAAATTATGTATTAATTTTATACTGCGTTTTTATTAATTTCGAAACAGCTTTTGACATAATTGATATTTTGCTCTTATGACCTTTTCTTATCTGAAAACGAGTAGCTACAACAGAAATCTACACCATCGTCAATGACTATTCGATCAAATATGGCATAGGCTGATTTCATCCTAGGGATATAGTTTTCATGATACACATACAAGAATGCAAACCTTGCTGGTATTTTACTATAGATGAAATAAAACTGTTATACGCTGATGACTAAAGTCACCGAAATCTTTACAGTTCATCGATATCGATAATTTTAAGTGATATCGATTTACTAGAGTAAATGGGTCTAAAAATTAAAACTGAAAAAAAAACAATGGCCTTTTCGAAAGGGATCCACATGAGTTATGATTTCTTTAGAAACTATACACAGCTCGAATTTGTTACTTATCTATAATATACCAATGCGTTTTTAAGAAAGCTTACTGGCACTGAATTCATAAATGTATTGCAGATACCAGTCTTCCTTTGCTCATCATCACATTTAAACCCACTAGAATATCTACTTCACAACAATGGAAACTATTAGATTCTATTGTAGATTGTATTTTGAAATACAGTTTAGACATTTGGGTTGGTCACAAAGCAAACAAATATATAGCTAATTCAGCCAATATTATGTCGTAAATATTTTGAATCTCCCCCACCCCCACCTCCTCCCACACCCCACACTTCCCATACATTAGTTTAGTCATTTTAATATACCTGTTAGGATAGAAGATATGGTGCAAAATTATAATCGAAATAATTAAATTTAAAAAAATGTGTTTATTATGATTTACCATACACATCGGTGTGCTACAATCCGCCCTCAAGCGTGAACATGTTAAACATTTCGTTCCAAAACAAATTTAACGTAAGTATTTCAAAAACAAACTGATTAAAATAGCCAATGCATATATGTATATCATAATGGTTGCAACTAATCAATATCATGTTAATGGCAGCTGAATGGAGATTGTTTAAAACTCGTGGTGTCCCATTAGTTTTTATACATAAATACAGAAAAGGAGATACCTTGGAAGCAACAAACACACTTTTAACTTGCATGAGTGCAAATTATTGTATCATTAATAATTATTTAGACAATTGAGAGCAAAATAGTTTATTACATAGTATTGATTATATTGCATTAATATCATATTTTTGTTTATGGTTGAATAACGAAGACACCTTGAAATCTTTAACAGTTTAGTAATGTGAGTCCCTTTAACATAAAAATGGGTTGAACAATAATTTCACAATAATTATTAAATCGATAGAATAATATATGTGTGCACTTTGCATAAAATTCTCGACAATTTATGATTTAGGTTTGGTTTAGTCTTCTTTCGTTGTTCACATTGTTGTTAGTGACATTTATGTAAAATTAATGAATATTCTCACTCCATGTATGTTTCACTTACTTTTTTAAATGAAACATAAACAATACACGATATAATAGATCATAAATTCTTTTAAACATAACGAGAAATTTTAAAACGATAACACAAAAGCCTCATTTAAATGGACCAACATGAACTTTATTGCACTGACAGAACTGTTATCAATTATGGAAATAAGCATGTGCTAGCTGAACATACATTCAAATAACACGTTTAACTGACTCCCAGTCCTACTTCATAATACACACAAGTACAAACTATACTGTGTACTAACGGTCTATACACCTTAGGAAATCGCCAACGCAAACCCTCACACTTATTATACAATATTGTGAACGTATATATTATACAATACACATAAGAAGAAAGCGGAGAACATCCCCATTTAACTAACAATATCAAAATTAAAATCATCTTTCTGGACACAGAAGTTACTAATTTTTTCACCATCTTCAATAGAGAGATATAAATCAAGAAAAGAATCGACAGTATCAGAAATGTTATCTTTGTTGAGTTGAAATTCTTTCAGATAGATAGTGTCAACCATAGTAGAAAAGACAGGAGTGTCAATGTTCAATATGTCATCCAGACACGGAGAGGTTTCATTAAGACTTAAATTACATCTGCCTGAGTATCGGATGAAAGATTCAACATGAATTCTCTTTCATAGAAACAAAAGAACAAATCTACCACAAGAGCAGTTCGTACCCATAGGGATACCAACACTTTTTCTATAAACGGTAGCTCCATGACTGAAGAAAATAATATCTAATAGGAAAATGGATGCTTCAAACTTCTTGGAAAATCCAAGCAATTGTCTAAACTGGCGTTAGTATTAAACGCTTTAATATTGTTACAAGCCCAAGAAGTAATTATTTCTCAAACGGGTTCTTTGAATGAAAGCAATAAGTCTTTGATAATGTGATGTGGTAAGGTTGTATGTAGGGTTGAGAAGTCATAAGTACTTATAGATGATACTTGACGTTTATTGCAAATCATTTTATCAAGAACGTCTCCTGAATTTGGTATTGACCAAACTAAGTTAATCCCAGAAATGTAATAAACTTTAGCACACAATTGTTTAACGTGATCTTTAGCGGCAGTAAGACAAGCAGTTGAACGTTTGGAGATGTTTTTTACTGGTGCAGGCACTATAATTCGAAATAAAGCGGACTTTATAAAGCTCTTTGTGTAATTTAGGAATCAGGGACATAGTTGGAAGTTTGTTTTTCTTTTCGTCTACCACAGCCTTGAAAGTAGTGCACCGAGTGGTATGCGTAGAAACAACATCATCCTCAGTAGATTGAACTGGACTATACGAATTCGTGCTCCCAAGTTCCAGAGATAGAACATTGACGTAATGTAGGCGTCAAACAATATTTACATTATTAGCTGCTTTATCGGCAGGAACTAAAACAATTTATTATGAAAATCTTCAATTCCCGAATTAGGAAACGAAAACGTATGTGTCGGAGGAAGTAAGGCGGGGTTATCATTATAAAAGTTAATACGGCTATCTATAATTTTAAGCATTGACTTTTTCCAAGAAAAAAGGGAGTTCGGGTCCGCATGTTCTATACGGCACCATTTTATACTATATTATTCACTGGACTGAGCACGACATGCATTAAAATCAATAATTGAAGACAATCTATACTTCGGATCTGTAGATAAAAAATCCCGAATAAGTTTATCAACAATATCAAAATTACCAGAGATGACCTGCCGGAGCATAGCAAAAGATTGATGTTGTACACTCACATTTCTTAGGAGTGTTATTTTCTATGTCAAGGTCAGAAAGTATTTTGTTGTAGTTGAAAATAATATTTCTAATTGGATATTTATACTTAAACAAATATAGACCCAGCTGCGTTCAAATACCCCAAATAAATGCAGAACGAACGCTGAACGAAAGGAAAATGAACCAGAATGAACGCAGAACAAACGCAGAATGAACGTTGTACAATATATATTTTAAAAATGCATTTGCGTTCGTTTCCTTCATTGCGTTCGTTTTCAGCGTTTAGCGTTTTAATAAATGATCGATAAATGCATTTTTTAAAACGAACGAAACGAACGAAGCGAACGCAAATGCATTTAGCTATTTCGGATAAATTGTAGTATTGCCCTTTTGAGTTGATATTTAAAATCTAGATTTTTACTCGAACAGCGTTTTCAGTATTTTAATATAAAGAATTACACTGTGTAAATGGTGTTTTAGAACCACTGAAGCAAGATTACACATTTACTTTAATTGTTATTGATTCAAAATGGGAAATAAATTATTTATTGTGTAGCACAAACTTTAAATTATTTCAATATAAAACTAAAGTAATGTTGATAAAAAAGCCGGTATACCGTTATATAGTGTTATGTATGTTACATTTTTGATGAAACTAACATAAAACCGGAAAAAAACAGAATAATCATCATGTGCACCTCCACATAATGTCAACAAAACAACAAAACAACACATTCTTCGATATGATCACATAAACGTAAGTCGCCGACTCGTGATGAAAATGGCATGACTAGATATCATGCTTAATTTAATCGAGGGAGATTTTGCGATCGCTAGGTACATCTCTCACGTTGCCTAGACACTATCAAAATCAATTGAATATCGTAACAGCATAAGTCGCATAACGTGTTAAAAAAATGGAATAGTTATACTATACGACGCATTGCATGACTATTCATATAATGCGTCGTGCAGTCACGACGCATTATGTGGCTTAATGATTGAGGATATTTGGAATTTGAATCTGGATTTTGTTTTGTCGTCATAGTTTTTAAATGCAAATCAGTTGCGTTCTTGAATACATTAGCGTTTATAAGCGAAACTATGCATTCATTTAAATGTAAGGAACGATCGCAACAGAATCAATGCGTTTAAATGCACTAATGGAGAAAATGCATTTGAGTTCGCTTGTTCAGCGTTTACCAATCCGTCTTTTTACCACATACCACCATTTACTCATTTCTACTTTCGCAAAAGTTAGTACTGCGATTAATTGCGATACTAATCGACACATTTGAGTATTCAGGAGAAATAAATAATGCTTGCTTAGAACCTAACATATTTTTTATTCATAGTCATGCATTTATCATGGACTAAACTCTATTTGCTATGTGTGAAGTTAGTTCTTTCTAATTATTGTTAAAACAGTCGGTACATGTGAGTATACATACAAGACAGGAGCCATTCAAGGAAGTCCTTATAAGTAATTCCACTTTTGTCACATATCGCGTTGAAACAAAATAATGAAAAGCTATATACGTAATATAACGCGTTGTGCGACAAAAAAGTCACAGCGTTGACATGGTCCGTGCGATAACTTCGACACTATAACACCCACAATCACCAAGCTTCATAGGTAAATTGACCTTGGTCAGTTTTGTTTTTTAGGTTAGTAGGAAAAATGTCAATGTCTCCGTGCATTAATATGGAAATATGCATTCTGGGCGATAGCTTCAAAACAATATACACCCACTGTCATGAAACTTCATATAAGTACACTGCCCTTGGTGAGAGAAGGAAACTTACTATTTTTGAGGGTCAGTAGGTCAAAGATCAAGGTCGACATGGCCTTATATGGAAATATGCATTCTGTGCGATAACTTCAGCAAAGTATAACACCAACATTGCTCAACGCATGACCGCTCTTGTGACATTATGAGAATATCTGTCATGGCAGGAACATCAAATATGTAGCAGATCATGAGTGTAAGGGATAGCACTGGTGGGTAAGATAAGATGTTTCGATACAAAACGCGTGGAAATCCTCGTCTGAAATCCCTATCTTAAATGAAAATTAAACTATAGTGATCTGTAAAATTTGGCTTCTTCGATAAAGTAAAGAAAATTTGGGCTGTTGTTGGCGGGATACTTAGTAAATGTACATATATATTATCATTTTAATTTATTGAATAATAATCAAATGTAAACATTTTTGTATTAAGAACGTTAAGAAGAAATATAAAAAGATCGGACAGGGAAAGTAACATTCAAGGAAGACAGTCAACCACAAAACACAGAAACAAACACGCAAACAGACAAACAAGAAGGCAAAAGTAATAATAAATTCAAACGACATCACAAACACAAAAGGGTTGACAATAAGAAAATTGGAATTATATCGATTTTAAATATTCTGGTAAAATATAATGTTCTTCTAACTATCGTTATTTTGTAAGTCTATATCAATTATATTTATTTAACAGTTGCATGACGTCGACTGTGTAAACAAACATGGAACATGTTAGTAATTGGTAATTTTAGTAATTGGACTTCAACGTACAAAATATCAATGAGATGCAAGAAAAAAAATCATGGGTATCCGGTTCAGATATGGAATATCCACCCTCGGTATAATTGTTTTAATCGGAACCTCTGCAGAAATTCAGTTCTGACAAAAACAATAATTACCGAGGGTTGGAATTCCCAAACTTTACTGGATATCCATAACAGTTTCTTATAGTATCATACATTTTATTTTTAAAAACTGTTTCAATTCTACTTTTTCCTAAACTCAGAACATTATAATTGTTATTTGTTTTAATTATAATGTCTATGATGATGTTATCGTTTCTTAACATTTTGAGCACTTATTCAGTCATACAACAGTTACCCAATATGTATTACCCATGCTGTAGTGGTTACCCAATATAGATTACCCATGCTGTAGTGGTGCCATATTTATGTATATATAGTAAAGGGCATGTGAACATACCTAGCTGACATTTATGCTGAAATGCTCAAGCGAACTTCTTACGTCTAGATTTTTAAACTATTCGTCTCATTTGGCGTATTGTCCTTCTTTTCCATTTTTTTATGCTCCCACAGGGAGGCATATAGTAATCGCACTGCATTGTCCGTGCGTCCGTCAGAATTCGTGTCTCAGCCATTTGTCGGAAACTACTGAAAGGGAATTCGTCAAACTGCAGTCACATGTTCATCACAACGAGAAGGTGTGTCGCGTGCAAGAATCATATCAGTGCCTCAAAGGTCAAGGTCAAAGTTGGAGGTCAAAGGTCATTTTTTCCGTGTAAGCCATTAGATCAAAACTACTGAGGGAATTGCTTCAAACCTCACACAAATGTTCATCAAAATGAGGTGTGTCGTGTGCAAGAATCATGTCAGTGCCTCAAAGGTCAAGGTCACAATTAGGCAGATGGTTTGCAGTGGAGGCATCCGTGTCCCATGGACGCATTTCTTGTTGTATATTATTTTAAGTCCGTTAATACAGCAAATTGCACATTTAAAGTTGTACATCTTTTTAATACTGAATACTTTGGTTATGCCATGATATCCATATTTGCCTATTTAATTTACTTGCATAGGTATCATGTTTCATTTGATAATATATTTGGTCATTATCTTTTAAAACTAATTCATAGATACATAAAAACAGTATGCGACCCTTATTTCAATGACTTACATTATTATCAAACAGACACAATGTCTTATCAAGACACTTAACGGTTCATTCCGTAAAATGACTACATTATCATAATGTGATGGCTTTTTGCAAAGAGTATAAGCTGTGTTTCTCAAATGACAATGTAGTAACTGAAGATTTGTTTTAATTGATGGATGTATCTTTAGTTTTTAATGGCACGCATCTTGAATATGATCTCATAAAAAAGATCCGAAACAGGCCTTTGATTTACAATGCGATACCTTATAAACACTGTCGTCATTGAGGAGATATTATCTGTATATGTAAACCCCGCAATTACAAAATAATACAACATTCAAGCGTTGACTGTATCATGTATCATTTGGTATTCGTGTATAAACACTGTCGTCATTGAGGAGATATTATCTGTATATGTACACCCCGCAATTACAAAATAATACATCAATCAAGCGTTGACTGTATCATGTATCATTTGGTATTTGTGTAAAAACGCGTCAATACAGTAAATAGTGGGAGAGCTACATTTGCGTCATTAACTAACTGACTATAACATATTGCAACTACATTCAATCTACCAGCGGTTTCTAGGAGTATTAATACTGTAGTTTTACAGTTGTTGGACTACCAATATGGTTATCTTTAGATCAAATATACATATTCAGACCAATATTTGACCTGGATTCGCTATAACAACATCTTCACAACTGTATAAATAGGTTGCAGACCTGACCATGACGGAGTCTTCGAGTATTTTAACATTGAGTTGTCCGTGACATTATTAGTTATGGGCTTGTACACTATCCTACAAAATGGAGGTAAGGTTGTTCGTTTGTATTCGGGGTAACACGAATATTAACATAAGTATTCTTCATATAATTATTCTGTATTTGGTTTTAATCAAATATTTCATTTCATTTGTCATGCTTTATGTGCCATATAAATATATATAATTTCAATATTTTATATGTTAACATCTTTTTTTCCCCTATGAGTATGGAAAGTCTCGTATAACATAAATTGTTCAAAAGAAACTGCCTTTGATACACTTTTACACTCATATAATTCCGATACATAATCATAGTTAGAAATGCTAACTGTCGTGATTCATCAATAGCATATACCTAGCTTAAAATGTATTTAAATATTAATACTGTGACGAAATAAATGTAGCATACCATCATTAATTTACCGTAATTAATTTCAGTGACCTCCAAAATAATTATTTGAATACATTTTTTTTCATTTCATCGTAGATATTTGAAATTAGATTTGGTTTGATCACAACCCAGACATTCTTTTATATGCAAACTTATATTAAGAATGCTTGCTATGCTCATGTACTTTTGATACTTTGTGTAACGGTTTACGATGCATGATATGTTTTTCTTTTCTAGAGTTTCGTTTCGCCAAGAGGAATATAACGGCAAAATCATACTATACAATATCCAATGATTTATCTTGACTATATGCTAGTTTTATAACGTCTCTGAGTTATGTAACTTTTCGTACTCAATGGAATATAAGTTATTTTGGAAAGATAAAACAAAGACCTGAAATATATTATATATATATCACATTTTTATATATCTACTTACAATGTGGCTTCACGTCTCTATTTGACTCATGTTAAAACAAGATTCCCACCGGCATGCAGCATTGGTACGTGTGTCGAATTAAAATAACACACTTTCGGCCTAGTCAGCAAAGTCGTACCAAACATGATATATTATAGAAGAAGAATATATTATACAGTCATGTGAAACAGGATTCACTAAAAACATAATATTTCAGAAGTTTAATTAAATATGTTACTCTATTTTTGTGCAGCCTGTACGGTGACAATAACCACGCCAACTTGCGTTCTGGATCAGCAACCAACTCTATTGCCGAAGGAGCTACATCCGGGGCAGTTATGACTGTTGTGGCCACAACTGACGGCGGCGGTACTGTAAATTCATTTGTCGTCACCTCACCAACCACTCAGTTTGAGTTTGCAACCGCGACATCGGGAGCACTGACCGTAAAGAGCACTGCCAGTCTCGACTACGAGACGGTAACAACGCAAACAGTGATTTTCACGTAAGCATAATAAAGCAGTAATTTTCACGTAAGCATAATAACGTAAACAGTGATTTTCACGTAAGCATAATGACGTAAACAGTGGTATTTAATAATGGGGTTGTATGTCTTATTAAAGGGACACACGGCAATCATGAAGTGTTTGAAATGAGTGTCTCGATTTATATATCCAGTATCATTTTTACTTTTACCCTGGTTACATTTAAATTAATCAGATTTTAAGTATTCATTATTTTATCTTATTATACTATACGTTTTAATATATTATTGGTGAAATAATATCAAAAATTAATAATAGGCAAAGACAAATACTTAACACTAAACTTATAATTAATATCCATGATTGAACAAATGCAAGTTATGCATAACAACTAGCGGGACGCCGTGAGTTTTTAAAAAATAAAAAATGCCGTGTGACCCTTTAACACATCTTGTTAGGTTATATTGGGACAACAACCACATCTAACGGTTCGGCCGCATTCTAAGTACGCATGCACACTGCATCAATATCCACTCATACATTAAAGGGGCACACGACAATATTGATTTTTTTAAAAAGCTCGCGGCGTACCCTTAGTTTTTCTGCATAACTTCCATATTTGCAATCATTAATTATTATATTAATTATTACATATTACAACCTGTTAACTATAACCTACCCACAATAATAAATCTAAATATTTGGAAAAATAACGCAGAAAGCTAAAATCTCAAAACTATATTTAAATATATGCAAGCAGGTCTAAAGTCAAAATGATACTGGATTAATAAATCGCGGTGCTAAATTTAATTCTTGCGGCTTAGTAACCAAGGGATCGCGCGTTCAATCCCAGCCAGGACCGAATTTAGGTTAATTATCGAAATATTTCAAAAGTATTTCCTACCTTACAAGTCCTTAGGATGAGACTTTAAGCCAATGTCTGCTCGCTAAAATGCTTAGTGCAATGCAGCGAGGATAAATAAACGCGTATACGCACATTTAATGCTTGATACAAACTTCAAGATTGCCGTGTGTCCCTTTAAGTTGTTGTAGAATAAAACTCTGTACTGCGTCTCTCAGCAAATGGCTTACCAAATGCAATCATGTTTAGTTTCAAAAGCATGCCACGTTGAGCTTCTATTCTCAAAATGCATCTACAGCACCTTTACGACTATAAAGTTGTTCGGTGTGTTTAAAGTTCTCCGGCCATGTTTCGTTTTATGAACATGTTTATGTTTATTTAAATCGAAATCAATACGCAACAATAGACATTTACAATTCACACATTGCCATATCTGTGAAAAGCTAGAATAAGATTTTATTAGATGACGTAGAAAACTTTGAACAGGTAAATTAATCAACTGGTAAATGTATTTATCAGTTATCTGGCAATAATTGTGCAGCTATACAATTCAGATTTACTTCATTTCCCCGTGTACTTATTTTTACATACAACTTAGTAGCGGTTTTAAAAATATGTTTCTCTCCGGGACTATCAAGAAATGTTCAAATGATGTTAAAGAGTTAAATTTGTTAATTGATAATAATACAAAAAGGGTGGCCATTCATCTTTAAATGCTTGTATATTAGCGTTACAGTAACTACACTATACTCACCAGTGGCGCTTTCACATGATAAACGGTGAATTATTTTCTTTATTTTATTTCTTTTTATTAATCAGTACATATATACATTGTCTAGTTGAAATTGTCAACATAGTTTGCATTTTCCTTTATTCAGTATAAATATATAGAAAAACTTCTAAACAATATCTTAGTAAGTCTCTTCCCTGGATAACTTTCCTTTTACAAAATCATCCTTTAAAACATTTTCATACGCTCCTCCTATCCCCTTATCTAGGTGAATAAATTAGATGTCAGTATACTATATAAGTTACGTGTTAGTATGTCATATATTATGCGATTAAAACTGTTTAAAATGTATTAATGCAAACAATAACTTACATGATTGAAAATATTTCTTGAATTGTTACTTTCAAAAGTTTTATAACTATATTTCGTGTCGATGTTGAAACACTAGTACTTTTGCATAATTACACATAACTATGCTGTCAACTGTCAACCCTTTTGTGTTTGTGATGTTGTTTGTATTTTTTATTACTTTTGCCTTTTCGTTTGTCTGTTTGCGTGTTTGTTTTTGTGTTTTGTGGTTGACTGTCGTCCTTGAATGCTGCTTTCCCTGTCCGATATTTGTATCCTTCTTCGTATATATGTTTTGTATACTCATGGGTCTCATGCCCTTTTGGAAATTTGCTGAATAAAATATTATATTATATACTACAGAGCATCCGACGGAACTACGACGGCAACTGGGACACTGACCGTCACCATAACCGACGTTAACGACGTCGCTCCGACATTCACCGCCAAAACAGTTTCCAGCGAAAAAGGGGCTGGTAAGCATAATAGCGTAATATATACTGAGCAAAAATAGAAACGTCCCCAACTTTACCCATAGATTTAGACACAATAAAATTCTTCTTCATTTAATCTTTAATGCCATACCTTTGTTAAAGGCCAGCACTGTCATGAAAACAATTATCTTCGAATCAAACTTGTGGGAAAACTTATTCCCCTTGATTTGGTTTAAACATCATTTCCGGGTCTTGTGGTTAAAACTTTGAGTTAACACAGTTTTGTTATATTGAAATAAACAGAGAATGACCTCATCACCACAAAAACAGAGAAAAGACGCTGATCTTTTCACTCATTGTTGCGCCATACAGCTTTCAAGAACGAATATTTTCAGATTACCTCCCTTTATAATAAAAATATAGTGATTTCGCAATTTGAATAATACATGTTTTAGCAGCAACAGACAAACTTTGGTTTATGACGATTATTAATATTGATCAGAATGATTCAGTGATAAGTATAAAATGATGAAATTGTATCTAGATTGATGTACAAAGTGTAACAAAGTCAATCCTATGCAAATCACAGCTTAAAAGAGGGTCATTTCTATTTTTGCCGAGTATATTTATTGTTATTGCCTTAATTCTACAAAAGATAAGAATAATAACAGTCAATTAATACTACTACTAATAATAATAATAATTAATTTACCAGGAATAATAATGAAATTTAATAATAAAAAAAATATGAAGATGATAAAAATTATATTTGATATTTATTAAAATACTGCAACGGCTGGTAATGTTTCTCCTGATACTGTTTCCGCTGTTACTACCGTTGCTGTTGTTATTTCTGCTGCTGATGCAGCTGCTGCTGCTGATGCTGCTGATGCTGATGATGATGATGATGATGCTGATATTGATGCTGATGCTGCTGTTGATGATAATGTCAAAACTACCACTTCTTCTTCTATACCATCTGCTGCTTTTGGTGACAGTAATCAAAATGACAGTAAAACAGCAACGATAATAATAATAATAATAATATTACATTTCATGCTTGATATCAGATATGTGTTTTTTTTTCAAATACCGCCGTCGGATCTGTGACGGCAACCGACGCTGACGGGACGGCAGCTAATAATGTCATCAGCAGCTACACAATAAGTAAATGATGCTTTTCTATAATTAACCGTCAAATCCATTTTGGGTACCTGAACTTGTTAGATGCAAAGTCTGTCCTTATGAATTTAATTATATACATATCACGGTATCTGATCTGGCAGCTTACAATACAGTTCTTATATCATAAAATGCATTTATAGCAGTGTGTGATACTGACGGGAACTCCCGAGGATATCAGTTGACGGTTGGCTACTTCGATTCATCACTTCATATTCGCTTATGATATTTTAGAAGAAGTCTTACGTCATAGCGGTTTTAATATTTTAGCTGGCGTCATAACATCATTATACACTTCTGATAGTTCAGCTGGCGTCATAACATCATATATCGTTCTGATATTTTAGCTGTCGTCATAACATCATATTCCCTTCTGCTATATTAGTAGGCGTCATAACTTCATATATCATTCTGATATTTTAGAAGGCGTCATCACTGCATATCATCTACGCTTCTGGTATTTTAGAAGGCGTCACCACTTCATATCATCTACGCTTTTGGTATTTTGAAGGTGACTTAACTTCATAGTTTGAAAGGCGTCATAAATATACCGTTCTGATATTTTAGAAGTCGTCATCACTACATATCATCTACGCTTCTGGTATGTTAGAAGGCGTCATCATTTCATATCATCTAACTTCATAGTTTGAAAGGCGTCATATACCATTCTGATATTTTAGCTGGCGGCAAAACGGCTACGATGTTCAAGACCAGTAGTGCCGGTGTAACGAAGTAAAGTGACCCCCATAGAATAACGACCCCACGGTCATTATTCTTTGAAAAATAGTGACCCCCCCCCCCCCCCCCCGGTTATAATATTATGACCCCCCACGCGAAGTAAAATTGCCCCTCGCGAAGAATTGTGACCCCATAGAATAACGACCCCCGGTCATTATTTTTTAAAGAAAAGTGACCCCCGTCAGGTGGTATGGATCCTTCCGTCGAGAATACTCTGATATGCTGACGGCTGGGAACCAAACACGGACATTGCCTGAGGTCCCAGATGTGGCTGTTCAATGTCGCCTTCAGAGTCAATCCGCCCGAGCTCGACCTAGTGGTTGTTGGAGTGGGTCGGACGGCCAGTCGGTAGGTATGAGTTGGTCCGTCGGGAATGCTATGGTATGTCGACGACAGATGCCCGAAAAGCCCCTGACACTGTATGTGGGCCCATCTCCGGTTGGTCTTTGTCTCATCCAGAGTCAATCCGCCCGAACTCGGCCTGGTGGTAATCGGAGTGGGTCGAACCCTCCATCGGACTGTATTAGTCGTTCCGTCGGTAATAGTCTTGTATATCGACGGCTTTGGACCAAACACGGACACTGTCTGTGGACCCAGGTCTGGGTGGTTTTTGTCGCATTCGGAATCATTCCGTCCGAACTCGACCTAGTGAGGTTGGAGTGTGTCGCACCCCAAGTCCCGTGGTATGAGTCGTTTCGTTAGGAATACACTGGTATTCCGACGGCAGAGGAGCAAACATGGACACTGTCTGTGGACCCAGCTCCGGGTGGTTTTGTCGCCTTCTGAGACCATCCGCCCGAACTTGATCTATTGGGGTAGATCCCAATCTGGTGGTATAACTTGTTTCGTCAGGAAGGCTCTGGTATGCCGACGGCTTAGACCCATAACGGCCCATAACTCTGTATGTTGATCATCCCTGGCTGGTTTTTGTCACCTTCAGAGTCAATCAACCCGAACTCGACCTAGTGAGGGTTGGAGTGGGTCGAACCCCATGAATTGTTCCGTCCCGAAAGGCCCCCTGACAATATATGTGGACTCATTTCCGACTGTTTTTGTCACCTTCAATCAATCCGCGGTTGGAGAGCGTCGGACCACTCGTCCGCTGGCGTTAGTCATTCCATCGGAAATACTCGAAATTGCCGACGGCGGAGGACAGAACGTGACCCAGACACTGTCTGTTGGTCAATTACTGGCTTGGTTTTGCCGAGTCAATACCCCCGAACTCGACCTGGTGAGCGTTGGAGAGTGTCGGATCCCTCGTCGAATGGAGTCGTTCCGTCGGGGATACTCCGGTATAGCGACGGCGGATGTCCGAAAATGGACCTGGACAATGTATATGCGCCCATCTTAAGCTGGTGTCAAAACACGAACTAGAAATGGATGCAAATATAGTGTCAGGGGCATTTCGGGCGTCTGCCGTCGGCATACCAGAGCATTACCGACGGACCAACTCATACCTATAGACTGGCCGTCCAACCCACTCCAACAACCACTAGGCCGGGCCCGGGCGGATTGACTCTGAAGGCGACAATGACCAGCCAGATCTGGGACCACAGACAGTGTTCGTGTATGGTCCTCAGCCGTCGGCATATCAGAATATTCTCGACGGAAGGGTTCATACCTAATCCAACCTCACCAGTGAGGTGACAGAAAACCATTCGGAGATGGGCATGTTGTCTGAACAACTGATCTGCTCAGGCTCGGTCGGAAAACGATGCGCGATACGCGATAGTACGAGGACGATGGTAAGATGGCGATGCGCGATAACGCGATGTTTTTTTCCATCGTCATTGAAGACTCTGGTGCTACGGGGCGTGGACAGTGTTGCAGTGCCCAGTACTGTCCATGAACAGACTCAATCAAACCTAGTCTGCAACTTTCGCTATTTGTAAGTACTACTACTTCTTCGAAAGCAGCAGCATCAGTAGCAGCAGTAGCAGCAGCAGCAGCAGCAGCATCAGCAGCAGCAGAATCAGCAGCAGCAACAACAACAACAACAAGTATTAGAAATAATAACACTTGTAGTAGTTAATATTCAGTTAGTGATCGACTAGATGGGGGTCAATATTTTATAGATATCATCAAGGGGGGTCATTATTTTTTAACGGGGGTCAGTATTTTATAGAAAAGGGGTCACTTTTTCTAAAGAATAATGACAGGGGGGTCGTTATTCTATGGGAATAATTCGTTACACCGGCGCTATAACTGTAAACACTGGAAAGACAACATCGGCAACTACATTGCCCGCTGCTCGTGATAGAGGCTGCTGACAGTGGTAAGTACACCAGACAACATTGGCAACTACACTGCTCGCTTACTTGCTTGTGATAGAGGCTTCTGGCAGTGGTAAGTACACCAGACAACATCGGCAACTACACGGCCCGCTTACTTGCTCCTGATAGAGGCTGCTGACAGTGGTAAGTACACCAGACAACATTGGCAACTACACTGCCCGCTTAATTGCTCGTGATAGAGGCTGCTGACAGTGGTAAGTACACCAGGCAACATCGGCAACTACACGACCCGCTTACTTGCTCGTGATAGAGGCTGCTGACAGTGGTAAGTACACCAGACATCAATGGCAACTACAATGCCCGCTTACTTGCTCGTGATAGGGGCCGCTGACAGTGGTAAGTACACCAGCCAACATCGGCAACTTCACTGGCTGCTAACTTGCTCGTGATAGAGGCTGGTGACAGTGGTCATGACACCAGCCAACATCAGCAACTACACGGCCCGCTTACTTGCTCGTATTAGAGGCCGCTGACAGTGGTAAGTACGCCAGCCAACATCGGCAACTACACTGGCCGCTTACTTGCTCCTGATGGTGGTTAGTACATCTGTGGTATAGACAAATCAGCTCAGTAGACAACATAAACGTCTACTACAGTAAGCGTTTAAACAATATTAACGTATATACGTTTTAATAACATACTCGTTACAGTGGTACGCACCGTTGATGTCCCAAACACAGGGCACACTTCAATCTGCACACCCACGTTGTAGGAGGCGTGTCCTGTGTATCTTAATGTTCACTAGTTCATAGCGATGTGGCCAATTGTATCTCCTATAATCAAGAGGATTTTACTTCATCCGTGAATTGTTCATAAATTAATACTGATATCGAACTGAATGTATTTCAGTCGTGAATTGTTTACTAGTTTCATTTTTTCTTTTGTAATTGATATCCTGTGAAGCAACGTTTAACAATTTCTATTATTTTAGGTGCAACTAAAATGACGGGAACCACAACAGTTCCCATCGGTGTATGTTCAACATCCGGGGCGCCAGTGACTTCCGGTAGCTTCATCACGGTGGCAGCCATGTTGACGGCCTTCCTTTACAAATTCGAGTAGAAGCATTGATATCAACAACAATAGCGACGAGATCGGCCATTAATGAACAAATCATTTAAAAAACGTTTAAAAATTCAGATTTGACAGATCGTTATTGTCGAATATATAAGGCTGTCTTTTTATATTTTATATATAACACCAAATAGGAAGGTACGATTGAAACAAACAGCTTGCTTGAAAATTAAGGTGGGAAAATGTTGGGGTTGGGCATGTGGGTGTTAATATTTAAAACACATTGCTAGTGTAGCTTGAGTGACTACATTGCTAGTGGTGGCTTTAATGACTACCATAGGCACGTAGAATCAACTGGTTACGACTACAGTATCGTGTGAGTGAAACAACAGAGTAATAGGTTTAACAGTTTCAAAAAATCTGAAACATTCATTATGTTTCAAATCAAACAATGACGTCATAGAATATTCTAAGACGGATGAATAAGCTAAATGAATTTGATACTGAAAAATACTTTTATATGGACTTAATACTGAGATATCAAAAAAAGAAATTATTGTACAGTCCGTCCAAGTAAGAGCGCCAACACGCCAAGCAAGCCTCATCCGTGTTATAGCGCTATTCAGTCTGACTCTTGTGTAATAATCCGGACAGTAATCGATATTTACCGTTCAGAGAATAATTAGAATTATAATAAATAAAATAATCCGGATAAGTATCGATACTTTACCGTTCAGATCATACTTTAGAATAATATGAAGAAAAAAACGGTCATGTATCGATACTTTATCGTTCAGATCAAACATTGGAGTTATATGAAATCAATCAAATCAAATCCGCACATGTATCGAAATTTACCATTCAGGTCATACTTTAGAATAATATCAAATAAACAAAACTATCGCGACATGTATCGATACTTTATCGTTGATATACATTACAATAATCCGGACATGTATCGACACAATATCATTCAGATCATACTCTAGAATCAGACGAAATGAACACAGTAATCCGGACAGATGTAGCATTGGGTTGGTGCAGGCTATACAAACCTCTTTATATTTAAAGTGTTACTTATGTATCTAATCATAAATACATCCTTTACCATGAATTGTAACTTTACAATGACATTTAGGGAGATTTTACGAATATATACATTTGATGTAGTTATAGAAATAGAGAATATCATGTTGCCTGATCACATCCAGTTTATCAGGTGAGGTTGAGAAAAAAATGAAGTCCGAGGCTGTGCCGAGGGCTTCATTTTTTACGTGCCGAATCTGATAAACTGTATATGATCAGGCATTGACATGATATTCTATGTTGATCGTTTAAATTCATTTAATTGACATTTCCTCCCTTTTTTCCGTTCAAAACTTCCCAAACGTCATCAAATATACCCTGACGTCATCAAAAGAGGTGCTGACGTCATTAAAAGAGGTGCACCTGACGGGATAGGAAAGTAACTGCCGAGATAAGATTTTATCTTAGGCACACTGTTTCTCGGCAGAATTATACAGATCGACATGATAATTTAGTATTTGTTGCTATAGACGTTTCATATTTAATTTAATAGATTATTACGGGCTAAATACAGAAGACGAATTTGATTGGATAAAACATATTGCGGATAAGATTTTTTATAAAAGTATGGCATCTACTTAAAAATGAGTTTCATTATCATTTTTCGAACAAAAAACGTCGTTTACGATAATTTGTTATAATAATAACAATAGATATGTTAACGATTCTTGTTTTGACTCGCCTTGATCCGGAAAATTCATTTTAATAACTCGCACGCATATTGATATGATGTCATAAACTTGTAAAGTAAGAACGAAATTAAACAGGTTAAACAGATGTATAATATATCTAAACACGAAGTGGTGAATCGTTTTAGATTAATACTGTTAATTAATATCTAATCTTAGAGTTTAATTAACATTGGTTTTCGTATAGGATATAATTAACTAAGGTAGTAGTAGTACACATATTGGTTCAATAACGAGTTCCGATAGAAACGAGATTTTTCCAAGATATGACAGAGTGAATTATATCCCAAAAGTGCACGAAGCCAATGTTGACAATACTATCTAAAGTTGCATTTAAAATAAAAATAAAACTAGCCTCATATTTATGTTAAGTTCCAAAAAAGGTAGTGTGAAACTTTCACTAATAGGAATTTTTCCAGTGCGAATTATCATTTTTATATCAATAAATCACAGACAGAAATGTAACCAGATATTTGTTGATTTGGATTGAATATAGAATGTATTTCCATCGAGAAGTGAGAAAATGTATATTTCCACGAGTGTTACGACTAATTTTTAGACTATTTTCAAGCTATTGATATACATTTAATAGTTATTTTCTAATTATATATCTATGTTGTTTTGACATTTAAAAAGGTAATTCCGGAAATGAAACATAACAGTGAAAATATTAGCTGATATTGCTAATATGTGAAAATATAAAGAATGAAAATTTAATGTTTTATTTCAAACATAACATCCAGTATTTCACTGGAAAAAATATGATAAAATACATTGTTCGCCCATGTATACAAAACACAATATTCTATGTCGTAAATCTTGACAGTTCCTGTTGTATTTTTATAGCATTTTATACTGTTTTCTTTTCTTGTTTCATAATTTTCCAAAGCCATATTTATGTTTCATCTTTACGTTTTACATGAATTTGATCTATATTGAAGATTTTGCAAAACATTGCCATCAGAAAATCATGGAAAAATAACTATTTAAAAAGATATCACAATGGCATGTGACTTTGTGACGATTTAATATAATTTGTTAGACTCAGCTGATTTTGTTTTAAATATATATATTTATATATTCAATTTTAATTGTTTTTCAACGAGATTAATTACTGATTTATTGTCACTTGTCTAGTTAAGATAATCAATGAAAATAAACTCAAAAGTTAAAACATATTGTTTGTTTTTGTTGATAAATACTAATTAATTGGGAGTTATGATTACTGCGTGCCTTAAGTTCCAGAAACACTGCGATATTTTGAAGGGACAAATACAAACACTTCATAAAGTGCGTCAGTTTTATAAAAATGCGCATATATGCATTAAATTCGTCCGCATGCTACCTTCGGCTTAATTACTTTTAATAAAAACTCGACGAATCGAATTGTTTTTGTTGTTTAATGATTATAATATACTAACACTTGTAGCATGGTCACTGACATTCTTTGTGTTTGTACAACTGTAATATTGAAAATAAAATCTGTCCAAATAAATGGCATACTACCAGTTATCTGAAGTAAGAGTATGGCAGACAGCTGAAATGCACATGCTACAAAACAAATACAGTAGGTCTCATCTCGTTGGTTGATTTGAGCACCTCGATGGGCGTAGCCCAACTCGCCCATTTCTATGTTTAAATCTCGATATTTATATCAATCAACTCGACAAAACCATACTCTATTTATTACATATATATATTGACAAACTATTTATTACAAATATATTTATTGACAAACTGTTTTCGAGTACAGCACATTGTAAAGGAGTGTTTGTGACAAAATTAATTGAACTGTTAAATTCAGCAAACTGCAGTTTACTTGGTTTTCATGTTTTATAGAATATGCATGTTTTAAAATAAATTTGCATGCACCAGGCTAGGTCAATCGCTGTGAATAAGTGCACCACTAAACACGGTACCAATTTTGTATACCGCAACCCAGCTAGAGCAAGCCAATTCAACAACATCACCCACAGAGAGTGATAGGTAGGCGGACACTGAACCGGTATCACTGTGAGAGGAATCTGGGTTCGCTTGGGTAAACATAATTTGTTTGTTATTGTGTTTCATCCAGCATTCCGAATATGCGCTAGCTCCAAATATAGAGAGTGAGAACTGATAGAGTCCAGCTACAGGGCAAGTGAACTTTCCGGTTGCTGGATTATAGCCGCCGCCAAGATTGGTGATGATAACTGTAAATATAGGACTGTGTACGACTGTCGTTCCATTTGGGTTGGTTACAAAGAAGGCTATTTGGCGAGCTACAAAATAAAACAAATCGTAAGACTAATTTATTTAAGACTAAGACTAAATGCAGGCGAGCGATAAACATTGCCTGAACTGAGGTATTGTTTGGGGCGCTTGTTTCAGCCAATAGTTTTTCGGCGATAATTTCGTTAATATACGATCCATCAATAAAAGCTATACATCGATCTGTAGATCTTTTTTGGTGGTAATGGAAAATTCACAAGAGCAAGCTTACCCTCGCAGTATATGCGAACAGCAATCAAGTTTTGAAATCCCCCATTCAGTTTTGACCTCCCAATTCTATAAACAAATCGTCTGCGTGAAGTTTCACAGACGCTTGCATTGATTTAAGTCAATTTATTTAGGTGGTGAAGGGTAGATTAATTGGGTAGTAATCTAAAGTTGAAGTCTTGTGTTGTTTCACGTGGTGCTTAAATTAAAATTAATTGCTGTTGTTTAAGTAAAGCTATGTGGAGATTTTGGGTTTTAAATTATCATTTTAAGCTGTTAAGCTTAACAAATATACTATAACAATAAATTTAAAGTGGAATGGGTGGAGAATGGGATTTAAGTTGCACTTCTATAATATCCGAAAGGGCAGAGGCGTAGCTAAATGCAATTGTTGAATTTACATATAATATACTTTGTAGGATGGGGGGATCGAGTGTCATTTATTTTAAGGCCATTATTTTTAGATTATTTGTTTTACAAACCATCAAGACAAGGAATTGCTGTAGGAGTAGGGGGGAAAAAATGGAAAAACTTTTTTTATTTCGTTGGAAATGAAAAGAGAAAAAAATGTTTACAATCTGGGAGGAGGTAAAAAAAAACACAATAAACTATTGAGCCAGTTTTCCAGAGCGGGCTTCAAACCCCAAGCAACTGTAAAATGTGTCAGCCATGGCTATTAACTCAAGTACACTATCATCAATTACAAAAAAAATCTAAATGATAGGCATACTTGGGCCAAAATCCCTGGCACATATTATTGGTTGCTTGAGCAAACCCACTCTGGAAAACTATCGCCAACCCCCCCCCCCCCCCCCCACACACCTCCCCCTCCCCCCCCCCACCCCACCCCCCTATCTATACTACTATCAATCCAGTTTGTCATTTTAATAACATAATATTTCTCTCATACTATTCAACTAATAACATTTTGCAATTTATTAAGCAAAGTCAGACGGAACCGGACAGTAGTCTTCATCATCGCTCTGCATATTATTTTTTACCATGGAGTAATTCATTTTTCTACACTTTTCTGTATTTCAGTTCAAGAAGTTATTCTCTGTTTTTAACCATCTCACGTTCATAATTATCCATTTCAACCAACAATCGTCTTTTTTTGGTATCCATAAAATCATCACGAACTACTTCATATTCTACTTGGAGTTGCTTGCTTGTCATCAATTCTCTTCTATATTTATCTTTTAAATGGTTAAGTTTTCTGCAAACCCTTTCTAATCTTTCTTGTTCCATTATATAATAATACTATATATACTTATTTTTAAACCCTTATTTAATATTTTCAATATCTTTAAATGGGACCCAACTATTGAAATCCTTATTGTAACCCTTCTATTTAATCAATGCTGGTTTCTTTTTGTAATCATGTCATATTACTTTTTCAATCCTGAATATTTCTTGCTTTGCTTTTATCATTTCCAATTCATCGCTTGCTTCAGTCGGTGTCATTTTAATACTCCGATGTTTTGTGTAATTATACTTGTCAACCATTTCTTACAACACGTCTAAATATGTATTTGTATTGTTAGCTGTAAAATATTTCCACATCTTTTCTTTTAATGTCCTGTTAAATCGTTCAATTACTACAGCTTTTTCGAAAATAAAAGTGTGATACATTTCGATATTATTGTCACTAAGGAATTGCTTAAACGTCTTGTTATAAAACTCCACACCTTGATCAACCCACAACAATTTGCACTGTCGTCCTGTACTGATTATCTGTTGAAACGCGTTGGTAATTTCTGAACCAGTTTTATTTGGAACCGGTACAACAAAAGCAACTTTACTAAATACATCAATAAAATTAAGCAAGTATTTAGTACCTTTATTATACTTTGAAAACGATTGCATATCAACCAAATCAGCAGACCATATTTTATCAATTTCATTAACATCACACGGCGTTGAGTGAACTTTCTTCGTATAGGCTTATGAAGTTCATCTGCTAACTTGTTAGTCCATTTCTATATTTTTGAGTTTCCAAGACCAAGTTTATATTTTGTACTTATAACTGGTTTTACTATCAAATTTTTAGAAATCTTTTCTCCAATTGTTTTAGACTTACTTTTTTTTAAACCGGTTAGCATGTTTTTATCACACAATGATTTATTACTAGGATTTTCATCATAACAATAATCATGATCTTTACAAACAGCATCTAATTCATTTAATTCATTTACCGGTTCTCCGCTATCAAGTGGATTACCCGGACCGTAATATTTATAACCAGGAAGTGTTAACCCCTTTTTAGGTAACAGAGGAAGCATAGCTTTATGAATATCAATATTACCACCTTCTGTGTTTTTAACTAACTTTGTTTTAGTAATACCACAAGATGCACAAGTTGCTCTTAACATTTTTCTACCATATTTTGCTAAAACATACCTAGGATCAACATTTTCAGTAACCTTTTTTTCTTTTATGCAATAACTCATATATAATATGATTAGATTAAACTTCGTTTACAAAATATGATTTTATGATGTTTTCATTTTCTACTGGTTTGTAAGGTTTTAATAATTTGTAAAGAATATCCTACGTACTATTTCCTTCTTGTAACTTTTTAATGAAGAATAGACAGAAATAGCCACACAATACACTTGTTTTATCTTGATACTGAATAGTATTGTATTTTATGTTGGGTATGTACGTTAAAACTTCTTTTGGTGGGCTCAGACCAAACGGATCGAAGTAATAATTATTATAGTAACAAGTCCAGTGTGTACCAGGTAAAGTATGATCATCCAGATTAATAATACCAGGTTTTTGTTTGTTTTGTTTTGCTGGTAATTTGTTTTTGCTGTGCACCTCACTGAATTTCTGTATACCTAGCTGCTTAACACATTTTATTATATCTAAGTTAGAGATAGGTTCATTTTTAAAATTTATTCTATTTTTACAAATGGGATACTTCTATATCGTCTAACTTTTGAGTCTACTTGTAAACCATTTCCATAATCCACTCTTAGTCCTTGTCCTCTTCTGCCTACTTGTAAACCTTTTCCAGTTAAACCACTAATAAGAGATCCGATCAATGGAATTCCTAATGATGCAAGAAGCCCAAGAAATCCTCCGTCCTGCTGTTGTTTTTTGTTAGTTTAACAGGGAAGCGACCTTTTGACTTTGCTATTTTCTTTTTTTGTGCAAGTGTTAATTCATTTGATTTTAAAAGTGTTTTTTTTTATCACTGGGAACAGTTGCCGTTACGTCTTGCTGTTTTTATCACTTGAAACAGTTGCCGTTTTATTACTAGAAGCACTTGCCAGTACGTCTTGCAGTTGTTGTTTTGTTAGTTTAATTGTGCAGCAACCTTTTGACTTTGCTATTTTGTGTTTTTCGCAAGTGTTCATTTATTTGATTTTAAAAGTGTTTGTTTTTTTATCAGCAGGAACAGTTACCATTCCATTTCCAAATATTTTACCAATTCCAGTACTTGCCAGACCACTAAGTGCCCTGTTGCTAAAGGTCCTAATATCTTTGGAGCAAATCTAGCAACTGTTGGTAATATTGTTTTAGTTAACAAACCAGCTAATGCGCCTAAAAAGCCTCCATTTTTAGACTGAGACCTCATTTGTGATTTTGATATACTTATATCTAATCCCCTCCCATCTGATTTAGCTTTATTAATATTGTTAATCTGAGTAGCTGTCAGCGACAAGGGGAACTTCCCAGTTAGTTGGTTATTTTTTAACGTGATTGTTAATTCACTCTTGTTCTCATAAGCCCTCGCTTAACTCTGTTTTAGGCCATCTGATAAATTTACTGAATAATTTACGTAAGTCATATATATTATAAGTTAGAATAAACAATAACTCGTTCATGTCCAACGGTATCAATAACAACATAAACAGAGCATAAACTGTATAAGGAACCTCCGGTGGTATAATTAGTTTATATCTTAAACTTAGTTGTTTCGGATCAATACTGTCTTCATTTTCCTTGTAACTCAAATCAAAATGTATCATTCCGAAGAGATTTTTAAAATTACCCACATTGAGTAAAGTTCCAGTGTTTTTATCATTTTGCTTGTAAGAATAATTAATAACATCTCTGAATATTCTTATTTTGTTAGCATAACTATATTCGGTTTCTGGATAATAAACTCCATTTCCAACTTCCAATCTAGCTGATTGTAAATAGCAATTAGTATTAGCAGCATTTACCTTAAACGTATCCAAAAGATGAGGATTTTGTGTTTGAGAAGAACTCTTGTCTGACCTTTGCAAATACACAAACACATGTTTGGGATTTTTAACACCAGCCGTTATTCTAAATACAGATTCAGTTAGTTGAGAACTTCCGCTTTCTTGTATCATTTCACGAAGATAAGAGTATAATAATGGACCTTTGGAAATGGCCGAGCACGACACATACGAATTACTGCTGTCTCGGTTTGATTGAGACTGTTCATGAGCGGTAGTGAAATATGCTAGCTACCGCTCACGCCCTCTAGCCCCGGGTTGAGCAGACCTCAATATTCATAAATCAATAATACACAATTTTAACCATCCCGAAGATGGCATGCATACGCCGGTGGACATGGAGTTACTTGCTTCCCCATGTCGTACGGCGTATGGTCCCAGTATCTAATAAAATTAAATGGCCCGAAGAGCGAAATAAACATAATGGAATTTATTTGGGAGCAGCGGTTATGAAGCCTGCGTATCACAAGTGACAGCCAAAAGACTAAATTAAAAAGCAGAAAACATATCCTTTAAGTGATTAAACAATACCCAGAGCCTTTTATCGGCCGGAGTAGTGCAACCACCGAATCAAAGATTAAGTAAGAAAACAAAAGAAATTGAAAATGTACCACCGATAACTAAATATAAGTATCGGGCTCAGCGATCTCCAAGTTCATCTTGTTGATGTCATATGATTTGTCATTACGTAACTTAAACCATCTGAGTTAAATATCATTCTGGGTATCCACAAAACTAATTTATTAATAACTACTCGACCATCATCAGCGAGACCAGCATTTTGAAAATTAGCACATTATCATCTGTCAGTTGCAAGCTGATTTGAATCTGACTAGGAGGAAGCATGTTTGTTTCCAAACCTCCAAAGAAGGAATATTTATTTAATGGGATTATAGTCAACTTTTTGATTAGTTATGATTAAAGCATGACGAGTAGTAAATCCTAGGTTATAACCAGCTTGATCATCTCGAGATTCTGCCACAGCCGTGGTATCTAAATAAAAGTATTCATTTGTTCCGGTTGTCTTTACATAATCGTCATACATTTCAAGCAAGATTTTGACATTAACAAATCTGTGAAGATTATTTCCATCGTAAACTATTTTTCCATTTTGCTTTACTTGCATTTGATTAATCAGTGAAGCCGCATAATTAATTAGAGCAATTTCATTGGCAGCTACAAAAGCAGCTCCATCAGCAAGCTTGTTTACTTGAAAACTGATTTCAAAATATGCATTATACCAATCAAAGTAAGAACTTCTATCATTTAGTGTAAACTGATAACCGCTTTTTATTTGCCTGGTAGCATTTCCTGGTTGTGTTATAGGAGTATCTAACTGAATAGGTACACGTTCATATCTAGTATTATATTGATTACTTCGAAACATCTATGTATACTAGTAATTAGATTATTTTCTATTAATTAATCGATTAATTCTCACCTGAATTCCTCTTCCGGATAGTAATCTGTTAATTTTTGCATTTACATCTTCTTCACTTTCAGCTACAACTTATTTTTTGTTATTAGCTTTTGTAAGTTCTTTTAAAATTATCTCGCCTTTTGGTTTAGGTTTTATAACTGAAACTAACTTATCAGCAGCCATTTTTCCTACTTCATCTCAAAGTCTTTTAGAACCACTCTCTATGATTTGTTTTCCAGCAGTTTCTAATGCCTTTTTACCTGCTGTTTTCACAGACTCACTAAATATCTTTGATCCAACTTTTGAAAAAATGTCAAATATACCAGCTCCAGTTAATCGATCAACGTGAGTATATGTTCCCGTACTAGTGCAAAAACTTTTTTTAAACATGCCATATAACATATATTACATTAATTCCTTCAAAACAAATCAAAATGATGTATGAACTCCATTAAGATTAATAATTTTACCGGAGAAATCGGTTGTGTAAATATTAATACTGTTAATGATTGTTTTGATTACTTCACAGAATCCGACTCTTATCGGTTCATCTTTGAAAGGATATGATCTCGTAAGATCAGCTGTACTTATTTCATAAATAACATCCCCGTATGATCCATCAACAATAGAATTACTTATCAAATCACAGTGGATATACAATGTATCGATATAATTTGTTATGTTTGGTGTTACAGTTCCAAATTTAGTTTCCCTAATAACTGCATCTTTGTCAAACCCGATCAAGGTGTGAAAGTTTGATTCTCTCAAATCAAGCATGAAATTATTATGAATGGTAACCGAACATTTGAAACTTCATAAATCAAACTTATTTCTTTCTTATCGGGACAGGTGAGTCATCGGTCAAATCACCGTTTACATTCAATGTTTCTTTTATGTAATTATCGATATCGGCATAGATGTAATTTCCGTTTGCAAAACTAATAGTTTTCAAATCTGTTCCATTGTGATACCTTATCACTTTGTTATTAAAATCTTCACTAATATTATACCACGAGTAAGTCATGGAATTAATCTTATCGAGTCCAATACCATACTGTTTGTTCCTAATATTAATGGTCTGTCAAACACAGTTGTAAAATTACTCGGTGTATTTGAGCTATTAATTATTGACGCTTTTTCTGATGATAATACACTTTTTTGTTCCATATAATATACAATGGATCATTTCTGTTAATACTAATCATTCTGGTATGTAAAACAGTTTATAACTTGATTTTTCAAAATTGAAAACTTGTGTAGTGTCGTATTTTATGTATGATCTGAATTCCATACCATATGGTGGTTTGAGATATAATTCAAATGTTTCTTTTACCATTCGTTTGTCATTATTTACTATCGGATAAAGATGATTTTCGACATCACCCGATGATACATAAATAAAGAAACTTTGTATATCTGCTCCTGTATAAGTAAAATCTATTTCAAATACATGACGGCCCTCCTTAAGAATTTGCAACCCCAAAGTTTTTTTTATATAATATTTTTCATCTTTTATAAGTGGATTGGCCATAAAAGTAAACGCCCGGAGAAAATCTTGTGAACGCCCGGATCTTTCAAGTGTTTTTTGCGTTGGGTATGATACAAAGAAATTATAACTATAAGTACTCTTGCCATAATCTTGAATAATACTTATTCCATCTATTGTATATCCAACAAGTAAAATCCGGCTTAAATAGTCTACTTTTACTTTCAACTCATCAATTATATCAAGAATTGCTGTGTTCCGGCTATATGCTCTTTAAGAAAAGCGATTTCACCATCAAAAGCTTTGCTTCTTTCATCCTGGACAGCTTTGTCAACCATTTTCTTTTTGATGTCTTCAAACTCTTTGCTGATATCATTAACGTTAGTGTCCGTCCGTACAATTGCAACTATAACTTGACCTATTTCTTCTCCGATAGAAGTTATTATTTGTTTTGAAGAATCGGCAATAGCAGTTTCTAGTTCATTGTTGTCAACCATTTGTTTATTGATTTCGCCAAACAGTTTGTCCAGAGCCTCCACCGACTTCCTGTCAACCATTTTCTTTTTGATGTCTTCAAACTCTTTGCTGATATCGTCAACGTTAGTGTTTATCTGCTCATTTAGAATCTTAATTTGAGTTATTTCGGTAGTAAAAGCAGTTCTCATTTGTTTTGAAGCATCGGCAATAGCAGTTTCTAGTTCATTGTTATCAACCGTTTGTTTATTGATTTCTCCAATCCGTGTATTAATATTTTGAACACCGGATCTTATTTGTTCACTTAATTTCTTGTAGTTTTCACTCACTTCCAATCTATCTTCTTTCTTTTCTAGCTCTTTCAAAGCATCACTCAAAAGTTTTATTTCATCTTTCAGTCCGTTTTGATTTCAATCATTTTCTCACGGTTTGCTTGTAACTTTGTTTGTATTTGACTTAGTTTATCATCAACACCTGTTGTCAAATCTTTCATCATATCTGTAACTTTATCAATATAATAATCACGTATGATCTTTGTTATTCTTCTTACAGTAAATTGCTTTGTTGCTGCATCATCTGGTTTGTCTGGATTGCCAACATTGATAACTTGATTATTATCCATGTTTAGATCACTTTTTAAAACATTTTCCTGGTTTTTGCCTTTGTTAAGATAATTAACCAAATGTTTTTGTTTTACATACTCAGACAGCACAATACCAAAATTTGTAATATTGACTCTGCCGGTAGTAACTTCCTCACCAAAATCGTTAAAAAGTCCCATTATATATAATATGATTAGATTACATTTTACCGATGAAGTTTCTTTTGACCAACTGTCTAGGGCGATCAAGAGACAAAAAGTCGTACTGCTTGTCAGTTGCTTTTTAATACTGATCTTTGCTGACATCTTGTTCTCTAGAAAGCATGTTTATTTCATTTATACTTGGAGTTGCAAAGAAGATGTAATGAGAGCAATTCAACCGAATGTCTTTGGGAGTTTTGTAATAAGATTGAGATAAATAAATCACGCAACAATGTTTATGTCTTCCCCGGAGGAAATCATTAATTATATCGTTTTGATTGCGTTCACAAACATAATCATCAAAAATGACTATCTTCTGGTTATCTGAATCAAAAGTATTCACAGGGATAACTTCATCATTTGAACATTCTAGTATGTTTCCAATCGGAATTTTATTCTTTTTTGCTATCTTTTCAAGTTTTTGTGATAAGACCTGATACTTAGATTGCTCTAAGTTTTTAGCAAACAAGTGAATCTTGTCATAGTAAACTAAAGGTTTTAACAGCATGTGAACTAATGTGTTTGTCTTGCCAGATCCTGAATTACCGCAAATTAACATTCTAAAACAATAGTCTGGCAGGAAGTTTCATATCTGTTTAAAATTACCGTTTTCTGTCTCCATGTCATAGTTTGGAATTTCCGTTATAATAATACTTAAATAATAGTAATATTATCTAGCTATTACTATATATGTCTAAAGTGTATTGTGGAATAAAACAAACCTCCGTGGTAAACGCCTTGGAATAGAAGCATAATGTTTTAAGGCTAATCAAGTTAGATATTACGGAATGCAAAAAGTAACTGAAAACGTAGTTAAGACTGCAGTTGAAAAAGCAGTTAAGAAAGCAGTCAAGCCTGCAATCAAACAAGCAGTCAATCCTGCAATCAAAAAAGCAATTGAACCTGCGGTTAAAAAAGCAGTTGGACCTGCGATTAAAAAAGCAGTTAAACCCAAAGCTAAAAAAGCAGTCAAGCCCGCAGTTAAAAAACAGTCGGGCCTGCTGCTAAAAAAGCAGTTAAACCCAAAGTTAAAAAAACAGTTAAACCTAAAGTTAAAAAAGCAGTTAAACCCAAGTTAAAAAACTCATCGATCCTACTAGCGGCGATTGGGAGCGGGAAATGTATGATTAAAAACTTATCTTAATTAATCTAACCTTTATTATATATATGTCTAAAGTGTATTGTGGAATAAAACAAATTCCTCGTGGTAAGCAACTTGGAACAGAAGCAGAATGTTTTAAAGCTGATCAAGTTAGACTACAAAAAGTTAAGATGAGTATCCTAGGACCTACAAAACAAAAAGATGCAGATTCTGCCCGGAGACTGGCAATGAAAAATCCAGAAAGTCTGTCGAAAACAGAAGAACGACGAAATACTATTTATTTGATAGGATTAGAAGCAGAAAGAAAGCATATCAATAAAATGTTAAGCAAAACTGAATCTCCCAGCGAGATAACACGTCTGGAAAATGTAACATAGTGTTTATAAAGTGCTTTGATGATAAGATCAATTGTTTTAATTATATTTATATGCTAAGATGGCAAGCGCTCGTACTAACTGTTTCGTGGTGTACTATGTTGCGTACTGTGTTGTCTCTGTGTTTATTTAGTCGATATTGTGTGAGTGAATGGTTTAGCGTGTTTATCGAGGGAGGAGAAGTTTTCACTGCATGCACTGGGTTGCCATCCGAAAACCCCTTATTGGCGCTAAAATTACTAACTCCCGACTTCCTATCTCTACCTACGAGGCATTCTATATCTAGCTTTCTGAGGGTAAGGTCGCGAGACCAAACTTAGCTATAGTTTCATAGTTTCTAGATAGGCTTTGCCATATTACATAATCTTTTAGCATATTTATTGAGAAACGCATATTATGGAAGCGATTCTGGTAAGACTGTTTTAAGTGTTTTTATGGTATACATGTACGTGAAATGTTGCATTTGCTGAATTGAGCCGTTTAGCTTACCTGATAGATTTTCACTTAGTTTTACCGTTGTTGTTCTTATATGTTTCAGGCTCAAACTCATGGTTTAATTCGTATATTGCGAACCTGGACAAATAAATAGTTTAAACCTGGGAATTTTGTGTGTTCAAATCTTACACCCGAGACCCGGTTATAAATGGCGACCACGACAAGACGAGGAAATCATGAGCCAAGATCCGCTCCAGCGTTACCTAACGTGAGGCCGTGGAAGTAGTGGATGCGATTGTTTTCATGTCCGGATCCATATAAAAGAGAGGAACCCGGGGGACATCGTTCTGCGATGCCGAGACGTCAGGCAACTTCAACGTCGGGCCCACCAACATTATGGTACCATACGCATACCTATAAGTGTTAGTTTTTTGTGCGCACTCGCGTGAAGGCACCAAAGAGAGTAGATTTGACATTTTCGCGGGAGTATTTACGCGCGCGGAGGAATCAACCCAGATACGAACTACTTGTGTATGTTGACGAAGTGAGACATGTGTTTTGAGATTGTGAACTATGTGTAGCGTGATACGATTAGTGTTAGTTTAGATATTTTACTATAATCTTGGATAATTTTGGAGGACGAAAATCGTTAGTTATTTATTATGTATATTTGTATATGTATTAGTACTGTCAAACGTAAATTTTCGCTAATGTCATAATCGGAAAACGCGTGTACTGTAAATGTCGTAGACACACGACACGGTCAGATATTTTCAGAGACATTTGATAGAATTAAATTTTTGGCTAGTAAAAGCAAGTTGTATAGGTACGCATGTGTTCGTCCAATTATTATAATTAACAGGCGATCTAATGTATAAGCGTGTGACACAGGTTTTGCGTCGTATAGTGTCCACCAGAGTGCTGTTGTTTACGTTCGCCACTGCGTCTGCGACGAATATCGATTACACGTCTCAGATATTTTGACCATTTTCTGTTCAAAATTCATAGATGTAAGTAAAGATTTTGATGGCGTACGATCGTAATAATATCGTGTAGGCAATCTAGTATATTGCTAGTGAAAAGTTGTGTTAGAAGCGTTACATTTTCATGTTGACATAAATTTTTCACATATTTTCGCGAATGTGATTGTTTACACACGTGATTTTTTGTTAGTCCAGAAATGACTTGACCATGGAGTAAATATGTGTATTTAGTGTTTTTGGTACGATTATACTATACAATTTAAGTCCTCAAAGGTAAATTCAAGGCATAAATATGAAGGTGTTAGTTGTATGTTGTGTGACTTGAGTAAAGACTAGTAAAATGAAAGTAATGTGTTGACACTAAGTCAGTGAGTACTTACACAGTACTGTGATAACATTTAGTCATAAGAAATGGGTGTTATTTAGTTAAATTGGTGATAAACCATGTAAAAGGTGTATAGTCGATATCATACATATATTGTTAGATACAATTAGAGGTATTCTGCTTGAACATATAAAAGTGGAATTTAGGGTGTTTACTTCTTCTGTCTTATATCTAGGCCTGTTTAATAAACCCCGTCACCTTTGCAACCTTTCTAGATTATAAGTTCCTTTCACAACCTATCACACGCACTTTAGCATCATCACAGAGAGACTTGGTTCCGACAAAGATATGTGAATCTTGTATCGAGCGTATATGTTGTATTGTGTGTTGTATTTTGTGTATTGCAGATATTGTGTGTTGCTTTTTATGTGTAAATATGTGATACTAACTGCTTGCCAGCGCTTAGATTAGTTTGTGCTTAAAGTTGACATTGGAGAGTGCGATATATGTGTATCTATTTGCATAGCATTTGCATTTTTACAGGATTGACAGATAAACATTGTGGTTTATATTTGTCCAGATCTGATGAGAGTTTTTGGACAGACATTTGTTTGGCTAGGTCTCATTTCAGAGTTTATATTCTTGATATTACAGGCTTTACTAGTGATTATAGACATTTAATGATTGATTTTCAGGGTTTATTGATTATACTGAGAGTGTTTACAGGTGTGGCCCAGTAGATCTGTACTTAAAGTGAGCTATAATAAGAATTGTTTTTTCCATAGTAGCTAGCAGAGTTGCATCCCCTTGACAGTGTATAATATTATTGTTTACATTTCAGGATATAGTACTTTAGCAATTGTTGAATACTGACTTAGTTAAAAGTTAATTAACTTGCTTTAAGCATCTTGGTTTCAGCAGTAGTTAATTTAACTAATTTGCATTGAAGCATTTTGATTTCAGCAGCGATTACTTAGAATTAATTAATTAATTTAATTTGAATTTCATTAGTTTGTTTAATTAGTTTGTCGATTTCAGGCTGTTGTGCAGTTGGATTTATTTTTTGTTACAGGTTTGGAAATTCATTTAAGAGTTTATAGAGATTAGTGATAAATTGAAGTGGTCACTTATACGTATTAAACTTGTAATTTGTGAATATGATTTTTATATTATTATAGTGATTTAGTTATTACGGTGATAGTGTTCACTGTGATCTTTTGGCATAGAGGTCCTATTCACTTAGTGTAGTGGGACATTTTTGTTTTGAGTGTTATAGTGTTATAGTTAAAGTGAATTGTTGATCATGGCTACCTCATCGGGAACAGAGGGTGATCCAATTACACCGGTTAAGGTTGGAGACATTAAGATGCCATCTGAGGAAGAGATGCTCAAGTGTTTAGCGGCGAAGTATAGTTTTACGCCTAAGCTACTGCAGAGAACGTCAACTAGGAAGAGCGTGGCGGAGATGATGGGTGCGACACCAGAATACCCCCAGTCAGATCTCTAATGAGAGAGGCGTCTATCACTTCCAGCCTACAAACAGCTAGCTCTCATGCAGCGCCGTTGTACCCAGTCCCTGTTCCTAAGATACCATTGTTTTCAGGTGACGAGCCGCAACCGAAGAATGAGGTCAGCTATCCAGAGTGGTTATATGAGATCAGGTGTTTGATCAAGGGCCCAGAGATAGGGGAAAGCCGGGTTTTACAGACGATAAGACGATCTTTATGTGGTACAGTCCGTAAGATCATTTCTCAACTTGGAGAGGAAGTAAAGGTGGACGCCTATGTTGAGAAATTGAATGCGAGCTTCAGTGAGGTTGGCAAGAAGGGCACCACCATGCAAAAGTTCTTTAACTCAAAGCAGCGCCCTGTTGAGAGCATTACAGCTTTTGGATGTCGGCTGGAATCTGTGTTAGAAACCGCCTTCGAAGGAGGATACCTACCCAGGAACTCCAAGAATGAGTTGATGTGTGAGCGGCTATGGTCCGGACTACACTCAGCCACCTTGAAGACGCAGACTAGACACAAGGTCGACACCATCCAGGATTACAACACACTGCTGAAGATAATCCGAGAAGTTGATAAGGATCTGAAGCTAGAAGAGCCAGATCCAGCCCTGCCTTCCAAGAAGCCGCAACACAACCCAGTGTTTGCTGATCAACAGAACTGGCAGAAACAACTGAACAACATAGAGTCCAAGATGGACACCAAGTTAGCGGACCTTCGGTGCGAGTTGAATTCCAGGTTCGACATGTTGCTCCAGAAGTTAGATGTGGTTACCATTCAACCGCAGCAACATTTTCAACCCCGAGGTGCACCCAGAGGGTATGGTAGAGGTTTTAGAGGAGGCACAGATAGAGGCGATACTAGGAACAATCAAGGACAAGGTCACGGTAACCAGACTTACCCACCTGGCCAGGGAGGTTACGATGACAAGTCCCAGATGCGTAGTAGAGGATCATTTGGTCGAGGCCAAGGTCAGCAGAATCAAACTGAACTCCGCTTCTGTAGCTGGTCAGCCGGAAGTGGGTGATATCAAAGACCAACCAAACCCAGATTTGCTAGAGAGGATAATAGGCCCTGAGAATTTTATTTCATGGTATTAATACTATTTGTCTTTTAGATAGTGGCAGCATGATTACCACCGTATCTTATACGTTTTATCTTTCTTTACCAGTTAGGCCGCCTCTTCTCAGCCTAGATAATCTAGGAATTGATGTTTTACTTGCAGATGGATCTTCTTGGAATATACTTTGATACACTGAGACTTGTATTTTAATCCCGTTTTTATCTAATTTTGAACTCAATGTACCAGTGTTAGTTGTTCCAGATACCGCATCTAATTTAGTTTGTCCTGTCATTATTGGCACAAATGTTATAGGACGGTGTAAGTCAGCTGCTGACAGAGAACCACCTGCAACCGAGACACCTGCATCATGGCAGATAATATTTGACTCTAATGCATGCCAGCTATGTATGTACGGTCAACCAACAAGCAAGTAGAGATTGAACCGTACGAGTCCATGACACTTAAGGTTGCAGAAAACTAAATACTTTCCCATAGACCTCATGTTGCACCTGTCAGCTAATATCTCAAGAATTATACACCAGATTTTCTTTAAATTACCTTATTTCATAGATATTTCCATCACAAAGCCTTTGAAAGTGTGAAAAAGACAAAATTTTCTGCTCAAACTCTCTGCACATGTCTGTGTTTACAAACACTATTGAATCCGCACTGAATATTGACATGCAATTTCAATGGATGTTAAATTTTCAAAAACATTAAAAAATATTTTTTTATTTAATTTAATGATCCTAGCTGATGGGGATTATTTTACCTATAGTTTATCCTTCCTGAAAATGCATATTGAATATTTCAAAGTTATATCTGCTGACCTCTGTGAACTCTGTGAACTTTCACTTCTGTACTGAATCGTACACAACAAAAGGCGGGGCTTCAGCCAGGCTATATTTAGCTGTACGCAACATATAGAGAGACATTCAGACCTGACAGAAGGTATTTTTTCTGGCTAAATGTTTTGATACATTTAATCTGAGAACAATTAAACCATTCTTTTTTAGAAAAAAATCCTTATCGACAAAATATGAGGGCTTAAAATAGCTTCGGCTAAGGCAAAATTCCTTCAGTTTTTACGCGTAATTCCAGAATCTTCAAAATGCCATATATCGACAACCGTTCCAATCTTTTGCTTCAAATAAAGTGATTTAAAATTGATTTCATCAACAACATGTGATGTTTAACCAGTTGAAGCTATCTTGAAAATAATATCTACTCAAAAATGATATTTGTGATTTTCAGGGGTCAAAATAGCAGATTTTACCATAAAAATGCCACAGTCTTTGTATATATTCAAAATCTGCCTTCAAATGAATTAATTAACATTATTCAGCAGTTTCTATATGTGAAACCATCAAGAAAATGCAACTTTTCAGTTTAAAAATGACAAAAAATAATTCTGAGACTATCCTCCCCAACTCCATTTTTAGGGCCATGCCATGTTTTACAATATGCTCATTACAAAAGATTGAATGTTACTGTACTAATTATTGTATTTGTTTTATTAGATATTGTTTGTAGCATATTTACAGGTCATTTTCATGCAACCATGCAACCAATAAGCACTGTTTAAAGTACAGGTCCATGAAAATTCATTAAAATGAAGGGGGTGGGGTAAATAAAAACTTTTAAAAAGCATAGAAAAGGTCATATTTTTGGCTAACTAAATAATTTAATTTGTAAAATGTATTAAACCGCATAAGATATTTGCATATCGACACTAACCGTATAGAAGCGATGAACTCAAAGTCAGCGTTTACCTCAAAATCTTTTTCAAAACAGACATAAGCGGCTTTTCGACATCTTTTCGGAAAGATGTAGATTGTCGCTTACTGACATTTTTGCCAAACAACGTATGCAAAGCCCTCAGAAATGAATAAAACTTACTAGATATATCTTTAACTGTGTCAAACATGTGCATTACAGGCCAAATTTGTATACCAGGTGTCAGGTATGGCTAATTTTGTGTCCACAACCTTTAATAAAATAATTTAAAATAACTATTTTGCATCATAAAACTTGGAAATATTTAAAAAACATGAAAAGAGTTATAAGATAAGTCAAAATACACCATAATTTAACATTTCTCACACTTTCAAATCATTGTGTTAGAAAAAAAGTATATCTACTTTCACTTTTACCATATGCAGAATCTAGCCTATAGGTTGCAGAAAACTAAATACTTTCCCATAGACCTCCTGTTGCACCTGTCAGCTAATATCTCAAGAATTATACACCAGATTTTCTTTAAATTACCTTATTTCATAGATATTTCCATCACAAAGCCTTTGAAAGTGTGAAAAAGACAAAATTTTCTGCTCAAACTCTCTGCACATGTCTGTGTTTACAAACACTATTGAATCCGCACTGAATATTGACATGCAATTTCAATGGATGTTAAATTTTCAAAAACATTAAAAAATATTTTTTTATTTAATTTAATGATCCTAGCTGATGGGGATTATTTTACCTATAGTTTATCCTTCCTGAAAATGCATATTGAATATTTCAAAGTTATATCTGCTGACCTCTGTGAACTCTGTGAACTTTCACTTCTGTACTGAATCGTACACAACAAAAGGCGGGGCTTCAGCCAGGCTATATTTAGCTGTACGCAACCTTAATGGCATAGCAAGGGGTGTGAGTCACGAAATAGGCAGTGTTGTGACGGAGAATATAGACTCCAATAATGGCTATCTAATAAGACCACATGATGTGAAGATGCCACAAACTGGAAATTGTGCGAAGGTGCCAGTTCATTTATGTAACATGACTGCAAAGTCAATATTCATAAAACCGAGATCTAATTTGTCCCAGAGCAATGAAGTTGAGATTTTGGACAACTTAGCTTCTGAACTACCGGCAGCAACTGAGGACAAACAACCATTGACGAAGCCAATCCTACTCCAGATCAGCTACTTCGATTACGCCAAGTATTAGGCAACTGGAAGATTATATTTTCTACGGGAGTTACCGATATTGGTCATACTAATCTTGTAAAACATAAGATTGTACTAACTGATAACACAACATTCAAGCAACCTTACAGGAAAATACCTGTATGATACATGTAATGTATGAAGAGGTGCCTCAACATTTGAAGGAGATGCTTGCATGTGGTGCTATACGAGATTCCGATAGTCCCTATATATTCAAACGTTGTTCTTGTTCGCAAGAAAGATGGCTCTTTACGCTTTTGCCTAGACTTTAGGATGCTGAACGCCAGAACTAGTAAAGATAGCTACATGTTACCGCGTTTCGACGATACCGTGGATGTATTAATAGGATCTCGTTACTTTTCGAAATTGGACCTTAGGTCATCATATTGGCAGGTTGAACTCGAAGAGGAGGACGAGGACAAAACGGCATTTTCAGTCGGCAACTTCGGATTTTACGAGTGCAACCGTATGCCATTCGGACTGTGTAACAGTGGAGCTACTTTTCAGCGTCTAATGGAAAAGTGCATGGGCGAGCTACATCTTCGTGAATGTCTTGTATTTATTGACGATATTTTAATCTTTTCCAAGACCTTCGAAGAACATCTTCAACGGTTAGAGTCTGTATTTCAACGTTTGGATTATGGATTGAAATTGAAACCGTCGAAATGTGAACTCTTTAAAACATCAGTTTCATACCTTGGACACATAATTTCTGAAGAAGGGATTGGGACTGATCCTGCGAAAACTTCTGCTATTTCAGATTGGCTTGTCCCGATGAATATCACCGAACTTAGAACTTTCCTAGGAACTTCGGAGTATTATCGTCGCTTCATAAAGGACTACGCCAGAATAGTCCAGCCGTTGAACAAGCTGTTGGAGGGTCATCCGACCAACAAAAAGGCCATGAAAGGAAAAAAGAAGGCGACGAAACTTGTCGAATGGACATGGGGCGAAGCCCAACAGACAGCCTTCGACACTTTGAAGCAGCAGTTGACGAAACCACCAGTTTTGGCATATGCCGATTTCTCGCAGCCCTTTATTGTCCACACTGATGCTAGCGGTGTTAGACTCGGGGCCATTTTGCTGCAGAATCAAGGTAAAGCTGAACGTGTCATTGCCTATGCTAGCCGAGGACTTCGTGTCAGCGAGCGCAATTACCCAGCGCACAAGTTGGAGCTTCTCGCGTTGAAGTGTGCAGTGACAGAAAAATTCCACGACTACCTCTTTGGATGTGCCGAATTCGAGGTGTTAACCGACAACAATCCGCTGACATATGTCATGTCGACACAGGTCATCGCTGGATTGCAGCCTTGTCAGCATATAACTTTGCCATTAGTTATAAACCAGTCAAAAAGAATACTGATGTAGATGGGCTCAGTCGTCGACCACAGCTCTTCACAGACATGGTCAAGGCCATCTGCTTATCAGTAACCGTCAAAGTTCCGTTGGTGGAGAGCTTGGCGGGTGGGGCCGGTTCTCAGTTGGCCATAATGAGGACATAGCGCTAACCGACACCTTTCGCCAGGTGGATCTGAGACGAGAGCAAGCTAAGGACACAACTATAGCCAGGGTGATGGAACTCCTGAGATACAATTCTCGAAGGGAGGAGAAGGAGAGTTTACCAGTAAAGAAGCTCCTTAGAGAATGGAAGAGGATCTACATAGAGGACGGAGTTCTGTACAGAACTGCATCTCAGGATGGTCAGGATGTAGAACAAGTCGTCATTCCAGAAGCCTACAGGACAATTGCCTTCAAAGGGATTCATGACGATATGGGGCACCCTGGAAAAGACAAGACTTTGTCGCTGGCTCGGCAAAGGTTTTATTGGCCTGGATTAGAAAACGACATCACCAGAAGGATCGAAAACTGCAAGAAGCGCATCTGTAGGAAGACACCAGTGAAACCGGTCGCGGAGCTTGTACCCATTTTAACTTCGAGGCCTATGCAGCTGGTCTGCATGGACTTTCTATCCTTGGAGACGTCCAAGGGGGGCTACGAGGACGTGCTGGTCATCACTGACCATTTCACCAGATATGCCAAGGCAATCCCTTGCAGAAACCAGACGGAAAACACAACAGCCAAAGCGTTGTACGAGAACTTCATTGTTCATTATTCCTTCCCATAGCAACTTCATAGCGACCAAGGCCGAAACTTTGAGTCAAAATATGTATGTATTATGGGCGTTCTGGACCACAACCAAATCACCCCAAATAATCTAAAACCACCACACAAAGATTTTCAGTTTACTGAAAATTAAGTCGATTTAACTGGTTATTTAGCATGTTACAGGCGCTAAATAACCCAAGATTTTAAGATTGAATTGTGAAAATGTTTTAAATTTGGATGTTTCAATTTTATTATAAAATAGAGGTTAAACATCAAAACATAGGTTAACAAACTTTTTTAAAATAGGGGTAGTGAAGAAAACAAGTTTAAAATTTTTAACCAAACTATTTTTTGGAATACAAGCTCATAAGCATGATTTAATATAAGTTTAATTTAAAATATCTTTTTTTATATGCCTTTTTATAGTAACATTAAAGTAATTAGCTCCACAATTATAACAAAATTTGTATTTTGCATAAGTGCCTTCTCCACACCATAAACATGGTGAAACACGGCTTGTTTTTAATCTGTATTTGTGCAAACTGCAATAATTAGAATCCTTAGTCGGCTTATTTTTACACGGCGAATGTAATCCTACTTTTAAAAATTGGCAAACTTTTATACTACTTTCCATTTTATATATGTAATTATTTTATATTTAGGAATTTATATTTATAATACATATGACAGAAAAAACATGAGCAGTGAAAAAAACGAAGAGGCTATAAGAATTTTAGCAGACCTGTACAAAACAGGAGCTATAAGCAAAGAAGTATTAGCCCATAGTCTTTTGACTATTAAAATACCAGAAAAAAACAGATATACCAATCCCAGCAGTTAAGGAACAAAATTCTACATTAGAAAATTTAAGAAAGAGACGACATAACAAAAAACTACGTAAAAGAGAAAAGAAAAAACAAGAAGATGTTATAAATGAGCAAAATAAAAAATATGCCGATTTAAAACAAAATGTTATAACGAACTAGATATCAAAGATAAAAAAGATGAAGAAAAATTAAAACTAGTTGACAATCCAATATGTGGATATTTTAGATCATACGAAATATCTGTAAATAAATACAAAGATCCTCAGAAAATATTTCATGATAAAAAATCTATCATTACAAAACAAATTATCAAAGAGCTGGAAGAAAATGGATTAAAGTTTCAATTAGGTCTTACTGTAGATTTATTTAAAGATGATGGTGCTACCAAAAAATACACCACAGCAGTATCACGCAGTGAACAAAATGCCATTTTGAGCCCTGAAAAAATAAGTGAGTTTTATGATGAATCTTCTGCATTTATACAAGAAAGCTTAGAAAGATTTACAAACACAGCATCTGGATTAGAAGTTGATCATTGTGTTAAGCTTTACTTAAATGTTGCAAAGTACGAGCCGTTAAAAGGTCTTCATATATTTCTTTATCCAAAGCATTAGCTGACAAGAAGGCAATAATCAATGTAAAAAATGATGATGATAAATGTTTGTTTCATGCGATAAATTCTGCTTTAAATCCAGCTATTGATCACACAGACAGATTATCAAAGTATCCTAGTATAGAGGTCTTGAAGAAAGATAACATTGATTTTCCCACTCCAATTTTACAAATTTCAAAGGTAGAAAAACAAAACAACCTTGCTATTAATGTTTACGGATGCACAGGAAAAAGGATATCTGTATTTCCATATAGAATATCAGAGCAACCGCAAGAAATAAAAAGAATTAACTTGCTTTTAATTTTTGAAGACGTTGAGGTTGATTTAGAAAATGAAGATGATCCAAATAATAACGAAGGAATCATAGATGACAATTATAACCCTGATAATTATTCCAACGAACCAAAAACAATAACAACAAAATATCACTATTGCTGGATTAAAAATCTAAATAGATTACTTTACGATCAAAACAAACATCACGGTAAAACTTACTTCTGCGATCGTTGTCTTTACGGCTTTTCAAGTGAAGATCTACTCACAAAACACAAAGAAGACTGTGATGGTATCAACAAAAATTCTTTAAAATTATCAAAATCAGATGCATGTGCCTTATACAATATATGCTGATTTTGAGAGTATAATCAAACCGCAATCAACCAAATTTGGAAAGAAATCTGAAATTCAAAATGTACACGAAGCTTGTAGTTTTGGATACCAGGTTGTCAGATATGATGGTAAAGCTGAAGAACCTGTTATTTACAGAGGTGAAGATGCTGTTAAAAAGTTTTTAAAACATCTAGAATGTGAGAAGAGCAACATTAATAAAATATTTGCTTACCCAAAACCATTAATCATGACACAACAAAATGAGGAAGATTATGAAAAAGGAACACACTGCTGGATATGCGAGAATGAAATAGGTAGAAAATGCGGTAAAAACGGCAAAGTAAGAGACCACTGTCATTTTACAGGTGAATATAGAGGTGCAGCACACAAAAACTGTAACCTGAAACTAAAAATAAAACCAGGTAAAACAATTATTCCTGTTGAATTTCATAACCTCAAAGGATATGTCAGGTAATATTACATGCATCCCAAGCAATGCTGAAAAATACATATCATTTAGCATAGGACAACTTAGGTTCTTGGATAGCTATCAGTTTATGGCTTCGTCTCTGGAAAAATTGGTTAAAGCAACAGACAAATCTGATTTCAAAATTACCAAAAATCAGTTCGGAGAACAAACAGATTTACTTTTACGAAAAGGTGTTTATCCATACGAATATATGGACAGTATGGAAAGATTTAAGGAAACGTAATTACCACCCAAAGAAGCATGTAACAGTACATTAAAAGGTGAAGGTATTACTCAAAAAGATTACGAACATGCCCAAGAAGTATTTGAAAAATTAAATTGTAAAACTCTTGGAGACTATCATGATTTATATCTAAAAACTGATGTAACTCTGTTAGCAGATGTATTTCAAACTTTCAGAAAAACATGCATGAATGCATATAAACTCGATCCTTTGCATTACTACACAGCACCTGGATTATCTTGGGATGCTTTACTTAAACATTCAAAAATAGATTTAGAACTTTTGACAGACATTAACCTGCACTTATTTATAGAAAAAAGGTATGCGTGGTGGAATTAGTATGGTATCAAAACGATATGCCAAAGCAAACAATCCCTATGTGGCTGATTATAACCCTAACGAGGAAAACAACTTCTTAATGTATTTTAATGCAAATAATCTTTATGGATGGGCAATGAGTCAGCTACTTCCATATTCTGGCTTTAAGTGGGTGGAAACAGAAACGTTGCCAGAGCCAAAAGAAGGAAAAGGATATGTTTTAGAAGTTGATTTGGAATATCCTAAAGAACTCCATGAAGCTCACAATGACTATCCGCTTGCGCCGGAAAGATTAGCAGTAAAAAAAGAATGGTTGTCTGAATACAGACAGATCTTTTGGAAAATGATAGCATGATAAATACAGAACAACTAGTCCCAAATCTTATGGACAAAGAAAGATATGTGATACATCACAAAAACCTGCAACTGTATTTATCTTTGGGTATGAGACTAAAGAAAATACATAGAGTATTAGAATTTAATGAAAAACCATGGATGAAATCATACATATATCTAAACACAGAACTTAGGAAAAAAGCTAAATCAGAATTTGAAAAAGATTTTTATAAACTTATGAACAACTCTGTGTTTGGCAAGACAATGGAAAATCTACGCAAGCGGACTGATATAAAACTAGTCAGAACTGACGGCTCTGAAAATGAAAAGATAAGAAAAATAATAGCCAAACCCAACTTTAACAGGCGTATAAAGTTTTCAGATGAATTGTCAGCAATACATGTAAACAAAACTAAATTATCATTAAACAAACCAATTTATGTTGGAATGGCAGTATTAGATTTATCAAAGTACATGATGTATGATTGGTACTATAATACCCTAAAGAAAAGGTACGGAGATAACTGTACTTTATTATACACAGACACTGACAGCTTGCTGGTAGATATCAAAACAGAAGATGTGTACAAAGACATAGTCGAAATGAAAGATGAGTATGATCTAAGTAATTATCCTCAAAATCACCCAATGCATGATGATACAAACAAAAAAGTATTGGGTAAAATGAAAGACGAATGTGGTGGTGTTGCTATAGCTGAGTATGTTGGATTAAGACCCAAGATATTCGATTTTGAGAGCGGATGAACAACTCATTAAAAAAGCAAAGAGTGTAAAAACTTATGTATTTCAAAAACATATAAACTTTGAAAACTACAAAGAAGCACTATTCGATAAGAAAAAGTTTACACATGAAATGAATATGATGCGATCAATAAAACATCAAATATACGGCATAACAGTAAACAAAGTAACACTGTCACCATTTTACACTAAAAGATACATCCGAAAAGATGGAATTACAACTGATGCACATGGTTTCTATAAAAACTTATGAATTTGGGTATCAGCAGGAACAATAAGTATTTCTTCTTTGACACATCCTCTCTGTGGCGCTGGTGCTTTCAAATAATAAACTCTTATACCTTGCGTCACCATATAACTTTTAATATTGTGAATATCTACACTCCACATTGGATCAGTTGCTCTGCGTCTTCCACCCTCTTGTTCCCCGGGTTGATATAAATATCTTACACTTGCATTTATACAGATAGGACCACCTTTAAATATTTTTGTTTCAACAGGAGGGGGCTTTTTTGTTTCCGCATTTATTGCTTTAACAACTTCTGGTAATCTTTTTACCCACTCTCTATTGCGTTTTTGTGAATATATTTCCTTAGCATACTGATAACCAAACAATCTTTCAGCTAATGTTCTGTTAAATCTTTCCACTATAGCTTGGTCTCTGTGTATTTCTGTTCTGCCTCGTCTGATATTAACTTTGTGTTTCGCCATCAACTGCGATACTGCACCCATGAATTCTCTTCCTGGATCCACTTGTAATAAATTTGGATATTTCAAATGCCGACTGTACATATTTTCAAATGCTTTAGCAACTTCTTTACTATCCTTGGAAGTCAGCGACTCTGCTTCTTTGTATCTACTTGCAATATCAACCACAGTCAATGCATATGTATATGTCTTGCGTCCACGACCAAAGCCAAAAGTATCATGCGGCAGGAATAACAAATCAGCTTGATGCACTCCATTCTTAGCGGAAACATCACACCTGGGTCTAATTATTTTCTTTGGTGCGGGTAAATAAATCTGCCACACAGCTTGTTTTTTTAAAAATTCTAATGCCTGTTTCTCACTAACACCAGCTTCTTTTGTTAATTTTTTAACTGCTGAGTAACCTCTCCAAAATCCTTTTGGGCTATAATAAATCTTTTTCATTTTTCTACTAAAGATTAAAATTTATATAACTATAAAGAAAAAATGGATATCACAACTGCACAATTTGATGCACTACTTGAAGAGCAAAATCAAAATAGCACAAAGAAATGGACAGACTTGGAAATAAATAAAATATATACTATTGCAGATACAAAAATAATGGATACTGAATATGGTCCATCCATGGTATTGACATTATTAGACAACGGTGAAGTATGGGCGCCTGATCATCTCAAAAATAAAATAGAGAAGAGTGCTAAACCACCATATTATATTCGACCACTTGGATTGAAACCATGTAAGAACAACAAAAAAAATAGGAATCATGCATATGGCTTAGTCTTTCCAAAGGTTATTCCAAAGTAAACATATGACTTAATCATTTCAAAGTAATTATAGTTTTTAATTTTTTTTATAAACTCAATTTATACGCCACAAATCCAGTTGCAGCCATGCCCACCACAATAAACGTAATTTCTCTATTCTGTTGTATAATAATACTGTTTCATGGCCTGGTCTACATCATCAAAAGTCTGCTCTGCATGATGCTCTTTTTGCAGTTGCTTATTAATAAAATCTAATCTCTCTGTTCTTTTTTATTCCACTCCGCTTGTGCTGCTGCTAATTGTTCCACTGCTTTGTCATGCCTTTGTCTTTCCTCATCTGAATGACTTTCCATTTTTGAAAAGAAATAATTTGAACCGCTGAACGCTAATGCGTTTGTTAATGCGCCACCTATCATCATTGCTACTGCACTTGCCATTTTTTTATATATATTTTTAAAAAATTATTTCATAATATCCGCAGGAATAATACCTTGCTTAATCAACATATCCTTTGTAGCCATTGCTAACATTATATCCACAGACAGCATCCCAATATCTGTCATATTAAAATCGTCTTTGGGTGCTGGTCTTTTTAGTAGTTTTTTGCTAATCTCAGAATATCCAACAGTTAGAAGTGTTTCCACTCCAGCGTGATACATCATATTTACAATTTGTTTTCCGTCAATACTTGCTGCCATTTTTTTTATATGATTATTTTTTAAAAATAAATTATTTAAAATCAAACGGGTCTTTTGGTGCAACATGAACAGGTTGCACAACTGCAGGTTGCGTAGCAGATTTTTTGATATAATTATACAAACCCAACCCAGAAATGCCTAATAAAACCAGACACGGTTTAATATAATTTTTGTATACGTTTATTTTGATTTCTGGTTTTTCTTCATCTATTGTTATTTTTGTTATTTCATCTTGCTTTGCAGCATCTTGTGCATCCTGACGCTTTGCCTTTCTTGCCGCTGCTCCTTTTTTCCCAGCCTCTATTCGTTTTGGATTTTTAACTTTTTGTTGTTCAATAGGTTGTGTAACAACATAAATAACTTCACTCTCTTGGTTCTCCATTTATATTATCTATATTTTTATTTTTATTAAAATCAATATGTCTAACAGTTGTCAGTATTGCTGTAAATGGTGCTAAGCACATTCCATACCTGTAATACAACTCACAACAAGCACTTGTCAAAGCATGATTAATAAATGGGTCTTCCTCCAAATCTTCTATCAGTTTTGGTGGATTGGTTACATTAAAATATTTTGATACTCCCATCACATACAAGTTAATAAAATAATTGCCTAAAGTCTTGGTCATACTTGCCCCAAGCCTTGCTTCATATCTGCAGTAAAGTTTGTTAATTTCATCCGGTGGCATGCCATCTATATTCGTGAGTTGTATGTCTTTACCCAAATATTGACGACTGCCACCGCCAGCTACTATGGCTGATAATCTTTCTTTTTTGTTTCTTGTTGCTTTGATTCATCACGTTCCGTAAACCTTCCGATATATCTTATAATAGTTCTTCCGCATTCATTTTTATATTAGTAATCTTATTTTTTATCTTGAAATAAATATAAAACACAAAACAACCAGCTGCGATATTCATGCAACTAGTAATTGTTAGCATTGTTAATAGCATTGTTATTAACATTGCTATTTTTTTATTAACATTATTAATTTGCTGCAAGCATTGCTATTAACATTGCTACTTTGCTATGAGCAATGCTATAAGCATTACTACATTTTTCGATATTTTCATTATATTTTCATGTCAGTATTGCTATTAATATTTCTACTTTGCTGTTATATTACTATTAGCAACAGTTAGAAAAAAAGTAATTATTCAACCCAGTAACCAGTTGGTTGGTCAGTCCTCAATATTAACTTCGACTATTTAGTCTTAGCTAAAGCTTTTCTTATTCTGGTTCTCTCCGCCAGCGTCGGAATAACATCATTCTCTCTCAAACAATTTTCATAACTATCTCTGTCCTTGGTGTAAAACATACACAACCATTTTGCTTGCTCTCTCAAATCTTTCAATACAGAATTATATCTTTGTGAAATGACCCACACTGATTGTTTGGCGTGACGACCAGAAAATGCCAACTCTGATAACATATCCTTTTTCTTTGTTAATTCTTTTGTGGCGGAGCAATCATCAATGATGTATAGTGTGGGCTTGCCAGCATATTGTTTGAAAAATAAACGCAACAGTTCTTGCAGCATTTCATTGCCGTTGCTAACGGGATTGACAATTATTATTTTTTTATCTTTTGGGTGTCTTACATCTCCTATCCAGGATCTATTTTTATAAGCCTCGTTCCACTCTATGGTTGGGCACAATATAATTATATGTTCAAAAACTCCAACATACTCTTGTTCAAGTATGTCAAGAACAAACTCTGTTTTGCCGCAGCCTGTCTGACCACATATAATGGCACTGTGTGAATATTTAGGATATTTTTGTTTGTGCAAACTAGTATAGTGATTCTTTGAATCTTCCATCTTCGAAATTAATTTGCGAGTCTTGTATTATATATATATAAATATTTAAAGGTTGATCTGCATCTGCTTTTTTATTTATTAGTATTGTTATGCCTTCACTGCCGTTTTCTATTCTTCTTCCACTGCCGTGTAATAAATTGTCATCACATATTCTAAGGTCAAGCCACAAAGCATATGATTTTGTCAGATAAGTGTCAAGAGAAACATAGGTAAAGTTTAAGTCCCTCGCTACTATTTCTGTCTCTTTGTTTCTTTTTGATGTCAAGGCAAAATATGTGTTGATTTCATCCCAATGTTGATATGCCTTCATGCCCTGACTATACAACTGATTTGGTACACCCTCTATTGTCATTTCAACCTTTTCAATCTTTGGGTTGTAAAAGGATTCCGTGTCTATTCTTTCTGGGTCTTCAAACAGCATTAAAATACCTTTCATGCTTTTTGCTGGTACATTAATGTTGATATTCCAAAGGCTTTCAGATGTGTTTGCTATTATTTGTCTATGACGCAAGATACGATCATACATACATACTATCTTACCATTGATTTGCTGTCTTATTTGTCTGGATAATTCAACATCACTAACCATATCAAATTTCAAGCAGATATTTTTTATTACATAAGATGCATCAGCATCACTGCTTTTGATAACTTTGTTATAATCGTTAAACGTTCATTCATATTCTAACCTATCACCAAGCCCCGCTTGATAAAATGGCATATGACTTTCTAACATGTCAAAGTCCAGTGGAATACAAAATCTATTTTTATAAGCTGCTGCTATAGCTTCATCTTCGGTGTCTGAGGAAGCATCTCCCGCACCAATTCTATGTTTTAACATGTTTGCTTTACCAATACCTTGGTAAGCTGTGTTTAATCGTTCAGTAGGGCTTTTTCCATAAATCTACATAACAATGATATATATCACTGTCGTCTATTGACATGACTTCATTGCCACTTATTCTTATTGTCATTTTTTTCACAATTGTTCTACCCAGATTCTGGAATAGAGTAGCGTTGGCGTCTGTTCTGCTTTTAAGTTATATTTCAAAGGCAAGACGAGCAGTACGTGGTACTATCACATCATTAGTACTTAGATTGGGAAATCTCACAAGCAGTTGCTGGTTTTGGTCTATTGTTGATGGATTATTAGTTATTACTACACTTGTGCGGATGCCCTTGGCACCATGAGGTTCTCTTAGTTTTCTATAAGGGTTGAGTTTGTTTCCGTAAGCTGATATTGTTTTTATTTTTTAAATATATTTTTTAAAATTATTTAAAATAAACAATGGCTGAAGGAGGATTTGAATTTGACAATCCTACGTACGATCCAAATGATTATGATGAATATGATGATGATGATTTACCAATGGTGCCTGATGAGCCTGTTCTAAGAAGTCGTCTTAATAAAAGCGACCATCTTGCTGACCTTCGGGGGGAAGTAAGAGAATCCGAACTTGAAGCACACAAAAAAAATCTTGTAAAATCCTTTTACAATGAAATAAAAAAAACGATATAAGATGGCACCGGACAAAATGGATTATGACCAGTTTAAAGTATCAGATGATGGTAAAACATTATACTGGATTGTTGGTGATAAAGAAATAAGAATAACTGCCAAGCAAGGTAGTGCAACATTTCTTTCCCTTGGTTCTTTGGCAAAGGAATTTGGCTCTGGAGGAACAAGAGCGGTAAGACAATTTTTGAATTTGCTAGAGTATAACAGTAAAACAAAATTATCACAGAAAGCTCAGCAAGCGTTGGAGAGCACAAGAAACAATTTACCAGATAATGTGGATGCTATTCCATTACAAGATTTATCAAATATTATAGATAACATAGAGGAATCAATTTTTGACTGGGATGTGGATGAGCGTCCTGATGCTGAAACACAAACAAATATAGACAAGCGTGAAATGGATGGAATAGTAAAAGCGATGACAACTGTCAAGGAAGAACTCACAAATAACTTGGCAAAACTCACACAACTTGATAAAGACATAACAAGAGAAAAACAAAAGTTAGAACAAGCTAAGACTGATGATGATAAATTCCAGATAAAAAGAATTAGCGAACGCATCAAAGACCTTGAAGTTGAAAGAGGTGCAAGGATGGATGTCATCAATGAGAACAGAGAAGCTTTTCGTAACCAAGTAAGCAGAATAAAAGAGACAATAAACAAAATGTTAAACGAGGATACAACTCTTGGTGAGAGGATCAAAACCTTGTTTAGGGAGCAAGGTATTACTAATGTTAGTATTTTGACTGCGTTTGGTATGATTATTGGGGTATTAGTTGAGGCCATTATTCCTACAACGGGAGGAGGGACTGCACCTGTTCCAACTCCAAAGCCTGATCCATCAAGTGTCAAGGACTGGATAAAAAAACAACTAAGTAATCTTGGTAAACTTCTTGCCAACCTAGCTGGTAAAGCTGCTGCAGCACTTCCAGGAGTTATTGGTGCAATAGTATCATGGCTTTTATCTGCAACAGGTAATGTTATTAATTGGCTTGGTAACAATCTATGGGCTTTGCTTGTGTTTGTTTCCGGGTTGTTGTATGTTGCAGCCAAAGAGTGGTTTAGTAAATCTCGTAAATAAGTAATGCAGAAAGACCTATTACTATAGTACCAACAATTATAGTTGTTTTGTTATCTTCATGTTGAATCGCTATTTTTTTTATTTCTGGTGGGTTATGCTCCACAGTTTTATGTATTGATTTATCAAAGTCAAAATGTTCCGGTAAAAATTTCTTTGTTGTGGTGCCTTGAAAAGGTTGAACATTTTTTGGTGGTACTGGTTTTACATTTACATCATTATTTAATCCTAATGCTTGTGCATCGGTTGCTATTACAATTTCATTATTGTAGTCTTGTATTGTTCCAATTCTTAATTCCATGTCACTCGGAGACATGTACAATCCACTTCCATAGACAAAATTTACTTTACTTCTTGCATATTTTAGGGTGTTTTCATATCTTGAAATATGACTGGGCAAGTCGATGGGGCTGTTTATCGCGTCCTCAACATTTGCCAAAAATTGTTTCTGTGCATCAAATGCCATTCCAGTTCCAAGTATATCTGTTCTTGTTTGTGATTGTGAGCCAAGAATTGCCCAGCAGTATGTTCTTATGCTGTCATTGATTCTTTCTACTCCAGCTCTTGTAAATCCCACAGAATTATCTAGTATAAAAGTAGACCAGCTGTTGTCTGCTTCAGATCCTTTTGCAATGTAATCAATGTGATATGTTTTATCACTCTCATAGACTGTAAAACTCATCGTTTTGTTGTCGTATACAGTATTTATCAAAGGATGATAACCAATATTTGTCCAGTAATTATAAATTGTTCCTAGACCATCATTATAGCTTTGTTTCTGTCTCCAGTCCGAAATTAAGTCAACATTAAACTCCTTGTATATTCTCTCGTATGCGTTTCGGTTATATGTGTTATTAAACGCATTCCAATTTGAGTCTTGCGGCATTACTACACTCATCTCAAATAATATTCTTCTGACTTGGTAATAGACATGAAATCGAAATAACGAACCAACAAGAGCATCAGCTTTTAGATGATTGTTGAAATCAACGCCACACCCAGTTGTCGCACACCAAATAGCAAAATTCAACTGGTTCTGCCAAAATAACATCCAATCTGTTCCCCAGCGTTGGACTATAGCATCTGATTTGACGTATGGGAGTTTGTATTGTTCAAAGACATTGGAAAATGATGCTTTAAATCCTTTACCGTCTATGGATGTAATGACTATGTTTTGATTTATTATATCTATCACTTTCTTGCTAAAAGTATTTGAATAGTGAGCATCTGGGTTATATTTGAATTCTTTAGAAATCATTTTTATTTGTATTTTATATATATATTAAAAAAAAATGTTTCATACAATTTCAAACATAGACAATTCTATTAATTTACAACAGTATATCGATAATAGAAATGGAACTAAGCGCGTTGGATTAAAAAGTTTTACATACACTATTGGCTGGTTTAATGTTGATCATGAAGTCATAAAGACAAAAAACACAGATAAAACGGAACATATACCAGGCGGACTCTATAACTTTGAAGGGTTGGCAGAACATTTTAAATTTCTAAATAAAAATATTACCCTGGGCATTATTGTCCAAAGTGCTAAAGCCATTTTAGATACGCCAATAGAGACACGATTATCAAGCGGTCTTTCAAAAATGCTGGGATTGGAGGACAGGAAATGGTCAAAAGATATTCGTGTCGGAGATCACTCAATTGATTTAGCTCCTTATAAACAGCTATATGTTCATCTGAAACAAGCTAATACGAGTAGTAATTATTTCAATGGTGCGCCAAGCACTATTATAGGGGTTATACCTGTGGTAAATAAGCAGTTTGGAGATATTGTATATACACATTTTTATCCTGAATATCACTGTCTTATGAATGGTGCAATTTCTGAACTGAAAATAGAAGTCAGAGATGAGTATGGCAACAAAATAGATAATCACGGTTTGCCTATGAGTTGTGTTTTAGAAATTATTTAAAAAATATATTTTTATAAAAAAACAAGGAGTATATTTGGACCACCAAGCCTTAAAACAATAGAAGACTTAGAGGCTTTAACCAATCATGTTCTAGATTTACATAGGCGAGTTGTACCTATTGTTAACCATTTCAACCTTTTGAGAGATAGAGTTGATAATCTTAAATATGGAATTATAACAATATTTGCAGAGGCTAAGGGCCCACTTGTGTTGAATAGAATACTCTCATTTGGTAACGGTGGGGCAGAAACAAATGTGGGGCATGTAATGACACGCCGTGGACGGATTATGGGAATAGGTTTAGCAAGTGACCGATTAGTTGGTGACGTATCTGTAATAGTTTCTGTCAATGGTGTTGAACAACCAAATTATGGCATAACGCTTCACATCATCCCACGCAATCATGATAACTTTGATAGTCCTTTAGAGATTGGTGCTGGTTCTGTTGTTAACTTTGTATGCAAGACTGCCAACGCTACCGCTGTGAATACGTTGGTGTCATTATTAATTGAATTAATTTAATTTAATTCTACGAGCTGGCTTAATTTTTGTATCAACAAAAATATATTATATACAAAATTGTATAACAGTATGCTAATTAGTGTACTGGGTATTGAGAGCTTGCCCTTAAAAGATGTGTTTAATAATTTAATATTAAAAATTTAGTCTTTGGACTATTTTCTTTTTTTTATAAAAAATATAATGTTATAATTATATGATGGAAAAAAATGGAAGAGAAAGAGGAAAATAAAGAGGAAAAAGAAAATGAAGAGGAATATGAAAATGAAGATGAATGTGAAGAACAAGAGACAGACATGGAAGAACAAGAACCCGACATGGAATCGGAGCCAGAAGAATATATACCAATACCAGTAGAGTATGAACCTGTAGTGCTAGAGGAAGTATGGGATTATGTTTACAAGTGTGTTAGGGAATGGGATATCTTTGAAGACTACAAGTGGTCAACATTATCTGTTATTATATTACTATTTATGCCGCAGTGCTCGTAACAACAATTATAGGTTTGTTTGGAACTCTTACCCCATCCGCCTGGTTAATATTACCATGAGGAGTCTTGAAAGTAACAAAGATTGAAAACTTAACCAAACCACGTTGCTTAAAATCCTGTCCGGTTGCTACCTCTGTGAATACGGTGGCATCATTATTGATTGAATTAATTTAATTTTTTATCAATTAATAAAAAAAATGAAGCAACCAACAGCACCATGTTTATATCCTGAGTTGCCAGTGGAAGACGGACAAAATTATAGATTACAAAAGATTTCAGAGATTGAACGAAAGTTAATTACAGAGCGAGACACACGCAAATCTCTTTATAAAAAATATAAACGTGGTATTAATATTACAGATGGAATTGACAATACCTTGATATCTGCAGGTGTTATTATGGCTGGGATTGGATTTGTTGTTCCAGTTTTGTTACCTTTAGAAATAGCAGCAATAGTATGTGGAGCTACAGGTGCTTGTATTAATTTTATCAGACGCAAGCTTAATGCAAAAGCTCAAAAACATCATGAAATAAAAACTTTGGCAGAGTCTAAGTTGAATAGCATAAAGCAGTTAATATCAGAAGCGTTGAGTGATGCACAAATATCTGAGCAAGAGTTTAAGATGGTTTTGGATGAACTGGAAAGATACTATAATTTGAAACAGGATATCAAACAAAAGAAACTTGAAATTAGTGAAGTTCGAAAAAAGGAACTAGTAGAGCAGGGATTTAAATTTAAACTTGTGTTCTTCACTACCCCTATTTTAAAAAAGTTTGTTAACCTAAGTTTTGATGTTTAACCTCTATTTTATAATAAAATTTAAACATCCAAATTTAAAACATTTTCACAATTCAAGTTTTAAATCTTGGGTTATTTAGAGCCTGTAACATGCTAAATAACCAGTTAAATCGACGTAATTTTCAGTAAACTGAAAACTTTTGTGTGGTGGTTTTAGATTATTTGGGGTGATTTGGTTGTGGTCCAGAACGCCCATAATACATATATATTCAGAGGTCATCAAAGAGCTATGCAAGTTAGCGGATGTAAGGAAAAGTCGAACAACGCCATACCATCCGATGGGGAATGGAAGTGCCGAAAGGTTCAACGGGACTCTTCTAAAGTTGCTGGGAACACTACGAGAGGACCAGAAAAGTGACTGGAAGACATATATCCCGTCTCTGGTTCAAGCCTACAACTCCACTAGGAATGAGGCTACTGGTTACTCACCACACTTCCTGATGTTTGGGTGGCACCCACGCCTGTCCATAGACACCTATCTTGGAACAGGATCAGGAAGTGAGGAAGCAAGTCCCCAGCAACCTACATCTCCAAACTTAGGAAAGATGGAGTATGCATACAAAGTCGCAGGAGATGTAGCAAAGAAGAGAGCCGACATAAACAAGAGAAACTACGACAAACGGATTACAGAGAACAAGCTTGAGATTGGGGATATAATGCTGGTAAAGAAAATACATCTCCACGGCAGACAGAAGCTTGCAGATAAGTGGGAGAGAGACCCATATGTAATTCTGGAAATTCCAGACAGCGATGTGCCTGTCTTCAGAGTCCAGTTAGAGACTTGCAAAGGTCCTGTCAGAACTTTGCACAGAAACCTTCTTCTGCCCTTCGTGTCGATTTCACCGAAAGAGGGTTGAGACTGTTTCGGGATCAGAATCGAGCACGTCAGAAGACAGCAGAGACAGCCAACCGTAAATCATGACCCAAAGAAGCCATTCTTGAAGGATGGTACGTCGACAACCCTCCCGATAGAAACCGGACTACAAGCCCGTTAAATGGAGGCGGTACCATTAGGTTAGAGGTAACCAGCAATGGGGAGCCGTTGGATGCAAGTCGAAACACTTTCGGTGACAGAACTGTGGCTAGCAGGATTTCTTCAGTTGCTGACCGAACCCTAGATGTTGGTACTCCAACCACTGGCGTTTCAGAGACTGCAGTGAAACAGTTCTTATGGGGGAACCAGGGTCATCATCGGAATAACAACTTCCGAAATCAGGGTGATCAGCCGCGGGCAACCACAGTCGCAGATAGCAGGCGGTCACCTAGCGACCCTGTTCCCATACCAAGAATCAGCCCAAGAAGACCAGTTAGGCAGAGACGACCACCCGACCGATTTAGAGAATGGGCATTGTAGTGAATCTAACAATTTCTATTATTTTTCAGATTTCATTTCCCTCCAGGGTGGCCCGTTCCATTAAAATGTTTTTTTGTTACTTGTAGACAGAATATGATATGTTTTGTTATTTCTTATCGGTTAGCTTTACTCATTGTAAATTGTAGAAGCGATAAAGATACCGATTAATGAAATACATATTTTCCTTTCAGGTAACCGAATGGATTTAATAATTCATCAGAAATGAAGGTGGTTTATTTCGCTCGTTAATACAAAACCTTGTAGTTTTTCAGAACAAAGCAGGATAAATTTACATTTATTTTGTAAGTGTTCTTAATATCCTTATTGTCATTTGTATATAGATGCATTTTAATATTTTAGCTCTTGACTGTCTGGAATATGGTTATATTCTGTCCAGGCAACCAACTATGTTTTAATTTTCTTAATACATTTAGGGCATTAACTACTCTGTGTTAATAGGTAATAAGGCAATATGAGTTGCTCCCCTCAACAAGGATTGATGAGACCAAGGTGTTACGAGTTATCTCCCTTGGAGAAGCAACAATATTATTATATTCATTGTATCAGTCCATAGGGATTACCATGGAATGAACTGGAAATACCAGGAGGTATTTCAAGACAGTGGGGGAATATTTAACAGAGTATTTATAAAGTGCTTTGACGATCAGATCAATTGTTTTAATTATATTTATATGCTAAGATGGCAGGCGCTCGTACTAACTGTTTCGTGGTGTACTATGTTGCGTACTGTGTTGTCTCTGTGTTTATTGTGTCGATATTGTGTGAGTGAATGGTTTAGCATGTTTATCGAGGGATGAGAAGTTCTCACTGCATGCACGGGGTTGACATCCGATAACCCCTTATTGGCGCTAAAATTACTAACTCCCGCCTTCATATCTCTACCTACGAGGCATTCTACATCTAGCTTTCTGAAGGCAAGGTCGCGAGACCAAACATAGCTATAGTATAAGCTTTGCCATATTACATAATCTCTTATCCTTGAGCATATTTATTGAGAAACGCATATTATGGAAGCGATTCCGGTAAGACTGTTTTAAGTGTTTTTATGGTAGACATGTACGTGAAATGTTGCATTTGCTGAATTGAGCCGTTTAGCTTACCTGATAGATGTTCACTTAGTTTTACCGTTGTTGTTCTTATATGTTTCACGCTCAAACTAATGGTTAAATTCGTATATTGCGAACCTGGACGAATAAATAACCTGGGAAGTTGTGTGTGTTCAAATCTTACAACCGAGACCCGGTTATAAAAAGAGGTTGGTTAAAATACAAAATGAGTCTGAAAAAGCACATGCAAATATCAAACTTATAAAAAAATAAAAAAGCGATTAAGCCTTCGGCTGAAAAAGCTACTAAACATCCAGCTAAAAAAGCAACCTTAAGCCTCCAGCCAAAAAGAAGGCGAAACCCACAACTTCGAAGAAATAAATCAACGTGTTCACACATGCGTATGTACACTTATAGCATAGTTTGATTTTAGTACAATATTTACAAAGCTTCTTTTTATTAGTTGTGTAAAACAAGATGCAATCTATGCACACCCCAGGAGGATTAGTAATATCTAAAACTCTTTTACAATATTTGCAATTCATTATATTATAATATAGCATTATATATTTAAATACAGGCTTAAACAATATTATCTTACGTAATATTATAATGGAACAAGTAGAAAAGGAAATCAAAAACTTTAAGGAAGATCAAATGACATATGCTCAAATGGTTGATTTTGAAAATATGAGTAAACTTGACAAAGAGTTAATAGATTTTACAAACATTCAAGATCTGACTGAACGAATTATAACCATGGCACAACAACTAAATTTATTATGGAAAATAAAAAAAAACATATAAACAAGCTGCGTGCTTTTTGCAAAAAAAAACAACTAATATTCTTATAACCAAAGCTGCTTTTATTCCTTACTACAGCATTTTGTTAGAAAAAGGAATTAATATCATTATGTATGGATTAATAAAAAATAATAAATATTTTACTTCAAAATAATTAAATAAAATAATTAGGCTTAAAGAAATACACTTAGTACATTTGAAAACGCAACATTTTTGACTTTCATATATTTTTTATCTACGCGGTTTTCGTTCAAACATACATTATATTTTAGGAAAGTATACATATTTCTTTGTGCCTATTGTTAAATTTTAACAATTTAGAATTACACAAGAGTTACACTACCTGAAACACTGAAAACACATTTTGCACGAGAATTCGAAAAATCACGATACAAACAAGTTTATTTTCATTTATCTTAAAAGCGCTAACATCGGTATGGTATAAAAACACAACATGATTTGATTTTATCCACAAATCATTATTCTACGTTTAGCTGAACATGCGCGAAATCAGGTTATTGGGATGCTGGCTGTTGGTGTCCCTAAAACAGAGGTAGCGAGACGACTTGGCTGCCATGTCTCAACTATATCTAGGCTACAGACACGCTACCAACAGACAGGCACTGTCAGGGACCGTCCTAGACCGGGCAGGCATTGAGTAACCACCCCCAGACAGGACATCAGACTGAGCGTGTCACATCTCAGAAACAGATTCCTGCCAGCTTCTGATACAGTCAGACACACGATTGGTACTCATGGGTATGTGTTTTCATCCACTATAACCAATATGCATTGTCACTTTTTTCAAATTATTAAAAATAAAATTGCCTTATTTTCAAATTTTAAATGGTGGTGCGTTACCTTTTTTGTGCAGAATGCATTCTAATTCAGCCATAATTGGTTTGTAAGTAGGCCAATAAACGTAACAACTGCAAAAACGGCATAAATGTCATAAATTAAAAAACAAAGTGAAAATGTTAGGTTTTTTTTTTTTGATGGTTCGTTTCTTTTCAGACTCACAATAAATGACTTGAAGCGACGTGTTTATGCCCGAGTAAACCCCTCTACCACACCGCAGGAACTTCCTGTAGCGCTACAAGACGAATGGCAGCGTATGCCACAGTAAGTGATTGCATCCAATATACTGTCTATGCACCGTAGATGTTAAGCTTTAATAGACGCTCGTGGTGGCACCCTAGGTATTGCAGGTGTTTATTTTAATTTGGATAGGGGTAATTGAACCGTTGATTTTCATATGAAATATTTTGATGTTGGCTATGAAATTTTGACCATCCATTAAATCATGATTATATATATTATATATGAAATTATATTGTTCTAGTTTTTTTACTTTTCAAAAAATTCCAAAAACCGAAGTGTTGCGTTTTCAAATGTACTGAGAGTAATTTCTTGTAATAATATATAATGAGTATCCGAGAAATTTAAACATCCCCAAAACAGTATAGCAAGGTTTTTAAAGTAAATGTCGTCAGTAATGACCCGCTCACTCAACTGCAAAAAACACAACCAAGAGTTATAAAATTTCTTAAAACGGAACTAAGAAAAACGGGCGGCTTTAAATTAAGTGTTGATGTGAAACATACTTTTAAAAAAACATCAATGGGGGACATAGCAACAGGTCCTGCAACCACGTACAAAACAGATTACCTTAATTCTAAAGCGGCAACAATATTAACCGAAAATAATATTATCGAGGCGCTGGACAAAGCACGTGAGGAAATGTTAAATAGAGTTGGAAATTGGATTCAGATGGGAAGTGGTTGGCAATTTGAGGTATTAGATGCACACTACATCAATCGAATAAAGTATTAGCCTTTACAGGGTAGCTCGTATTTAGATTTACCAAAAGAACTGCAACACAACAAAAAAGGTTTAATAAATATAAAAAATTAAGATAATGAATGCTTTAGATGGTGCCATTTGGCTTCTAAATTACCTGTTAATAATAAACCACAAAGAATAACAAAGTACAAAAAGCATATTGGAGATCTAAATTATAAAGGAACTACATTTCCTGTTACTATCAAACAAATCCCAAAAATCGAAAAACAAAACAACATTTGATTTAACATATTTGGATATGAAGATAATCATGTATACCCTTTGTACATATCAAAAAATAAAGCAGAGAAAACATGTATATGCTTTTGATCACCGAAAAAGAACCAAATCATTATGTATGGATAAAAAAAATAACAGGTTAATGTATAATCAAACAGCACTCAACGAAAAAAAATTGTTTTGCAAAAGATGCTTGCAGTGCTTTAAATTGTCTTTCACTTAACGGAAAACAAGCAATAAAAATGCCAAACAAAGATGAAAAAGTTAAGTTTAAAAACTATAACAGGCAACTAATGGTTTCGTTTGTTATATATGCTAATTTTGAAGCAGTAACCGAAAGTATTTCTTCAGCATCAAACAATCCTAAAAAATGGCATACAGAAGCATATCAAAAGCATACTGATTGCAGTTATGGGTATAAGGTTGTTTGTTGTTATGATGATCAATATTCAAAACCAATTGTAACGTATAGAGGACAGAGGCTGTTTACAAGTTTTTGGAAAAAATTATAGAAGAAGAAAAGTGGTGTAAGAAAACTATGAATGCACATTTTAAGAAAGATTTGGTAATGTCGTCGGAAGAAGAAGCTAAATTCCAAAAATCTAAATCATGTCATATTTGCGGTAATGGTTTTTCAATAACTCTTAAAATAGATGACCCAGGTCGTACAGTAGCATATGAAAACTCCGTTAGAAAAGTTAGAAACCACTGTCATATAACTGGAAAGTAAAGAGGAAGCGCTCATGACATATGTAATATTAATTTCAGGCTAACTTAAAAAATACCTGTTGTGTTTCATAACTTGAGAGGATATGACTCTCACTTCATAATGCAACACATCAGAAAGTTTAAACAAAACATAAATGTTATACCGAATAACATGGAAAAGTATATGGCTTTCATGTTAGGAAAAAGTTTGGTATTTATTGATAGTTTTCAGTTTATGTCCCAATCATTAGATAATCTAGTAAAAAACGTTCCGTCGTTTCAGTATACCTCGCAAGAATACTCTGGCGACAAGCTAGAATTAATAAAAAGAAAAGGCGTTTATCCTTATGATTACATGAACAGTTTTGAACGTTTTAAGGAAGCTAAATTACCTAGCAAAAATAACTTTTATTCTAAATTAAATGATGAGCACATTTCAGATGCAGATTACGATCAAGCTAAAAACATATGGAAAACATTTAAGATTAAAAATATGGGAGAATATCATGATCTGTATCTTAAGACTGATGTGCTGTTGCTGACAGATGTTTTTGAAAACTTTAGAAAAATGTGTATTGAGTATTACAAATTAGATCCTTGCAATTACTTTAGTAGTCCTGGTTAAGCCTGGGATGCATGCTTTAAAGAAGGATAAAAATATCGGACAGGGAAAGCAGCATTCAAGGACAACAGTCAACCACAAAACACAAAAACAAACACGCAAACAGACAAACGAAAAGGCAAAAGTAATAAAAGATGCAAACGACATCACAAACACAAAAGGGTTTTAAGATGACTGGTATCCAACTTGATTTAATAACTGATATTGATCAATATTTGTTTGTGGAAACAGGATTAGGAGGCGGTACGAGTTATATCGCAAACAGATATTCAAAGGCTAACAATAAATATATGAGAAACTACGACAAGAAAAAAGAAAGCAAGTACATAATATATCTTGATGCTAATAACTTGTATGGGTGGGCCATGTGTCAACCGTTGCCTACTGGTAACTTCAAATGGGTTGATAAGTTTGAAAAAGGAAAATCAAATTACATTGTTGAGTGTGATATTGAGTATCCCAAGAAACTGCATGACTCACATAATGATTATCCTCTTGCCCCGGAAAGATTAAATATAAAAGATGAGTGGTTGTCAGACTATTGTAAAAAAATTAAAACAAAAGTTTAATTTAGGACATTGCAATGTTAATAAACTTGTTACAACACTGAAAAATAAAGAAAAATATGTCGTGCATTTTAGAAACTTAGAATTGTATAAAAAGCTTGGATTAAAGGTAACAAAAATACATCGAATACTACAGTTTGACGCATCAGAGTGGTTAAAGACATACATAGACTTTAATACTGCCAAGAGAACAGCTGGTAAAAATGCTTTTGAAAAGGGTTTCTTCAAACTGAGGAACAATTCAGTTTTTGGTAAAACTATGGAAAATTTGAGAATAAGAATTAATGTTAAATTAACTCACGATGTGGAGGTCCTTTTAAAATATGAAGCAAGACCTTCATTTATTTCTTGTAAAATGTTTAATGAAAATTTATTTGCTATAAACAGAATAAAAGAACGATTAGTTTTAAATCGTCCTTGTTATGTTGGCATGTGTATTTTAAACTTGTCAAAATATTTGATGTATAATTTCCATAACAACTATATTAAAAATAAATATGATAAAAAAGCTAAATTATTATTTACTGATACCGATTCCTTGTGTTATGAAATAAAAACAAAAGATGTGTATGCAGACTTTTACAAGGATAAAGAACTTTTTGATAATTGTGATTATGATCCAAAAAGTAAGTTTCATTTTAATGATAATAAAAAGGTTATCGGTAAGATGAAAGATGAAACTTGTGGAATACCCATTGTTGAATGTGTTGGACTACGAAGTAAACTATATTCGTATGTGTCAGATAATGAGGTTAGTATAAAACAAATGCAAAGGTGTTAAAAAGTGCGTTCTTAAAAACAATATAACTCATAATAATTGCAAAGAGATTTTGTTTACGGCAACAGAAGCCCACCATGAGATGAAAGTTATTAGATCACAAAAGCATAACATAAGCAGCTATAATGGAATAAATAAAAAACGTTTATCAGCTTATGATGACAAACGGTACATACTAGATAATGGACAAGTTAATTAGCATACAGGTAAAAAAATAATATGCAGAGCGATGACGAAGACTACTGACCGGTTCCGTCTGACTTTGCTTAATGAATTGCAAAATGTTATTAGTTGAATAGTATGAGAGAAATATTATGTTATTAAAATGACAAACTGGATTGATAGTAGTATAGATAGGGGGGGATTTGGCGATAGTTTCCCAGAGTGGGTTTGCTCAAGCAACCAATAATATGTGCCAGGGATTTTGGCCCAAGTATGCCTATCATTTAGATTTTTTGTAAATGATGATGAGTTAACAGCCATGGCTGACACATTTTACAGTTGCTTGGGGTTTGAAGCCTGCTCTGGAAAACTGATAAACAAATTATCAAAAAATAATGGTCTAAATGGAAACATCATTTTTTGAATGCACTAAGACAAAACTAAATCAAATTTGTTTCATGTACTAGTACCTTGCTAAAACAAACATTTATCAAGGTTTTTATAACTATTTTTTTTATAATTACACTGCTAAGATTCTTTGCACGTTGCACGGCGGTATGTGTACGCTTCTTACTAATCTCATATCCTGATTCGCTCCTCAGACAGAACCCAGTATACTACCAACAATGGGGACTATCCTAAAAATGTTGCTCCTAAGGTGGGATTGAACCATAAATCTAATTTACCTGGGTCCACCCGTTTCTGCACTACCCACGGCGGGGAAATAATAGATAGATGGTCTCATACCATTATTGATTTGGGGCTTCTGATTGGTTGAAAAAGTATAGGGTCTATAAGGGCATATAGTCAGATCGTAAGGTAGATTCTGATTGGATTAAATTATCCAAATCATAACAAATCCCCATAAAACACCCCAGAAATATATTTCTAACATAAAACATGTTCATTTAGGATATTTTTACTGAAATTTGAATTTGTATGGGTACAATTGTATGGAGAGTATATTTGCAAAAAGTAAAATTTCTTTACTGCCATTCTGGGGGTGCCAATATTAGAGGCTGAACGCATTACAATACTCCCAATTTGC